>VDFB02058242.1:753952641-754067068 GCA_007258455.2 Sequoia sempervirens | reverse complement strand
GCTTAATCTTTAGTCCCACATTGGTCCCTCTTCAACAATCTTAGCATTTGAAATCTTCAAATAGAGGCTTCAACATTGAGCAAATCCTTCACAATCTTCACAATTTCATGCAAGGTTACTCTTTTCATTTGAGATTTGATCTTGTTTATCATCACTCCACCATATCCATTTGCATCTTATCATCTTAGCTTTGATCAAGGGTTGGGAAAGGGTCACTAGCACATGTGACACCAATCCAACTATGGAATAGGTAATTTGTTGAATGTTTTCATCATGCATTTGGCTTTTCTTTATCTTTTGTGGCATTTTGGAACATTTACAATGTATTTCATAGGAGTATTCTTGAAGGATTTGTTGATACTAACCCTTGTTTGAGTATAGTGTTTGCAGATTTTTAAAGGTACTCACACTTATTATCAAAAGATCCCAAATAAACAACCAAACATACTACATCACTTAATCTCAAGAGCTCAGGAATATCCCTCAATGTTTTAGCAAATCTAAGATTGAATGTTGGAGCCACCTCATCCTTCTTAATTTTCATGAATTTATTTAGAATAGAACTAGAATTGATTCTTTCACAAAATTGCTCTATGAATATTGCTTTGAACTCACTCCAAGAAAAAATAGAGCAAGCTACTAAATTAGAGAATTGGAGTCTCTTACATCTCCTTTCAAAGATTGAACAAATAGTATCATAATTATATCCTCATGATCTACTTCATAGTCATCCATTAAATTGTTAAATTCTTGTAGATTCTTTTTTGCCTATTCCTTCTTTGTACCACTAAATGTTGGTAACTTATCTCTAATTTCAGGTGGAATAATATTTGAGAAACCATTAATTCCACTGAAATTAATGGCTCTATATCTTTCAAAGTTGAAACTTCTCTTAGAACCTAACTGGAGTGGATTACAAACCATGATTGCACTAGGAAGCTTACAAATATGCATATATTGATGATATGCTTTCTTATGCCTTTACAAGTTTTTCTTATCAACTTCACAATTTCAAAGGATACTTCCAAGTGCTTTTACAACATAATCTTAAGCTTTTAAAATACATATTTGATATTCTTAAGACCTTTTTGAATGAATCTCTTCAAAAATATTGCATACTTCATTGTAGATGTTACAATCTAATAATACAAAACTATGTAAGACAACCACTATTGTTCCCTTTCTTAGTGATTAATTCACTCAATAGGGGATCAACATTATTTCAAACTTGAAGAGTTCTCATAAACTGCTTTCAAATATGATAATACTTTCTTTAAATTTATGAGAATTCTTGGAAACTTAGAGTAGCTGCTAAGTTTTCTTCTTGATTGATTTTTTCTTGTAGATATGAGATTTTCTTCAAATCTTCAGCAGTTTCTTTTGACAGCTCAGTCGCTGCCTGTCACGACCCCTATTTTCAAAAAAGTAATTTATAATTCAATAATATCATTTTAAGGCATCTAGTATTTAATTTAGTGAATGAGTATATTATTCATATGTTTAATTAAATTAATTAATAGTGGAATAAAAGAGCAAGGAAATAAAAGAATAAATTATTATTTTTAATTAAATGATAACTCTTATTATTCAGGATTTAATTACTTTAATTGCAATTGATAATTATTTCAAATGCAATTAAAATGGCATTTCTTTAATATTTACTGAGGATAAATATGTGGAAAAATAAATAAAATAAATCTTATAATTTATTTTCAAGATTCCATTGGAAATCTTTAAAAAGGAAGGAAAACCCATAACAAAAACACATGATTGTTTTCACAATTTTCTTGTTTTCTCTCCAACATATAACGGAAAAATGGGAACTGGGAAGGATAGCAAAAAAAAAAACAGAATGATAGGGATGTTTAGTGGGTTGCATTCTACAATGCTTATTCCGTAGTTTTTATTTTCTTTCGCTGCCTTGGAATTGCCTTCAAATTTACATAAATGGATTATGTTGCTAAGGGAGCCTATCTAAATGCCAAATCTTGGGAACTAAAGGGAATTTTGCATTCCAGAGGCTGTTGAGGATAATAATCTTGTTTCTTGGGATCCAAGAATGTTTCTTGATTTTGAGAAGTTTTTCCTATGGTTTTGGGGGTTTTTTGGCTTTGGACTTCTGTAGTGTTGTTGATATTGTGAAGCGTGTTAAGTTGCAAGTGGGAGGTGGTGAGCTTTGCATCAACCTTCATTCTGACAAGCGGAGAAAAACCAGGTTCCTCTAATTTTCTCCTAGTTTTAAATTTTGTTGAAGCAAACATTTCCTTGGTTACCTACATTTTGAATTGACTTCATTAGGAATTGTACCTTCTACTAAAACTTATCAAGTCTCTGGCTGGGAGTTATTTTGTAATTTTTTTTCCACCTTTGTATCTTAGAAGGGCATCTCTTTTCTACATTTGTTATAAAATTCTTGCTTTGCGCTAGACTTCAATTTAGTTTCATCCCTGGCGACGTTGTTGTACTTTTATTCAGTTTGATGTTTGAAGGATACATAATTTGTAACTGACGTAATTGTATTGTATTATGAAGTCATGTGATTTAAACCCCCTGCTAATGCATGTTTTTGGGGCAATCTGAAGCCTCTTTTTCATTTGTGATGAGTTCTAGGTAAGAAAATCAAACACTTATGTTAATTGGCCCTATGGTGGCAAACAATGATTCTTTAGCCTTGCATGCACCTTTGTGTTGGTGAGAGTGAATTATATCCTGGCACACAATTTGCATGTACCATATTTTTGCTTTCAATCTAGCCGCATCTGGGAATTTCTATTGTCTTTGTCTTCCTCAAAGCACTTATTCTGAACTGCACCATGCCTAATGTCTTTCGTTTCTTATGGCGTTAACCCTATTTGGGTACATATAAACCTCCTTGATGCGAATTAAGGCATCGAATAAGTGTATGTTTTGAACTAGTATTGTGAACCAGACGATATAAATATCTTTGCTCTATGGTATGTAAATTACTCCTTCTTTAGTCAGTAGAAAACTGATTTGTAGCATGCCCTTTTGCATGGTTACTTCCAATAATGCCTTGTCTTGATCTTTGATTAGATGTTGAGTCAGCCCTAGATCATTTCAAAATCCCTCAATCTTCCCTTGGCCACACATAAAGTACAGTGTCTTTCCATCTTCCTGCGCATGCATGTTCCTCCTTAGTTATGAATCAGAGTAGTAGCACCATTTGTATATAGGTGCCCCTTTATATTCATAGTTTATAAGTTTTTATATCCCAATCATGATGATGATGAATAGTTATGAATTGGCATATTTATATAGTAACTAATACTCAAGATGTTCATTTTGGTTGGTCTGACCAAGATAGAAAATGGTGTTGGTTGACATGCACTCAAAACTCGGTCAACCTTGGGACTATTGTCCAAGTACTTCCCAATGGACATTGGATTTGGTTGCCATGTACATATAAGTTTATAGGACTTCAAGAAAAAGTTTAGGCTGAAGATGAGTTAGGGATGTGGTATGGCCTATTCAAAATAGGGGAAGAGTTTATGGCTGGTGTCTTCCATGTTTTCCATCAATAATGGCCTTAACAATTCCCCAATACATTAAAATTGAAAAACATTCTATTTAGAGATAACCGATAGAAAAATGCACCGTTTCGCCATTACGACCTTTGTCGATAGTTTCAAGGCTCGCCTCATAACATAAATACTACAGATTTAACTATAAGTAAAAGCATTAATATTTAACATGTTGAGAAGAGTTTTGTGCATACTTCCTTTTTTTTTTTATATAGTAGTGTGTTTTAATAATTCCCTAATAAGTATTAAGTAAAAGCTTTGATATGTCAACCTTACTAAGGAAAGGTTTTTATATTTATACATTTCATTCAGTTGTATGTACTAGAAGTTGGATTCAATTTTATTAATGTTGTATCATTGTATCAATAATTTATTTATATTGTTTTAATTGTACCATGATATTGTTTTAATTATATTGTTCTAATTTATATTCCTTCTTGGCAAGCAACTGTAAGTTTACCTCTGGAGGAATAGATATTTAATAATAGTTAATAAAGTAAGGAAAGTAAATTAAAGTTGAAAAAAAATTAAATGCCAATCATATTTAATAATTTATATTGAAGAAAATTTTCTAGATATGGTGTGCTTATAGGAGGACAAAGTTAGAGAATTAGATATGGAGTGGGAGCTAATTTTAAGACACTTGATATATATATATATAGAATTAGATTGCAATTTAATCTATGTATATTAGATTGGGAATTTTATAAATTGTAAATAAATGATAAACCGTACCTTACCTTATTAAATAATAGCTTTAACGGTGGTACTCCTCTCATGTATCATGGTTTATCAATTATGTAAGGAGAACTTTGGAACTCCCTCACTTAGTTGATTTTGTGTTCTATTTGCATATGAACGTATACCTTCTTAACTCCTTTATAATTTCATTCAGTTTTTGATGAACTCTCTATGAAGTTATAATCAAAATGTGAATGGCTTATGGCTTGTAGTATACTTGTCCCATTTTTGTATACTCGGGAGCCTTTCATGACAATGTTGGTACTATCTAAATTTTATATGTAGGGACAATACATCGGTGAAACTTGAAAATGATGTGAGTAGACTTATATGATTAGTAAAAGAATTTCCAATGCTCCTTGATATATGAGACACTTATGAGAGCTAGAATTATGTAATGAATGGTCTTGTCAATGAGACAATATGATGATTTCCTGTAAGGCATATTGTAACTATGGAGATTTTTTAGCTAGTAAGGCTCTGTCGATGAGGTATTTCAATAAGCTAGTAAGGCACTTTTGATGAGTGGTTTTTCATCCCTACGAGGGTTTTCTGCTCATGAAATCTTTGTGTTATGGATTCCTTCTGGTTTCATTTATGATTTTAATATGGTTTTACAACATTTGAATTTACATACATTGATGATATGACAAATCTTGTGTAAGACTATATGGCTATAACTTAAAATGACATAACCTTGTTCTGATACACTTGATTCATGGATGTATGTTATTCCATTTAATTGGAGAGCTGAAGGTAATTAAAGTATTACTCTTTTCCCGCACCGTTTTATAAAGATTTGATTCTATTAAGTTAATTTGGATAGTAAGGGATATAATTGAAATGTGAGATTTTCCTATGGTATCAGAGCACTCAGGTTCAACACTTGAGCCTTGATTATTTTGTGCTTAGGTTGCATTGAAGTATATGAACCTATTGTATGGTATAGTGAATGCTAGTATGGGTGATTCTTTGATGTTTAGTTGGAACCAATTATAATTTTAGATTTAATTCGATCATTCAAAAATCTGGAGGTGTGAGACCTCTTTGTCTTAGTTGCAATTTCATATGAAATGCTAGTAAGGGTGAAGGTGGCTATCAGAAGTAAGTCAAGATGGGTAAATTATAGTGTTATCTAAAGTAGGCCAAGATGGATAGTGTTATGGTGACAACCCTTGAAAGATGATGTGGCAATAATAGTGAATTAATAAGCAAAGTATATGGTGAAGAGAGATCTCTCTAATGACTTAAAGGATGAATGAGTTGATAAGATACAAGGGGAAGAAGGAAGAACTCGTGTGTAGTAAATAAAGTTGTTGATAATGGATAAATATTAGTTGAGCCTTCTTGAGGAAAGGGAAACCTAAGATGGAAGTTTTAAAGACAAGTTGATTGTTGAGCAATGTCTTATTCCTATAGGAATTAGATCTGATAGAATCCACCAAATCTTTAAAAAATGCAAGGTTCTTCATTGGTAATTCATGATAGAAATTGAAATGATAAATAACTTCATTTGTCTATCAGAAAAAGTAAGAAGTGATTGATGTGATTGAATCATGTATGCTTGTGCAATGATGCACTTCTTATGCTCCATAAAGGACACATCTATATGGATGATTGCATTCAAAGCATATAATATTTGTTTCCTTAATTATATTTATATGTATACTTGAATGTGAAATATTCACTATACTTAAATACTAATGCAAGTAATGCATAATTCATATTATTGTTGTTCTTGTGCGAGTGATGCACTAAAGCAAGTTCTTGATTTCTTTGTGTGGATAAAACACTTGAATAATTATTTCATTTTACATTTGTGTGCAGGATATACTTTTCCTACTCATTGTGTTTAGTAGTTCGAGTAATGATCATTATAAATGCACTGCTATAATTTATGCATATTTCACCTTGTGTGCAAGCAATGCACTTGTGAGAGAGATGCACTTATCATATTCTTTTTATGAAAACTTGAATAAGTAATGCACATTTGGTACAAGACATGTTCCATATTTGTGTGAGTGAGGCACTATAGGTAAATTATGTATTCATACCCTGTGTGAGTTAGGCACCATAGGATATGTATTCTTGTTTATTATATCATTGAAATAGATGATTTGTAACACCCTTATTGGTGTATGTACATTGACAATGTTATATGAAATTTCTTGAGCATTTATGGATAATTCATGGAATACATGTTATGGATATATATTTCATGTTATGTATGTACCTCTATCTCTTTACTTGAAAGTGTGGTGTGAGATAAATTTTAAGCTTACCTTTCGGGACAAGATGTCGAATGTTGATTAATAGAGAAGGTGATCTTATTTTCCAAGATGAACCAAATTTTCTTCTATACATGCTTTGGCCAAAGTGAGTTGTATTGCTGAAATAGATGGATAACGAAAGCCTAGAATTTTTAAATGTCATATGTTTCTCTGCCACATCATGTATGCAAGAAATATGTTCATTCTAGTATAATAATGCATATAAGGCATCAGGCATGCATCGAGAGTTTCCCTCTTTCCCAATTATTATTATTGGTTTCTAGGTGCCTCATGCAAGGCCGGGTGTTCTTCGAGTTAGGAAGGATCTCGGGGAAGGGTTATGCTTCATGGTTGGGTGGGGAAAGCACCTTAACCATGCTTTGACCTTCAGTTTGTGGAAGACCATTAGGTTATGGCAAACTGAAAAATTGATTAAATGTTATATTTTCTTTATGAAATTCAAAAACTAGATATGTATCATAGCATGAATCATTGAATGACTTGTTTAGTCAATTAATTTAATAGACTTCTCTTGGATTCATTCTTGTTGCATTTGTAAAAAAGAAAAGGATTATGCATGCCATACATTTATGGAAATCCTTGCTAATAGAAATTTACTTTTCCAATTATAGAATGAGATTTACATTTTTTTGTGAAATTTACTAACTGGTTGAATCAGTGTTGAGCTCTTAATGAATTTCCTGACATCTAGTGTTTCAGGTTGCTATGGTAATTAACTTGAACCTTTTGGTGAGCGATCCTCTTATCTTTTGTAATTGATTGACATTTTTTTTTTTAGATTGCTCAGACCTTTCTTTTATTGGTATTTCAATTGATAATGATAATAACAAGTAGTATGGGATGCTTGTTTCTCATCATGAAGATAATTCTTTTTTTTTTTTTTTTTTGATATCTCATACGAGTAGGTATTTTGACGAAATGAATAAACTATGTCCTTTTATTGGTAAATATCCTAGCATATTTTTATTAGATTGAATTTGATGAAACCATGATGTTCTAAAAAGATGTGCAAGTTTATGAATGCTAGCCACAAGAAATTTTTTGGTTATTATAACAGATGGGTGTTTGAAGTAAATGATCTTCTTGTCAGGGGTTGTTTTTGACATTAAGGTAAAACAAAGTAAAGAGGTGTAATTCTTTTTATGTTTACAACTTTGACTAGCCATGCATGGAGTGATAGTCAGAAACTTCAAAGATTATGTATGACATATCATTACTTGATTACTACTTGTATGATGCACTAGCATTGGTCAGAGTGTTGTGATTTTTAAACATACTAACATATGAATGATGCACTTACACATGTTGAGATATAACATGTATGAAGATTGTATGTATTGGTTCAATTATTATTGCTTTCGATTCATGTATATTGATGAGCTTGGATAATAAATGAGTCTCTATATGAGAATCATTTTGTAAGGACAATAAACCGTGGTGAATTGAGAACATGCGTAGACACACAAGACTATCATTCCTAAAAGAAGGTATGCAAACAAACTTTATATGCATTTCTACATACTTATGGTCAAATGATGACCTAGTTTAAAACTATTCATAAATCCAAGTAGTAGTCTTTTTCTTTGCAATATTTTATCCTTCCATGAGATACTGACATTTGAATGAGAAAGGAATAGCACAAGTGTGCATAAGAAAAGATAGGAATATTGAAGAGGAATCACGAGAAAATTGATCAACCTATCAAACCACAAGGGTATGGTAAGAACAGGTATACAGGCACATGAATATGAATTTGAAGTTAAGAGAATATTCAAAATTGATTCTTTTACTTAACTATTGAGATGATTAAATCTTATGAAGATGAGAAGAAATTTTCCCAAAAAAATTTTGAATTTTCAAGAGTACTAACATGGACTAAAGTGCAATGTTGTTTTCATGGGTCTCATAGAAAGACCACTACCATCACAATGGAGAGAACATTGTTGAGTAGAGGTAACAAGTTGATCATTAGGACGATGATTCTTTAAGGGGGGAAGGATGTCACAACCCCTATTTTCAAAAAAGTAATTTATAATTCAATAATATAATTTTAAGGCATCTAGTATTTAATTTAGTGAATGAGTATATTATTCATATGTTTAATTAAATTAATTAATAGTGGAATAAAAGAGCAAGGAAATAAAACAATAAATTATTATTTTTAATTAACTGATAATTCTTATTATCTAGGATAATTACTTTAATTGCAATTGATAATTATTTCAAATGCAATTAAAATGGTATTTCTTTAATATTTACTAAGGATAAATATGTGGAAAAGTAAATAAAGAAAATAAAATAAATCTTATAATTTATTTTCAAGATTCGATTGGAAATCTTTAAAAAGGAAGGAAAACCCATAACGGAAACACACAATTGTTTTCACAATTTTCTTGTTTTCTCTGCAACATATAACAAAAAAAGGGGAACTAGGAAGGATAGGAAAAAAAACAGAATGATGGGGATGTTTAGTAGGATGCATTCTCCAATGCTTGTTCCGTAGTTTTTTATTTTCTTTCGCTACCTTGGAATCACCTTCAAATTTATAGAAATGGATTATGTTGCTAAGGGAGCCTATCTAAATGCCAAATCTTGAGAACTAAAGGGCGTTTTGCATTCCAAAGGCCGTTGAGGAAACTAATCTTGTTTTTTGGGAGCGGAGAATGTTTCTTGATTTTGGGAAGATTTTCCTATGGTTTTGGGGATTTTTTGGCTTTGGACTTTTGTAGTGTTGTTGATATTGTGAAGTGTGCTAAGTTGCAAGCAGGAGGTGGTGAGATCTACATCAACCTTCATTTTGACAAGTGGAGAAAAACCAAGTTCCTCTAATTTTCTCCTAGTTTTAGATTTTGTTGAAGTGAACATTTCCTTGGTTACCTACATTCTGAATTCACTTCATTAGGAATTCTACCTTCTAATAAAAATTATCAAGTCTCTGGCTGGAAGTTATTTTGTAATTGTTTTTCCTCCTTTGTATCTCAGAAGGGCATCTCTTTTCTACGTTTGTCATCAAATTCTTGCTTTGCGCAAGACTTCAATTTAGTTTCATCCCTAGCGATGCTATTGTACTATTATTCAGTTTGATGTTTGAAGGCTACATAATCTGTAATTGACGTAATTGTATTGTATTTTGAAGTCATGTGATTTAAACCCCCATACTAATGCATGCTTTTGTGACAATCTAAAGCCTCTTTTTCATTTGTGATGAGTTATAGGTAAGCAAATCAAATGCAGACAATGATTCTTTAGCCTTGCATGCGCCTTTGTGTTGGTGAGAGTGAATTATAGCTTGGCACAAAATTTGCATGTACCATATTTTGGCTTTCAATCTAGCCGCATCTAGGAATTTATATTGTCTTTGTCTTCCTCAAAACACTTATTCTAAACTGCACCAAGCCTGATGTTTGTCCTTTCTTATGGCATTCACTTTGTTTGGGTACATCTAAACCTCCTTGATGCAAATTAAGGCGCTGAATAAGTGTATGTTTTGAACCAGTATTGTGAACCAAACAATATCAGTATCTTTTCTCTGTGATATGTAAATTACTCCTTGCTTAGTCACTAGAAAACTGATTTGTAGCGTGCCGTTTTGCATGGTTACTTCCAATAGCACCTTGTCTTGATCTTTGATGGGATTTTGTGTGAGCCTTAGACCATTTGGAAATCCCTCAATATTCCCTTGGCCACTCATAAATTATAGTGTCTTTCCATGTTCCTGCGCATGCATGTTCCTCCTTAGTTAAGAATCAGAGTAGCAGGACCATTCGTATATAGGTGCCCCTTTATATTCATATTTTATAATTTTTTCTATCCCAATCATGATGATGATGAATAGTTATGAATTGGCATGTTTATCTAGTAACTAAAACTCAAGATATTCATTTTGGTTGGTCTAACCAATATAGAAAATTGTAATGTTGACATGCACTCAACACTCGGCCAACCTTGGGACTATTGTCCAATTACTTCCCACTGGACATTGGCTTTGGTTTCCATGTACATATAAGTTTATAGGACTTCAAGCACAATTTTAGGTTGAAGATGAGTTAGGGATGCGGTATGGTATATTCAAAAGAGGGGAAGAGTTTATAGCTGGTGTCTTCAATCTTTTCATCCATAATGGCCTTAACAATTCCCCGATACATTAAAATTGAAAAACATTCTATTTAGAGATAACCGATAGAAAAATGCACCATTTCACCATTACGACCTTTGTCAACAATTTCAAGGCTCCCCTCATATCATAAATGCTATAGATTTAACTATAGGTAAAAGCTCTAATATTTAACAAGCTCAGAAGAGTTTTGTGCATGCTTCCTCATTTTTTTTATATAGCAGTGTGTTAATAATTCCCTAATAAGTATTAATTAAAAGCTTTGATATGTCAACCTTACTGAGGAAAAGTTATTACATTTATACATTTCATTCAGTTGTACGTACTAGAAGTTGGATTCAATTTTATTAATGTTGTAGCATTGTGTCAATCATTTATTTATATTGTTTTAATTAGAGCATGATATTGTTTTAATTATATTGTTCTAATTTATATTCCTTCTTGGCAAGCAACTATAAGTATATCTCAGGAGGAATAGATATTTAATAAATAGTTAATAAATTAAGGAAAGTAAATTAAAGTGGAAAAAAATTAAATGTCAATCATATTTAATAATTTCTATTGAAAAAAAGTTTCTAAATATGGTGTGCTTATAGGAGGAAAAATTTAGAGAATTGGATATGGAATGGGAGCTAATTTTAAGACACTTGATATATATATATATATAGAATTAGATTGCAATTTAATCTATGCATATTAGATTGGGAATTTTATAAAAGATAAATAAATGATAAACAATACCTTACCTTATTAAATAATAGGTTTAACAGTGGTACTCCTCTCATGTATCATGGTTTATCAATTATGTGAGGAGAACTTTGGAACTCCCTCACTTAGTTGATTTTTTGTTTTATTTGCATAAAAACGTATACCTTCTTAACTCCTTTATAATTTTATTCACTTATTGTTGAACTCTCTATGAAGTTATAATCAAAATGTGAATGGCTTATGGCTTTTAGTATACTTGTCCCATTTTCTTATACTCGAGAGCCTTTCATGACAATGTTGGTACTATCTAAATTTCATATGTGGGGATAATACATCGGTGAAACTTGAAAATGATGTGAGTAGACTTATGTGATTAGTAAAAGAATTTCCAATGCTCCTTGATATATGAGACACTTATGATAGCCAAAATTATTTAATGAATGGTCTTGTCAATGAGACACTATGACGATTTCCTATAAGGTATCTTGTAACTATTGAGATTTTGTAGCCAGTAAGGCTCTGATGATGAGGTATTTCAATAAGCTAGTAAGGAACTTTTGACGAGTGGGTTTTCATCCCTATGATGGTTTTCCACTCATGAAATGTCTGTGTTATAGATTCCTTGTGGTTGCATTTATGATTTTTCTATTGTTTTACAACATTTGAATTTACATGCATTGATGATATGACAAATCTTGTGTAGGACTATATGGCTATAACTTAAAATGACATAACCTTGTTTTGATACACTCGATTCATGGATGTATGTTATTCCATTCAATTGGAGAGTTGAAGGTAATTAAAGTACTACTCTTTTCCCACACCTTTTTATAAAGATTTGATTCTATTAAGTTAATTTGGAGAGTAAGGGATGTAATTGAAATGTGAGATTTTCCTAACGTTACACTACCTCTCTTCACAGAAGACTAAACTTCAAGTAATATGAAGCTACTTTAAGGATGAATTTGCTTTTGGGTCTTCTCCCACAGCAAATTGACACATAAATTCTTTGACATTACTACCATAGAGTCCCTTCCAGGTGTTAAAATCTCTCAATATTTGAACGAGATGTTTAGATTCAACAAATTCTTGACTCTTAAGGTTGAATGATCTTCTATTAGAATTTTCATAAGTCCATCCCCAGCGGAGTCACCATTTATGTTGGTTCTTTTTCCAGCAGAGCCATGAATGTATCTAAAGAGTAGCCAACCCTTATGGTTAAGAAAATTCAAGGTTAGTGGCCAACACAACGAGTAAAGGATTCTGAGGTCTTTACTCCTACTCTTTAGGCTCTATGAGACCTAGGAGGGTATTCCCTATTATGTTCAAATTAGGTATATAATGTTGATAACACATTTATACACATATTTATTCCTACATATTGAAAATAATATACTTCACTGAAGGTTTCATAGACCTTTAAGTAGATGATTACCTATTTGCTAGAAAATAGGGGTAGTTCAAACTCATACATCATAATTGAAAAGATTTTTAATTGAATATTGTTTTGATTTTAAAATCTATGGTAAGATATGCTAGTAGCTCATTTTATGCAAGGTTATCTAACAAGTAGATTAGTGCTTCACCAATTGGGACAAGAAAGTCAAATATGTAAGAACCAGTAGTATACACGCCACTTAATTTAGAAATTGATGGACTATTCTCATAATTCTTTGTAGCCTAAAACAATAACTTCTTATCAAATCCTGTGTAATTCCCTACAAATATATAACCCTCTTCAAGCATTTAATTAACTCTTTGAGTTAAAGCTAAAACAAAATCATACATATAGTGGAACAACTGAAGACAAATGAGAATACCATTAATATTTTCATTTATAACTTGTAAGAAATATGCATAGGAGAGTATTTTTTCCTGAAGTAAGATTTGTTTTGATATTTGTAGCTTCTACAAAACCAATTTAAGACTATTACATATAGGACTTATACCCAAGACAATCTACTATTCTATTCATCCATATTATTTTTTAAAAATGCCTTTTATGAACTCATCTTTCCACCTAGACCCTGTATAGACCTAAAAAATCTAAGCTCTATAATGGACCCTAAAATCCATTTTATAGAATAAGGGAGCAACAAGCATTAGGCCCAATTACATTTACATTTCATTTCATTTGAAGATCATTTGCACCAGAATTTGAGATGCTCCTTGGTGCAGGGGCACCTTGGGGTCTCCATGCCTCTTGAGGTTTTTTTTGGATTTTTGTTGGATTTCAAAGTTGATCATGATGTAATAAGTTCCTAAGGACCATATTAAATGATTTTTAATAGGTTTTTAGGTTTGATGTTGAGTTTTGATGTAATAACAAGGTCTCCTTCCTCACCATGTGAACTTGGTGCATCTAGGCAAGTTAAGGAATTAAGATGCCTTGGTGCAACCAGGTATTTGAGGGGAGTCACCTTGTTGTACTTGTTGTTTTGGATGTGCTTTGTGGTTTTTTAACACCTTTTAAATTCTCAATGTAATTGGGCTTATTGGGAGTAGTGTAAATTGCCTTAACTAGGCAATTAGGAGTCTAGTTTTGAAGTAATTCAAAAGTCAGTTGTATTCCAACGTCCAACTAATTCAAAAATTAGTTGGAGGATGTTGGAAAGAGGTGGAAAGTTTTGAAATAAGCCTCCTTTTTGTTGAAGCATGATGATGGTGAAGTTTTGAAGGAATTGGAATAAGAAATATCACTATTTTTCTCCATTTTTGTGTGTAAAATTGTTGCTAAAACTCATGGTAAAAATGTATTGCATATTGTATAGGAAGGAGACCATAATGGATTGATAGAAAATTGAACTACCTCTCTTTCTATTTTGGTTTGAGCCTTTTTCATTAAGAATTAAAGGAGATATTTGCATTTTACTGAGAGTGGTCTAGAAAACCCTCAAAATTAGGGTTTGTTCTAAAAGTTCTCTTATCTCACCTTCTCCTCATTCTCATGGACTTATTTTCGGTGGGAAGGTGAGGAATATCATGTAATTTATTTTCCTTAAGGTCTTGGAGTATGGCAGGGTTCTGGGGTAGATTCTAAACAACCCTAGGTTTGGCATCTCCATGTGACAAGCCTAGTTGGATGTTTTTTTTCTATGTTTAGTTGATCTATGTTAAAAATCCTAAGGGAGTGTGTTTGCTAATGGTTTTAATGTGTTCAAAAATGTTCTAAGAATCAGTTTTGAGGTTTAGGGTTGTTGGGGTGTGCTTTGGAGCCTTGATTCTTGTTGGAAATCAACCACGTAGGCCTCCTTGTGGCGTGGGGTAGTGAGTTTCTTGTGTCAAACATATTAAAGGTCATAACCTGGGGTTTTGGGATCTAAAATAAATCCATTGGAGGATTCTAAAGCCAGTTCTTATTGCCTAGGTCTTGTGTTTAGGCTAGTTTTATAGTGACTATAATAGTTGTCAGGCTGCAAGGAAGATAGGCCTATTAGGAGGTTGATGAGTATTGGACTGTTCTTAATGCTCTAAGCCCTATTTTGAGTGTTGATGAACCATGTGAAGTTTTTGATAGTTCTTTCATAGCTATGGGTGTTTCTGGCTATAGGAGTAGGTGTTTATAGGAGTTCTTTGTGACTGCCTACCTTGGAGACCTATAAGGTGTTTCTAGGTTAGATGTTGGAGCGATGGGAAAATGAAGAGTATTCCTTGAAACCTTGTGTTTTTTGTCATGTTTTGGTATGGTGAAGGTGTCCCAAATGTTACTAGGTCAGTTTGAGCAGTCTACTTTTGAAACTCCTATGGAAAGTAAGTCTATCTCCTTGGTTTGGAAGTGGAATTGAAGAGTCTACTTAAAGAGTATTTGAGAGAGCTGAGGCAAGTTGGTTGTTTGATCATCTAAGTGAAGGCTTCCCCTACTCACTCTGCATCACTCCTTAGTTAATTACATGTAATCATTGAGGAAAATGGAAGAGTAAAAGAACAAACTCCACATTCCTTGAATGAAGACATGCCAGCTCCCCAAAAGGAAAAGTTTGTTGTAGTAGCATCAAATATTTTTCTTTGTTGACCAAAGAATATTCTCCACTCACAGTTTGAGAAAAAATTGTATACTATCCAGAAAAAGCATACATGCCAAAAAAGTTAGGAAGTTTGGCACTTCTCCAACATAACAGCCTAGAAAATTTCCACATCAGCACTAGAAACAAGAAACCACATGAATGTTGAATAGGACAATCCTAAAAAGGTGGCAATGGTATCATAAAAAAAAAAATGGGACAGAGTCATCACTTTGAGACATCATCCTTAGAGGATACTCACCCACATCTTGTTCATGGTGGAACTAGAGGAACCATCACCACTTCCTCATTAGAGTCTTCAGAAAGTACCAGGTAGAGGGGATAGCAATCACCCTACGGATCAATATCACCTCCACTACCTGAACGGCTATCAGAAACCTCAATGGGAGAATTATTTTTCCCCATATAGGCCATATGGTACTTGCACTTCTTCTTTTCCTTTATTTCATATTCAACCAACCCCTTCCCTCTAAAATTGACAAGTTCTTCTGAAACGGTCTGGCTTCTCAAATGATAATTGCTCCTCACACCCTATTTCTTGAATTTCCTGTGTGCCCTTCTCCCCTTTAGTGTTTCAGAAGCTCCCTTTGTCTCAATTTATTCCTCAAGATAATTTTCCTCAGACTCCAGTAAAATTAATATCTTGGACCTTTGTATTGGTTTGATAGATTGATATGCCTTACTCATCTTCCTAAGAACCGAAACAAGAAAACTTAGAAAACTCTCACCAATTCTGCTCTCAAACCAAACTCAATTTTTTGCCTCTGAATGCAAATTTTGAATGAAAAATATGGTCATGATTCCTCATTATATTAAGCCATGCAAGTGTTCCAACCATTAATATTCAAGAAAAGCTTATGTGCGCGAGTTGACAACAATCTGCTTTGATTTTTAAAATCTCAACTGTTGATCATGTTTTAAAAAAAACCAATGGATAACTATCTTCAGCATAACCATCCATGACAAAGCTTAATTTCATGCTAGTAATGCCTTTTCCTAATAAAAAAAGTGCCAAGTAGATATATTTCGACCCTATACACATATTTCAACTTCATACTTAGCATTAATTTAAAACTAGTCATGCCATGGTTACCCACTCTCTCGTGGGAATTAATGTGCTTGTATTTATTCATAGCAGAAAAATGGGGATTGATCCTATTTTGATCTTAGAATGTCGGTTCATACCCTTCCTTGCTTAATTATCACCTTCCCACATGTACCAATAACTATCAGAATTGACATCCAAAATCCCAAACATATGCTCAAAAGAATAATCATAGAAATAATGCCATTTTCATCATAGTGGCATGTTAGCCAAATTTAGCAACATTCTAACTCTATTAGAGTCCTTCAAAACCTTTAAGAATGTCCATGTGGCACTTGCCCACTTTCCCATTGCAAAATATAGGACACAAGTTGGGCCCTCATAGGATGGTGGGGAATGGTTAGGATTGAACCACATCACCCATCATCAACCATTTATCTTCCTCCGTTATGAAGCAATTTCCATCCTTAAAACATGGCAAGTCCCACAAAAGTGATAGATCTTGGCCCACCTGCTAGCCCGTGTGACCATATTTCCTTAATGCACAAGACAAATGGGCGCGTGGGGAACAGTCTCGATGAAGACATGTGTTGCAATGTCCATCGTCGATCTTTGTCAAAGCTATGTCCATTGGCCTTTTGGAAACATTGGTCTCACTGCTAGACATGACATGTGGCTATCTCCTACTAGCCTGTGTGTTTAAAATAATGTGAAATAAACCAACACGGGTGCATGGGGAATGGTCAAGATGTGGCCATGTCGCTTGATAATTGTTGTTGATCCTCTTCAAATGGTGCCAGCTATCTTTACAAAGGAGATCGGGCCCACGAAACTGCTAGATGCATGGAAGAAGCCCGACAACCCATGCAAATAAAATAATAAGGAATAAATTAGCATGGGGGCGCGGGGAATGGTGGTGATCAAATCTTATCGATTGGATGACTAGTATGAAAACCTAATTTTGTACATGCCACAAAAGTTAATTTAAAAGGGGCTCTACCTCTAGGACAATGAGAAATTGACCCTTAGGAATGGATATTCAAGCCTTAACTAATTAAAAAGAAAATCAAGGTGGACCATATCAAAATCTTGAGCAATGAAAAATCATCACGGTGACCAGCAATCTAAAACTATAGGGGCCAATGAAAACAATGACTTTGATCACATAGGTGATGACTTAAACAACCAAAGTCTAGGAATATCAAGTCAATGTGAAAATATAATGACCAAGGGTTTTCTTAAATTCATAGGTTAATTGTGAGGGATTTAAGCAGCACAAAACCCTAAAATAGTGATAAAAAACAACCCTAAGCCAAAATGAGAGTCCAAGCCAAATGATGCAAAAATTTAAAATGGAACCAAGAATTTTTTGAGGGGTTTCATCATGCCCCATGCTAATTGAATGGTATAATTTTTGCATCAAATTAGTTTTTTTAATCTTATAATTATTTTTTGAAAATTTTATACTTGTGAAAGCACTATCTTTGAAATTTTTGAGGAATTATCAATTATAATGGTTTCTTTTGAGAAAGGGAACTTTAGGCAATGGAGTGATTTTATTCTCACTCATCTTAGTGAGAAAAATCTATTACCATATTTGTATAATGAAGTTCTTATTCTAGGAACATGGAGTGGGTATATGATTTGGAAAGGATATAGGGCTTAATTCTTTAGAGTTATTTCTGAGCATATAAATGATGATGAAATTTTGGATTCACTTGTTCATTTTGAGTTCCCTTGTGCTCTTTAGACTTACATTTGAGAATATTATGGAGATCATGATATTGTGCCATCTCTCAATGATCCTCCTTCCAATACCAATGTACCCCTTTATTCTATAGAGAAGATAAAACATGCTTGTGATCCTTTAGAGGTTTTTGAGACTTTAGATAAGGTTGAAGTTGCTTCATAGGTTCTTGATTCTTTGTAAGAGATAGTTGATCCACCTTCATTAAGTATTTGCATTAGTCCAGAGCAACATGATTATCATTGTGGTGCAGTCAAGAATGGAGGGTCTAGAAATAGGATTGTCCAACCTTGCAACAAGAGTAAACGCAATGAAAACTCAGAATTGGAAGAACAATCACACTTGGAAATATAGATAATGATCAATTATTCACTGGCAACATACCCTGCCCTTCGGCTTACACATTATAAAAAGATATGGCGTTAAGCCTAGAAATACAATGCAGATCAAAGCCCTTCTCTATTACTTCTCTCCTTCTACTTGATTAGCTATCTAATGAAACTACATGATGCCCATATATATCAATTCCCAGCTCCAGAAAAGGTCTGCGTCATCCTCAAGAGGTCTCAACCCTAATGTTGATGAAACATGTGAAGGTCAGCCAAAAGATGAGATTCTCCTTGGATCCTTGGACAAACATGATGCGAATCGAAACAAAGGTCGCTTGATGAATGTTAATCTTTAAGAAAATGTTTCTTGAGCTCCGCAAGTCACTAGATAGGTCCACACACTTGAAAAGCCAAGACTGGTCAGTCAATGCTCTTTGTCCAAATACAACTAATAAATTCTAGTAGCAATGAATTTGTATTGGAATCTCCAAAACACTTGAATTCTAGATATGAGGGTATGTGCAGGATCATCATGGAAAAAACAGGCCCTTAAGTGGCAAAAAATTCAGAAAAATTAGAGTTAGGTAACTTGACGTAAAAATTTGAATAAGTTATCTATATTATTTAAAAAATATCTAAAAAAAGAATCTATAGAAAATTGAATGTAGTTTCTAAACTACTAGGTTTTAAAAAATCTATTTGGTGAAAATTTGAAATTTCAAATGTAGTGGTACTTAAATTTCGGGAAAAATAAGTAGGTGTCTATCGACCACCCTAACCACAATAAAATGATAATATTTTTTATAAGATTTTAGATATAAGTAGAGGACTCATGCCTTGATGTGATGCATATTTTTTGTAATTTTTTTCCACGTAAATAATTAATTATGATTTTTTTATTACAACTTTTTAAACAATATAAAAACTCGTATGTCTGACCACCTTAACTTGGTCAAAACTTCATGAAATTCAATTTTTCTTTTTTTAATCCTATAGTATGTGAAGCATAGAATGGGACACATGTTTTGGATTTAAAGAATGTGATATCATTTGAAAGCTATAGATGTTTTTCAATCAGCCTATCAATTAGGACTCTAGTCATAATTTGAATAGAAAATGAATAATAATTACTTATTAAAATAAAAGTAAAGCATAATTTGTATCAGTGTAAAGTTGAGAATCTCCTTTAAAAACCCTTTTCGTTTCATCAAGTTTGGGTAAAAAAATAGTCATTAGTCACATACCCATCAAATTGCAACTTTTTGGCCCATCATGATCCTGCACATACCCATGAAGTAGATGTTACAATGAAGATCATATGTCTTGCTCCACGATCTTTGATGTTACAATGTGGTACAATGCGGTATGAAATAGTGAGACTGGGTCCAAACAACTAACTACTGAAATGCAAGAAAACATAGATTGCTTGAAACCTGGGATGCTCTTGCATCAGGCACCCAAGGTTGAAGAAAATTGAGCCTATCACTTTCTAGGGGCTAGAGGAAAACCAATGTCGACCACCTCAGCCCAAAAAATCCATGATGAATCTTCCTCTGGTCTTCCTTTCCATCTGACTAGATACTCCTTGTATTGCCTTCCTCTACTATGTCCAACATTGTTGTCTAAAATCTCCTCAATTTCCTCTGAATAATTTGTTATCTAGTCTGATAAACCAACTCCTCTATCCTCTGGTGACTCTCCTTCATGGTACTGGTATAGGTATGCAATGTTGAATATAGGTGATATGTCAAATTCCTCTAGTAGTTCCACTTCATATGCATATCTAGAATCAAACTTCATGATGATCTTACAAGGTCCAAACTTCTTCATCATCAAATTATTGTATGCTCCAACTAGAAATCCCTCTTTTCTCAGATATACCATTACCTCCTCCTCTACTACAAACTCCTTATGTATCCTCTTCTTATGTTATTTTTCCTTGTATGTATTTTTTATCTTCTATAGGTGCTCTTTAACTTGAGTATGCATTATTGCCATGAATCCTAAAATTTCTTCTGCCTCTACACTCATTTTTTTCTCCTTACTGATATCCCTTAATTCTACCACTCCTCTGGATTGTTTTCTTGTCACACTTTTAAATTGTGTCTTCCCTATGCTTTAGCTTACTAAATTTTGTTGTATGCAAATTCTACTTGCGGCAATATCAAGTCCCAATTTCCTTCCTTACCTTCATTCAAACACCTCAACAATTTCCCCAAGCTCTTATTCACCACTTATGTTTGTCCATCTATTTGTGGGTGAAATGTTGAACTATACTTCAATTTTGTCTTCATCTTCTTCCATAAATTTTTCCAGAAATATCCAATGAATTTTGTGTCCCTGTCTGATACTATACTCTTCGGTAGTCCATGTAATCTTGCAATCTCCTTGAAAAATAGGTCTGCAACATGTACTGCATCACCAGTCTTCTTACAAGGTATGAAATGCTCCATCTTAAAAAATATATCTACAACCACAAATATGGAATCAAATCCCCTTGGTGTCTTAGGTAAACCCAACACAAATTCCATACTTATGTCCTCCCATGGTCTCTTCGGTATTGTGAATGGTGTGTACCTCCCAGTGTTTTGATTGTTTCCTTTTGCAACCTGACAAGTCTTGCAACTTTGAACATACTTCCTGACATCCTTATACAACTGTGGCCAAAAATAGTTCTCACTCACCAATGCCATAGTCTTCTCAATTCCAAAATGTCTTGCCAATCCTTTGCAATGCTTTTCCTTGATCAAATTCTCTCTCATTGAACTTCTAGGGATACATAACTAATTTTTCTTAAACATACTTATCATGAATGAAATAATCCAATCATTTTCTTTTGTCCATCTCCATAGGTTCCTTGCAAGCCTTCCATTCCTCCACAAAATCAATGTCCCCCTCATACATATGCATTAGTTCTTCAAAACCCAATACTTCAATTCTCATTTCAGTCAACAAAATTGTCCTAATCAATGCATCTGCAACCTTGTTTGACTTCCCACTTTGGTGCTTCAACACAAATGTGCAATTTTGCAAGAACTCTACCCATCTCATATGTCTTTGGTTCAATTTCCCTTGGCTATTCAAATATTGTAAAGCTTGATGATCCGTATACAACACAAATTCCTTAGGAAGCAAGTAATGTCTCCACTTCTTCAAGGCTCCTATAATTGCATAAAACTCCTTATCATAAATTGAATATCTTCTCCTAGCATCATTCATTTTCTCATTGAAATAAGTTATCGGTCTCCCTTCTTGATTTATCATAGCTCATATTGCACTCCCACAAGCATCACAATATAATTGAAATACCTAATCAAAGTCCAATAATGCCAACATAGGTTATTCTATCACCTTCTTCTTCAATAACTCAAAAATATTTTGTGCTCCTAATGTCCACTTGAATTCCTTTTTGTCACCCCTCATCATTTCTTTAATGGGTGTACAAATACCACTAAATTTTTTGATGAAATTCTGGTAAAAATTTGTTAGTCCATGAAATGATCTAACCTCTCCAACATTCACAAGTGTAGGCCATTCAACTATTGCTTTAACCTTATCAAGGTCTATTTTCAATCCTTTCATAGATATCACAAATCCCAAATATACTAGTTCTTCCTTCATGAAACTACACTTCTTGATGTTTATCAACAACTTCTCTTCTCTTAGCCTTTGAAATAAATGTTTGATGTGCTCAATATATTCTTGCTTAGTCTTACTAAAAATCATAATATCATCCAAATAAACAATGACAAAATTACCAAAAAATTTCTTCAAGACTTCATTGATCAACCTCATAAATGTACTAGGTGCATTAGTTAGTCCAAATGGCATGAAAAACCACTCATATAATCCCTCATTTGTCCTGAAAGAAGTCATACATTGATCTCCCTCTCTGATCTTGATCTAATGGTATCCACTCTTTAGATCTATCTTGGTGAAATACTTTGCTCCACTCAGATTGTACACGATGTTATCCATCCTAGGAAATGGGAATCTATACTTCACTGTGATCTTATTGATAGCTCTCGAATCTATACACATCCTCCATTCTCCATCTTTCTTAGGTGCAAGTATAGCCAGTACTACACATGGGCTCATACTCTCTCTGATCAATCCCTTCTTTAGCAGTTCTTGTATCTATCTACTTAACTCTACATTTTCTCCTGGTGTCATCTAATGTGCAACATTATTTGGAAACCTGGCTCCTAGAATAATATCTATATGATGATTGATATGCTAGATTGGTGGTAATCCATCAGGTACAATTTTTGATACAAGATCTTGGTACTCTATTATCAGTTTAGTGAATTCCTTCAATGATTCTTCTTCCCTTGTGATCCTCCCTACGTCTAGGTCTCCACACCTCCTTGGAATAAGAGACAAACACATGTTCTCATGTCTCAATCCATCTAAAAATTTCCTTCCATATACCAAATTGATTCTGAGAGTTCCATATAATTCACTTTCAGGTTCATCTTCCGAAGGTGTCAAGGTGATTCTCTTTCCATTTGACGTTATGGTATAAGTATTCTTTCTCCCATCATGTATAGCTTTATTATCATACTACCAAGGTCTACCCAACAACATATGACATACATCCATCGACATGATATCACATAGTACTTCATCATGGTATGATCCTATCTTGAATTCCAATAGACATTGCTCACTTAGTAGTATCTTGTGCTCATCTTGAATCCAGACTATCCTATAAGGTTTCTGATGTTTCCTTCTTTCCAAATTCAAAATTGTCACCATTTCCTCAAAAACTAGGTTATTTGTGTCTAGAACAAAATTTTACTCTGCGGTGCTTCCTTATGTACTTATTTCTCCTAGAACAATGCTCTCTTCATGAATAATGATTCTCCCTTCTTAGGATTTCCTCTGGAACTTAGTGATTTCACTAGTTCTTCCTCTGCATATCTAGTTCTTGCATGATTTTCATTCTTCATACTTTCTTGGCAGCACTCAAATTCTCTATGCTCTTCTCCTCTGCACTTAAAATAGGTTCCTCTAAAAGTTCTCTTGTCATATACTTTCTCATCTCTCTAGTATCCATCATTTTAGTAAGAATTTTAGCCTCCTCTATTGTGGTGGTAATAATTTATGTCATCTCTTCCTCTCTAGTATGAATTGGAATCCTTCTCTTCCCTGCACTATGAATCTTTGTCATTCTACTTTGCATATGGTTTTTCTCCTCCGAAATGTGACCTTCCTCTCTGAAATCTACCTCCTCTTCCTCCCTGCCTTTGTTCATGTCTTTTTTTTAGCTTGTCCTCAACCTTTAATGTAAAATAATATGATTGCTCTATTGAATTCATCCTTACCATGCTCAACTCTTCCTGAATTTTCATCCTTAGCCCATTGATATATCTTGCCACTTTCTCCTTGCTTACTTCACTATGTCCTGTAGATATGCAAAATTTTCATAATGCATTTAATTAGGTATTATTCATCCATTGATCAAATAAATCAAGTTTATTTGGTCAATCTCCTAAAGTCATTAGTTTAAATTAAATAAATCAACTTGATCCTAACATCACCCTCCTTCATTAAATAAATCAAACCTTTATTTAATTAAGTTTGAAATCACCTTTCATCTCCCTTTGATTTAATTTAAATCCCTAAATCTAAGTCAAATGGGTCAAAGCATCTATCATCATCTAAGTTAATCTAATCTTTATTAACCTAATCTAATCACCCATCACATCCTCTTGCATTTCCCACTTGCACCAATAAAGAATTTTCATTCATTTATAAAATCAACATTTTCTCTCAACAAAGCATCTTTGGAGAATATTCCCTCAAATTTGAATTCAAAAACAAGATGAAATGCACATCCAACAAAGCATTTATGAGATCTTACATGTCTCTTGCAAAGGTAAAGCTCAACATTTAACTGTCAAATTCAAATTTGAATCTCCCCCTCTTTGGCACATTGACCAAAATGTGCTCATTCCTCAACCTATCACAAGTTGACAAGTGGCCTCTTCTCATTGGTGGATCTTTATTCCGACATCCTCCATGTTTGGCATTCTTCTATCCTTCTTGGTCATAAATAGAGGTGATAGGGAGGTTGGATGAAACAATCACAGTTTCATGCTCTAAGTCTTGTTGGAAGACTTCTAAGGTGTCTCTCTCCACCACTTCAACCTATAGGACCTTTCTTTACTTAGGATCCCATGGTTTTTCCTCGCCAACCCCAACTACCAACATAATTGTTCCTACCAAGTCCACCTTGGTACAAACTTGCAACTCTACACTTAGCCCTTAATCCACCCTAAAGACTATAATCCTCCAAAATCTTGAATTTTACCTTGCAAGGGTGTGGAGGTATTTCTAATGACTGCAATCCATCCTACTGTGGTTCTTGAAGGTCCACCTGACACTATTTCTTGGTCGCTTCCACCAAACCTTCATTTAGGTCTTAAAAGGCTACTAGCCCTAGGAGCCCCAATTAGGCCTCCTTCTCTGAGAAAATAGGTTAGTTCTCAAAACTTTCCAAAGAAAACCCCTATCTTTTCTTGGGATTCTTGCTTCATTTTCCCACCTCTCAAACATTTTTTTGGGGTCTTGGGTCTCAGCTGTCCGTACAACGCCCTAACCTGAAAATGGGCAAAACTAGGTCTTTTAAGCCCTTTCCTGGCTTCTTTCAAACTGTCAAGTTTTCCTCACATCAGATGAATTTATGGAGCTTCCTCCTCCATGCTATGTCATGGAAAGACACTCATTTGTCTTCTCCAAGTAGTGATTTGTCAAAAAGTTGACACCCCTGCAATTTAAGTGCTATGCACTAAGGTCTTCCCTAGCCGAACTCTTTCCTGGCTCGCCTAGGGAAAGACTTTCCCAACAACTCCTGTACTTTCAAAGAACCTAAACCCTACAATATTTACAACCATGTAGTCTAGTCATTGTTCCCAAAGGTTCGTACAATTTGTGCGATGGGAAAGTGAACTAGCACTCCATTTTCATAAAACTGTCTGGTTCAGACCAACAATAGTGTAGAAACAAAATTATTTACAAATAATCCTGAAAATGAATTAGAAAACTATCTAAATGCCACAAAAAGCTTGAAGGATGGCTACACTACATCCTACACTAATTACAGTGCCCTGTTCAATCCATTAAAGCAACACTTCAAGCAAAAATCAAAAAATTATCACACAAACATAACTGTTTTCCTTGAATTCACAAAACTTCAAGACAATACAAGTTTTTCCAACCCTCCTCCAATGTCGAGGCATTCCATAAATAGGTCACCTAAAAAAATTATCTCTCCCTTGGGCTCTCCTTGGCCGCTTGTAGCTCCCATTGAGCATTATTTGAAAAAAATTGAAAAGAAACTCCTAAAAATCCTAAAAGGTCAAAACCTTACTTGTACAAAAGCCTTAGGCCTATCCATTGGTCAACATGACCTTCATCAGATGATCAACACCCAAAGAAAAATTCCATTAAGGCTTACATCCAAATGAACTAAGTTTTATTGCTTAGTTGTCCTAGACAAGACTGTCCTAGACAACCTGTGAGATAACCTATGGGTGCTCCTGCACCATTCTCCCCCTCAGGAAAACACTAAGGATTGTGGGGAGAGATCAAAGATAAATCAATACCCTGCTTCTTGAATTGAGCTTCATCCACCCATGTAGCCTCAGATTCTGGTTTGTCCTTCCATTTGATGAGATGTTCCATGTATACCTTATGCCGGGTAGACTTCTTCACCCTTGATTCTAAGATCCTCTCTTCTTGCAGCTTGTCTTTAGGAGGTAAGGCTATGCTACTCATACCATTCAAGACATCCACACTTTTTTTATCCAAATCAATGACTGGTCCTTTATACCTGATCAAATCAGCCACATTAAACACTGGTGAAATGCCTAAGTCTATAGGTAGCTCCACCTTGTAAGCATTCTTTCCATACTTGGATAACACCTTACATGGCCCCACTCTCTTCATCTGCAACTTGGTTGATGTTCCTTTCTGTAACCTAGATTTGTTGAGATGGACCATGACATAGTCTCCTACTACAAATTGTAGATATTTCCTAGACATATCCACTTTAGCTTTCAGCTTGTGAGTAGCCTCTGCAATTGTATTCTTCACTTGCTCCTGAATCTCTTTCATGGTCTAAGAGAAATCTTTAGCATGGCCACTCCTATGCTCCATAGCTCCTAAATCTCTAAGTTCACACACACCTCTTGGGTGCATTCCATACACTATTTCAAAAGGACTTCTGCCTATGGTCCGATTCACACTGTCATTATAGGCATATTCAGCTTGTGATATGACCAAGTCCCATGTCTATCCATACTCCTTGGTTAGGAATCTTAGAAGGTTACCTAACACTCTATTAACCACCTCAGTTTGTCCATCAGTTTGAGGATGGTAGGCTGATCTAAAAGACAAGTTAGTACCTAATCTGCTCCATAAAGTCTTCCAAAAATGACTCATGAACTTCACATCCCTGTCTGAGACAATGCTCAATGGCAATCCATGGATCCTCACAATCTCTTTGAAGAAGAGATGAGCAATATAGATAGCATCATGGGTGGTCTTGCAAGGAACAAAGTGACTCATCTTACTGAACCTATCTACCACCACATAGACACTATCAAACCCTGTCTTAGTCTTAGGGAGTCCTACCACAAAGTCCATGCTAATACATTTCCATGGTCTATTGGGAATGGGTAGAGGTTGATACAAACCTGCATTGCTAGCTCCCCCCTTGGCCTTCATACAAACTACACACTGCTCCACATACCTTCTGACATCCCTTGGCAACTTGGGCCAATAATAGAACCTCTGCACTAATTCCAGTGTCTTATTGATAGCAAAATGACCACTAAGACTACCATTGTGCTTCTCCTGGATAAGATTCTTCCTCATTGAACCTTTTGGAACACATAATTGATTCCCCTTGAACAAAAATCCATTCTGCAATGTATACTCTGAGAATTGACTCTGAAAGTGATTCTCAAAATCAGAACATACCTTATATGCCTCCGAGAAGTCTTCATCTTCCCCATAGAAATCCTTGAAACTGTCTATCCCAATGCTCTTTGTTTGTATCTCTTGCACTATCAGCAACTTCCTACTTAGTGCATCTGCCACCTTGTTCAATTGTCCCTTCTTGTGCTTGATGGTAAATGTGAAGGCTTGGAGGTATTCCATCCATTTCAAATGTCTATTGCTCAACTTCTCTTGTGTTTTGATGTAGCTAAGTTCCTGGTTATTTGTAAACACTACAAACTCTTTAGGTAGAAGATAATGCCTCCACTTTCTAAGTGACTAAACTAGAGCATACAGTTCTAGGTCATAGGTAGAATACTTTTGCTTAGCTTCATTGACCTTTTCACTAAAGAAATCTATAGGCCTGCCTTCTTGGCTTAGTACTCCTCCTACTACAACTCCATTGGCATCACATTCCACAATGAATAACTTATCAAAACTAGGTAACAAAAGGATGGGTTGAGTTGCCACTTCTTGTATCAGTTTCTCAAAACCCCTTTCAGCTTCAAGAGTCCATTTGAACTTAGTTTTTAGGCCATCTTTGATTGTATCAAGTACTGGTGCACATATGCCACTAAAGTTCTTTATAAACTTCCTATAAAACTGAGCTAACCCATGAAAACTCCTTACCTTTGTCCTGGTGGTTGGTGTAGGCCAATTTAGGATAGCTTCCACCTTGCTTGGGTCCATCTTCAATGTTCCTTGGGATACTACAAATCCAAAATACACAAGCTCTTGTTTGAAGAACTCACACTTTTCTAGGTTGATGGCTAACTTCTCCTCCTGTAATCTTTTAAGAACGAACTCCACATGCTTTAGATGTTCTTTTGTTGTCTTGCTAAAGATGAGTATATCATCTAGATATACCACCACAAATATTCCTGTGAAATCCTTAAGCACTTCATTCATGAGCCTCATGAATGTGCTAGGGGAATTTGAGAGGCCAAATGGCATCACTCTCCACTCATACAACCCATCAGCTGTCTTAAAATTTGTCTTCCATTCATCCCCATCTTTGATTCTAATCTGGTGGTATGCACTCTTGAGATCCAATTTGGTGAAATACTGAGCTCCTCCAAGACAATCCATCAAATCCTCAATCCTAGGAATAGGGAACCTATATCTGATTGTAATTCTATTTATAGCCCTAGAATCAGTGCATAACCTCCACTTACCACCTTTCTTGGTTGCTAAGACCACTAGTACTACACACGGGCTAATGCTATTCCTAATTAGTCCTTGGTCTAACAACTCCTGCACTTGTCTAGCTACTTCTAGGTTCTGATCTGGTGTAAGCTTGTAAGCTGCTTTGTTTGGTAATGAAGCCCCTGGTATGAAGTCAATCTGATGACTGGTGGCTCTCTTTGGAGGTAAGGTTGTTGGTGTTCCATCACTGACTATGTCCTTGAACTTCTCAAGTAACTTCTGGACTGCTCCTGGTATGACTATCTTCTTGGTCTTATCTTCCTCCTTGGGTTGTACCATGACCACATATCCTTCCCCTCCTTGTTGCAGAGTGTTGATTAATTCTTGCCACTACTTAACAAGACACTAGGGGTCTTTGACTGTCCTTCTTCCTCATCTAACAGTGACTGCAGTTTGAATGTCTTTCCATCCTTCTTGAATGAGATATTGTTCTCCTTTCCATCATAGATGGCTCCTCTATCATACTATCATGGTCTGCCCAATAGTACATGGCATGCATCCATGGGCAACACATCACAAATCAACTTGTCCTTGTAGCCTCCAATGGAGAACTCCACCATTGTCTGCTCATTTACAAGAACACTCTGCCCTTTGTTCAACCATGTCACCTTGTAAGGGTTAGTGTGAGGTATTTTCTCCAACTTCAACTTCCTCACTACTTCCTCTGAGATAATGTTATCAGTAGACCCTAAATCCACTATAAATTTGCACACCTTCCCAAGTATTTTGCATCTTACTCTAAATAAGGCTCTCCTTTGCTTTGGCTCTTCTTTGACTAGTTGTCTGATTAGAACCCTGCTAAACATCAAGTTCTCCCCCATTTCTAACTCAATGTGACTAACCTCTGGTGACTTAACACTCATAGTGTCTTCTTGAGCATATGCTACTCTCTTTTCTGTATTTGATGAAGATGCTTTCTCTGGGCACCTATAAGCTGGATGACCTACTTGACCATAGTTGTAACACTTCATACTAGCAAAGTATGAGTTACTTCTGCCTACTCCTCTTCCTCTATTTGAACCTCCTTTAGGTCCTCTACCTCTTCCATAGCCTCCTCTAGAAGTTGTTTCACTTCCATGCTCTGTGAGTTTAGACTCTCCCTGACTCCTTTGTTTAGTCCTTCTACTTTGGTATCCACCTCTATGTCCTCTTTGATCTCTACCTTTACCTCTGCTTTTAGAAGCCTGATCTTGTTTCCTCTTACTCCTCTCTTCAATCTTTATAGCCAATTGATAGCATTGGTGCACTGTTTTGGTACTTAGAAGAGTCATTTCCTCTTGAATGTTCCACTTCAAACCATTAAGGTATCTAGCCACCTTAAGACTTTCATCCTCAGAAACATTAGACCTCATGAAAAGTTTTTGAAACTCCTCTGTATAGAAATTCACATCTTGGTCTCTTTGTCTTAAGCTTTGTCTTTTCTTGTGCAACTAAATTTCATAATCATTTGGCATGTATGCTTCTCTCACTTTCGTAACCATTCCCTTCCAAGTAGAAATAGGCTTCTTGCCTTCCTTTTCTCTCTCTATTTGAATGAACTTCCACCATGTCAAGGTAGAACCTCTCAATCTTGATTTGGCCACCTTTACCTTCTATTCTTCAGTGACTCCATCACATTCAAAATGGTTTTCCATTCCCTATATCCAATCCATGACTAGATCAACTTCCATTTTCCCACTAAACAATTGTATGCCTTCAAGTACTTTTCCACTCAAAGCCTTCAATGCCTTCAAGAAAGGCTCTTCTTACAAAACAGGGTCAGGTTCAGGGATCTTGTCTTCCTCTGTAACCTCTTCTTTCTTTGGTAACCTACCTTCCAACCTAACACTGACCTCATCGGTCTTGGTTTGCACATTATCCATTGCTTGCTCAAGTTGAGATATTCTTTCCCTCAATAGCCTATTGTCTTCCTCTTGTTCTTCGACCTTCTTGGCCAATTCTACAATTTTCACCATGTCAGTAGAACCACTAGACTCAATCTCTGACATATAATATTCTATCCCAAATCTTTTGATGCTCTGATACCAATCTGATAGGGAGGTTGGATGAAACAATCACAATTTCATGCTCTAAGTCTTGTTGGAAGACTTCTAAGGTGTCTCTCTCCACCACTTCAACCTATAGGACCTTTCTTTACTTAGGATCCCCTGGTTTTTCCTTGCCAACCCCAACTACCAACATAATTCTTCCTACCAAGTCCACCTTGGTACAAACTTGCAACTCTACACTTAGCCCTTAATCCACCCTAAAGACTATAATCCTCCAAAATCTTGAATTTTACCTTGCAAGGGTGTGGAGGTATTTCTAATGACTGCAATCCATCCTACTGTGGTTCTTGAAGGTCCACCTGACACTATTTCTTGGTTGCTTCCACCAAACCCTCATTTAGGTCTTAAAAGGCTACTAGCCCTAAGAGCCCCAATTAGGCCTCCTTCTCTGAGAAAATAGGTTAGTTCTCAAAAATTTCCAAAGAACACCCTTATCTTTTCTTGGGATCCCTGCTTCATTTTCCCACCTCTCAAACATTTTTTTTGGGGTCTTGGATCTCAGCTGTCTGTACAACACCCTAACCTAAAAATGGGCAAAACTAAGTCTTTTAAGCCCTTTCTTGGCTTCTTTCAAACTGTCAAGTTTTCCTCACATCAGATGAATTGATGGATCTTCCTCCTCCATGCTATGTCATGGAAAGACACTCATTTTTCTTCTCCAAGTAGTGATTTGTCAAAAATTTGACACCCCTGCAATTTAAGCGCTCTGCACTAAGGTCTTCCCTAGCCGAACTCTTTCCTGGCTCGCCTAGGGCAAGACTTTCCCAACAACTCCTGTACTTTCAAAGAACCTAAACCCTACAATATTTACAACCATGTAGTCTAGTCACTATTCCCAAAGGGTCATACAATTTGTACGGTGGGAAAGTGAACTAACACTCCATTTTCATAAAACTGTCTGGTTCAGACCAACAATAGTGTAGAAACAAAACTATTTACAAATAATGCTGAAAATGAATTAGAAAACTATCTAAATGCCACACAAAGCTTGAAGGATAGCTACACTACATCCTACACTAATTATAGTGCCCTGTTCAATCCATTAAAGAAACACTTCAAGCAAAAATTAGAAAATTAGCACACAAACACAATTGTTTTCCTTGAATTCACAAAACTTCAAGACAATACAAGTTTTTCCAACCCTGCTCCAATGCTGAGGCATTCCATAAATAGGTCACCTAAAATAGTTATCTCTCCCTTGGGCTCTCCTTGGCCGCTTGTAGCTCCGATTGAGCATTATTTGAAATTTTTTGAAAAGAAACTCCTAAAAATCCTAAAAGGTCAAAACCTTACTTGTGCAAAATCCTTAGGCCTATCAATTGGTCAACATGACCTTCATCAGATGATCAACACCCAAAGAAAAATTCCATTAAGGCTTACATCCAGATGAACTAATTTGTATTGCTTAGTTGTCCTAGACAGCTTGTGAGATAACCTATGGGTGCTCTTGCACCAAGAGGCCTCCTCTATTGTTTTACTCCTCCACAAATCCACAATCTCATGCAAATTCACTCTCTTCAATTGAGAACTGATTTTGTCCATCTCATTTTATCTTCAAAGCATTGCATCATTTGAGTTTAGCAAGGATTGGGAAAGGGTGATCTTGAGCAAGAGACACCAATCCAATATGGGATTGGTAATTGATGGTTTTTCCAAGTTTGATCTAATTTACAAAAAAACAAAGAGGAGCAATATCAGGTGGAGATGCATTGCAATATTCAAGGTTGGCATCAAGAAAAGACAATGGTTTCTCTCACAAAGGAATCAAATAATGAAATATTTGAATTGGAATGTGGGCACTTGAACTTGGAAAAAGAATTTTTTAATGCTTATTAAAGCTTCCATTTGCTACTTTCATTTTTTGTTATAGGCCAACTAGATCATCAATTCTTTTTCAAAGTTGGACTAAAATTGAACCTAGAAATTCACTAACTTTTCAATTTAGGTTCTAAAAGAATTGAACAAAAAAATCTCACACTTCAATTTTAGTGCTCTAAAAACAAACCAAAATCATTTCTTTAAGGCTAAAACGAACATGTGTCTTTGATGCTTTGTAATATTTTTTGCAAAATAATCTCATCTGAAAAGGAATATGCACTTCTCTTGTGCTTCACAGTGATCTTGAGAATCAAAAGTATTTTTGATGACATTAAGTTGCATAAAAGATTGCCCACACACTTCATTTTGGGAACTAAAATTGAACAAAACACTTTGTGAGTGTGAGTAAACCTATTGCATGTGTTTTCCCTTTGTTTCTAAATGAAGATTGATTGAACTATGGATATGTTTACTTGCTTTTGTCTATCTTAGAGGGCTTGCCTTGGGGAAAAAGTACTCGCCCAAGGGAACGACTCAACCGGTAACACTCTAAAGCCAAGATTATTTCCAATCGGGATATAAATGTGGGTACTAGAGTAAACACCAGTATCACACAGTTGACTCCGATGAGATGGATCTGAAAAGGGACTCTCGCCGTATGGGTCAATCTCCACAAACAAAAATTCTGAACTACAAACCTTATTTGTAGTAACCAACTAGTCCATCCAACGAGTTTATCAAAGTGGTGCATTGGAACTTAAATTCCAAGAAGTTACTTGCCATGTCCAATCTTGGTTAAAATATAGAGGTTAAGACTTCATTCTTAACATACCTTTATATTTTTCCTTGGTTGCATGTAAAATCATCTCTTCTTCTATGAAGGGCATGAGGCAAGCCCACCAAGAAAAACATACCAATTGAGCTAAGATGTTTTATTGCTTGTGAGTTAGTTTGAAAACACAATGCTTGGATCCAAAACATTGAGACAAACATTAAAAAAATCATTCAAATTTCAAACCCTTTTAGAGAAGTAAATATCCTTGAACGAAGTCGCATGCCCTTGCTTGCCCTTGGGATTCATATCCTTAGAGGTTTCTAGGCATTTGGATTTCATCTCAATTTGCTCCTACTAAAGTCAACAATAGGAAACTATGCTCTTAAAACCTTGATTTTCACATAATGGACCTTGTGGAATGAAAATGGAATTGAGATATACATTCAATTTGAAAACTAATCAAGAGTGTGTTTGTGGTAAAAAGAATCCATTAAGAAAAGATTGAATCAATTGGACCCCACAAATGTGCTTGGTATCTTTTGGTCATATGGTTTTCATGCAAACATTGGTCTTTTGATTTTGAATTACTCTTAGAGAAAGGCATGCTCTTCACTATCTTGGTCTGGTAAACAAGTCCTTCGTAGGTTCATTTAGGATCAAATCAAACAATTCATCCAAATTCCAAACATCTATGAAAATCCATCCCACAAACAACTTTAGAGCTTTGAAAACATCATTCTAGACTTGGGTAAATCATCAAAATCCAAATCACCTTGTTTAGTTAGGTGTACAGGAATGCATCCGTTCTCACACATTTATTTGAATTAGAAATCCTTTGAAAAAGATCAACCTAATATCACATCCAACATCTTAGGGTTTACAAGTTCATTATCCAATCAAACCAATCAAAATCAAATCCTAAGTCTAGCATTGATCCAAGGTCCCTAAACGTTCAACACTCATATCATTCACCCCTTTTCATCCTTCATCTCATCATTGGTCCTAAACACCTTAGAGGTCACTTTTACAACAAGGTCAAAACACAAGAGGAACATGGAATATAAACTTGATCCATACATCATGAGTAATCCAAATCAATTGAACTTTCAAAGCCTTACGATGCCAATTAATTTTCAAAACTCACATTTATACAATCCGTACATGGGATCATTAACTCCTACAAACATCAATGGTACAAAAAATGTGAGTATGCCCAATCAAAAGTTTAGAAAACCTTTCCTGATGGTAGATTCAAATACAAGTCCAAACCTACAAATCTATCAACTGAACAATCAATGCATGATCCTTCAAAAGAACAACATCATCTCATCAAGTCCCTACATGCCAAATGTGAATGTACCAAGTACAACTTTACAAAACATGAACATTTTGAATCCAAACTTGGTAAACTTTGTAATGGATATGTTTTCAAATCATAAAAATGTTGTTCAAAGTCCAAACAAGATGTTAACAACTCCATGTATTAATCCAAGTCAAGGTAACGACATGCAAAATCAAAGTTACCTAAATCAAGGCAATGTGATTCCCAACACCAACAATGTTCAATTTCAACCTATCATGCCAAATTTGAACATCATCCCAAATCATAACATTGTCCAAAATCAATTTTTCCAAGATCCCATTCAAAAACCACAAGTATGCATCCCAAATCTGCTTGAACAAAAACCAAATCAACTTTATCAATGGAGTCAATATCGAAATCAAGATCAAATTTGGCAAGATAAAATTGTTACACTTACCAAAATAGTTGAGTCATTGCACAAAGAGACATCTCCACCACCATTACCCATATCAACATCATTCCTTGGTTTAAGGCTTCCCCTTTTACCTAGCACCAATCACTCCATCCAAATCAATCCACCTAACACCAATCAAGCCATCACATCAAATCCTTTGAATATACCATCGACATTGCACCAACAAATGGTATCTAATCAAATGACAAGATCAATCCTGACAAATCAAAATATATGGTCTCCAAAGGATCTATCACCTCGGTCATTCCAACCATTCCTATCACCTCGATCACTCTGACCAATCCTATCACACCTATCATATCTCAAACCACTATGATCACTTCAAAAGTATCTCAACCGCCCATCACTACATCCAACACAATTCCAAATCCACCACCACTACCACCAAAATCAAATGCAACAAGATAATATAACATTGTGCTAAAAGCTCATCAGGCCTACCAAAAGGCCATCCAACAATATCTAGCCACGCAACAAGTAGCACAAGCTCAAGCCCAATATCGAGCCCAACAAGCAAATGTTGTTCAAAATCCCAAGAAAATGTTAAAGACTCCATGTATCGATCCAAGTCAATGATCACATAATCAAGACCTATCCATCATTGAGCACCTTGAAGTTGTGTCTACCTCATCCGTAGATCAAATCAACATATATCAAGAGTCACTTTTCAATCATGATCAAAATCCACCAACAATACCCAATAATGATCCAATTCAAGAAATGTCAACATCACTTACAATTGAAGGCATTGAAAATTTCTTTGCCACAATTATTGAAAACAAGGTTCAAAATCTCTCAATTGATGAGCACATGAGAGATGTTTCCACCCCATCCGATGATCAACTCACCATGCATCAAGAGCGACTTTTTAGTGATCTATTTCAAGGAGTGTTAGGATTATTTGATCCTATTGACATAATGCACGATCCATTGACCTATGATCATGTTGAAAATGTCTCTACATCGCCTTATGAGTTAGAGCACATATCTCAAGAATTCATTGCAAATCATGATCAACATCTTTCACCAAAGTCCAGCAGTGGTCCTTTACAGGATATGTTGACCTTCTTTGACCTCATGGTTACAGATACTAAAAGAATCCTCAACTTGACACTTGATCCAAGTCCACTCAAAAATCAAGAGGATATTCAGCCATTCCCCATGCCTAATGACAACATCCAAGAACCCCTTGTAAGCGATCCATCCTTTGAAACTAACCCATGTCAAGAACTTGATCCAAAACATGTCAAAAGCAATTATGAAATTATTCAAGATCAAGAATTTGTATCTCCAAGATACTATAACAATCTAATGGACACTCTCCTATCTATACAAGATGTCACAAATGATGACCATATCCATATAGCACATTCTCCTCCATCTACCCATGAGAGGCTTTCTATGGATGGAAACATAGATGATCTTCATCTAGAATAGGACATTATTACACAAAAAGAGTAGGTTACTGATTCCTACAATCAAACCGAGCTATCAACATCAGGATCAGATATATCCTGAATTTGGACTGAGGACATCATGACTAAAGATATCCAACATTATCCACTCAAGGAAACAAGTCAGATAGAATAGGATATTCTAGAGTTAGCAGAGTAGCAAATGGAAATAACGTCATCTATAGTGATTAGTTATTAGAGAATGCATTCTAAACAAGAGCTCTTAGAACAGGCAAAATCAAAGCATGAAGGTACTACTATCACCATACTGGGGGAAACTTCGTCTCAAGCAAACGTCAACATAGGGAGCACAAAGAATCCTTATAATGAAACGGATGCCAATACTACAACCAATCACATCATGAATCTTCATCCACCCATCACCCCATCCACTAATTGGGACCGACATCTAAAGAAAGATTTGAATCAAAGTATGAAGAACGTTATCAAAGAAAAATAAGTGAAGAAGCATAATGGACAAATCAAATACACATGGATACCAAAGAATACAAAGAAAGATTATCCCTATCAAACTCCATTAGTCAAAGAAACTATGGGGAAAAACAAAAGACGGAAAAGTATCCATCAAGGATGTCAGCAAAAGCAAAAGCAGGCTTTTCAAATGACGTACAAAGTATATCAAGCATTTGGTCCTAATTCCATGCACACTTTCGTATCCACCCATCATTTCTCATCTTCCCAAGTTTGGAGAGTCAAAGGTTCCAAACTATCAACCAATCCATCTCCTATCCCTAAATACATTCCATCCACGCCTCCATGCATGATATCCAATTCTCACATTGACCATGTATTGGAAATGACCCTTTATCATAAGGATTCAAAAGGCACTCTATCACAATGTGTGCACCAAGACAAAGTCAACTCTAGTATCAATAAAGCAGATCAGGGATCTCAAAAGTTGCATTCAAGTGCATGTATCTTAGCAAAGCAACTTCTTCAGGTAGGATACTGATGGCACATTATGAAAGAAGCATCTACATTGACACCACTAGGTGGGTCAACATAAATCTTTTGAAAAAAATCAAAAATCAAAAAATATGAAAATTCAAAATATATATATATATATATATCAAAACATATGAAAATAGTAAAGAAAAAAAAATCATCCTCTAGTGAAAAACACTACGGTGGCTCTTTAGACAAGTACCATGATGAAAACCTGGCAAACTGGCATCATGTGTAGAATCAAGCATATGTGTGGGCTATTTCATGTGAAAGCATCTCATCCCATCCATAATAAATCCATCATTCCATTCATCTCAACCATAATAAATCCATTCATCCATGAACCATTTATCCAATCCATTTTCAGCCATCTACATCCATCATCCAAGTTATCTTGATGAAAGTTTGGGGCACGCTTCACACTTGCTTATGGTAAACATCTTGACATGGGTCATTTTCATTGATCCTATCCTATCCAAGATTCTCTGAGCCATGAAGCATTATCCAAATGAGATTCTTTATCTGAACACCTTATCTTATCACAATATAATACATATCTATCCATCCATACACTTATCCAAGAATCCACCCATGACATTCCATACATTGCTAGACACTAGGGGTAGATATTTACATCTTGCTTCAGGAATTAATCTTGATCTATATCCTCCAACTTATGTGGTGATCCGAACATTGGAAAATATGAAATCAAATTGGTCCACCACTTGTGAGAGAAAATTAAAATCACTAGCCCATGGCACGTTTTGACTAGAAGAAATTCCTTATCAGTCTTCATCTTTCATCGAACATCAATCCAAGCAATCAGTATCAGTCACATGTAATTTACACTTCAAGTGTCACATCAAATCATTTGAACAAATTTTATTCCAAGCAAGCTTCATCAATCATGATAAATCAAATCTAATCAATCCATCATCATCTTGGGGTATACTTCCTAACCATTGTGTTGCTTAACACTATCCTTGCATTGTTGTGTATCCTCAACAATGTTATCATCATCAATCCCTTATCAGCTTGGGATATCCATCCTAATCCTCATGTTGCTTAACACTATCTTTGCATTGTTCTGTATCCTCAACAATGTTATCATCATCAATCCATCGATTCTATCAACCAACCTTCGCTTGGTCTTGAAAAAAATTCCAAAACAAATCACCGATATCATCACACATATCCATATCCAAATCGTCAAAATCATGCAAAAAATCTAAAAAAATCCAAAACATCAAAAAATCCAAAAACATCCAAAGCATTGAAAATTTCAAAAACATCCATAAAATCTCAGAAAACCCCAAAACATTCAAAAATTTAAAAAATCAAAAAAATTGTAAAATCTGGAAAATACCAAAAACAACCTCAAAACATTCCAAAATGTCAAAACATCCAAATATTTGAAAAATCCATCCGTCTCATCTCACTTTCACTAAAATAATCAATCATCCATAATAAAATGATCATCATTTTCATCCTTTGGCAACAAAACATAAACAAGCACAACAATCAGCAAAAGCAAACTTCAAATGCAAAATCAAAATCAAACAACAAACCTTTAAAACAAAATCAAACTCTTGATCATTTTCAGACATGTCAATCAACCTTATATCAATAGACTATCAATCAACTTATCAAACCATCATCATCCTATACAATGCATGTCCTAGGATATATCGTTCCGACAATGGGCATCATTTTGGATATCACTTGGATTCTTATCCTATCAAAACACATCCCTTTGGCTCAAGATATGAAGAACATTGGCTTGTTTGCGTACTTGATCTTTTCTTTTGATTTATCTTATTGTGCTCATTCCAAGGACTCTCGGTGATATCCGAATAAAGGATTTAAAGAGATAGGAATGGGGCAACGATCATTATCCTTTTGTCTATTGTGCTTGTTGGACATTCTTGTAATATAACTTGGTGAATACTTACTTTGTTAGGTATGTCCTAGCAAGGTTTTTGTATGTCAAGTGTGAACAAGAATACTCCTATCTGTTTGTTGAGTCAAATTCCATCGCACTAGGTACAATGCCATCCTAGTTCTTTATACCTTGATGCATCGTATCTACATGTGTAATCAAACATAAGGTAAGTAGCCCTTTTAAAATCCCAATCCTTGATAAGAAAATCATCATCATCATCATCCCTAATAAAGTCTCATCAGATCATGGACTTGTTGGATCCTCTTGTCATCATCTCATTTCTTCTTTCTTCTCTCCGCGCTAACATAACATCACCAATGCATCCATCATGCATCCATCCTGCATCCACAAACCGTCAGCATGCCACATATCATCCATATCATACATAATAGGAAACAACGATCATTTCACATGCATTACATTTGCACCATAATCATAATATAGATCTGTTAGTCTAAGCATCTACATAAAAAATCCATTACATAATCATAACATCATATCATCATTTTAAGTTGTTTAGGATAATATAGATTGGTTATTCTAAGCATCTTAAAACCATCTCATTTGCATCTTAAAATCGTCTCATCATAACCATCCATTTTGAACCTCTTTATCGCGAGATCGACCCTTAGATTGAATCTTTTCGCTCGATCTCTCAAGGGGGCAATGTACTAGTGTACTTCTTTCCGCTGGGGCATCCGAAAAAATTAGAAATTTTTTGAATTTTGATCATGGAAAGTTTATTCTTTGAACCAACGCAACAAGAACATTGCTTCAAAGAGGGGAAAAATGTAGACATGCAAAATTGGCATAATGCAATTGATTAGGTCATATTCATCCATTCATCAAATAAATGAAGTTTATTTGGTCAATCTCCTAAAGTCATCAATTTAAATTAAATAAATCAACTTGATCCTAACATCACCCTCCTTGATTAAATAAATCAAACCTTTATTTAATTAAGTTTGAAATCACCTTTCATCTCCCTTTGATTTAATTTAAATCCCTATTTAAATCTAAGTCAAATGGGTCAAAGCATCTATCATCATCCAAGTTAATCTAATCTTAATTAACCTAATCTAATCACCCATCACATCTTCTAGCTTTTCCCACTTGCACCAATAAAGCATTTTAATTCATTTATAAAATCATAATTTTCTCTCAACAAAGCATCTTTGGAGAATATTCCCTGAAATTTGAATTCAAAAACAAGATGACATGTACATCCAACAAAGCATTTATGAGCTCTTACATGTCTCTTGCAAAGGTCAAACTCAACATTTAACTCTCAAATTCAAATTTGAATCTCCCCCTCTTTGGCACATTGACCAAAATGTGCTCATTCCTCAAGCCTATCACAAGTTGACAAGTGGCTTCATCTCATTGGTCAAATCATTATTCTACATTGCTCTATTTTGAGCTCTCTTCCAATTTGAAAGTCTATAAATGAACACTTCATTCTTCAACAAATCCTCCACAATCTTTAATCTTTCTCCATATCATTGTCATTTGAATCCATCTTCATAGCATTTTCATATCATCAATATCATGGAGCTTAGCAAAGGATTGGGAAAGGGCTTCTTTCCATAGAAGCACCAATCCACTATGGGATAGAATTTGACTCTTGTTTTCTTATGCTTTCACTTAGCTTATTTTGATAACTTACTTTGTTTGCATAGGTAACATGATCAATTATTTCATAGGGATGCTATATCTGATTTGATTGATTTAACTAATGGTACTCATGTTTGTTTGTTTTTTAGCCAAATGCAGATTTAAAATCCACATGTCCAACCTCGATGATGATCTTATGGAATTCCTCAATGTATTCTTTCACAGTCTTTTCCTTTTGTCTCAAATTTTGTAGTCTCTTCAACAACTCCAACTCATAGTCTGTAGGTATAAATTGGTTCTTCAATTTTGTCACCATTCTATCCCATTTCACGATCTTCTCTTTACCCTTTCTATTTCTCTCCAATCGAACTTCCTTCCACCATATTGTAGAATGTCCTTTCAACTTAGTCTTCACAAATCTCACTCTCTCCAAATCTTCAATTTCGTCATATTCAAAGTATTGTTCAATGTCATTTATCCAATCAATCAACTCCTTCGTATTTAGGTTACCGATATAGTTCAAAATATCCATTCTAGGTTGCTTTCCTATCTTCAAAATAGACAAAACATCTTCATCTGATTTGATTCTTCTTCTTTGAAGGTTTCCTCAGCTCAATCTATAGCTTGAAATTCATCATCATCACTTTCATCATTAGGTCTAGGGTTTAGGCATTTTCTTTTGTCTTCTTCATATATAATCCAATCTCACTTTCATTGTTCACATAATTTCCATCATCTCATCCATCTTTCCAGCAATATTAATAGTAGTATGAATTCTCATTGGTGTCATCTCTTCCTAGGGTTTGGTGCAACTGCCTCAAGTCAGCGATCTAGATACAAGGTCGCAACTGCCTCACAATCGATGATCTATTGAAAAACACAAGTAGGTTGCCTCAAGTCAGTGATCTATCTACACAAAGATCTTATGGAATTCCTTTTCTCAACTTCACTCTCCTCTTTCAAGGCTTGCAAACTCGCTCTTCTCTCCCAAGGTCCAAAACTTTGCTCTGATACCACTTGGTGTAGTCAAGGATGGAGGGTTAGGAAATGGGATTGTCCAACCTTACAACAAGAGTAAACACAACAAAAATTCAAAGAATGGGAACAAAAATCACACATGGAAATATAAATAATGATCAGTTATTCACTGGCGACATGCCTTGCCTTCCACCTTACAAATTACAAAAATATATTGCATTAAGCCTAGAAATACAATGCAGGTCAAAGCCCTTTTGTATTACTTATCTCCTTCTACTTGATTGATTGTCTAATGCAACTACATGATTCCTCTATATATATATATCAATTCCTAGCTCTAGAAAAGGTCTGCGTTGGCCCCAAGAGGTCTCAACACCAATGTTGATAAAATGTGTGAAGGTCAGCTAAAACATGAGATTATTCTTGGATCCTTAGACAAACATGATGTGGATCAAAATGAAGGTTCCTTGATGAATGTGCATCCTTAAGAAATGGTTTCCTGAGCTCCGCAAGTCATGTGATAGGCCCACACACTTGAAAAGCCAAGACTGGTCAATGAATGCTCTCTATCCAAATACAACTGACATTCTGTTAGCAATGACTTTATACTGGAATCTCCAAAACACTTGAATTATGGATATTGTGTAGATTTTGCAATGAAGATCATATATCCTACTCCTCAATCTCTAATGTTACAATGTGGTACAATTCAGTATGAAATATTGGGATTGGGTCCAAACTGTTGGTGTAATTAATTATTAATTACACTTTGCAAAAGTTTACTTAGGATTTATTTAATTCCTAAGTTATAGGTTTTATCCTTATCTTATTGAACTATCTTGTTGCTCAAGATAAGATTAGGTTTATGCATCTTTTCTTTTATAAAGAAAATTATCTCTTGTAATATTTTTGTACTTCGAATATATCAATTTGCACATCTTTTGCAAATCTCTGCTTTTTGTTTTTCTCTTCTGTGGACGATGATTTTTCTGGTTTGCAATCAGATCTTGGTTTCTAACATGGTATCAGAGCCTCGATTTGCAACCCCTTCTTAGCTTTTTTGGAGGAATATAGTGCAGAGCTCGTTTGGGGTCCCTTGAGGGTTTCTTTCCTTGAGCATATTTTTGGAGCATCTTGTATTAGATCGGGGTTTTCCGTTGGATTCAGAGTGCTGGAAAAAGTTAAAAATGGCTTTTATTTCATTCATTTTCATCATTGTTTGCCCGATCTGCGAGGGTCTCAAGCTTAGTGATTTTTCTGATAGATCCGGGGGTCACCTGATTTTTGGAGCACTTTTGGGCCCAAACGGACCTCGACATTGGATTTGCAGTGCCCAAAAACCCCTATTAACATATAAAATTTGTCTGATTTGGACACAGTCGTCCGAAGAGGCAAAATTTTTTTGCCCAAGAGCCGTACGGCCCCCAGGCATGCTTCATGAGGCTCAAAGTATGAAAAAAATTTAAAAAATTAAAAAAAACCGCTAAAAATTTAGAGCCGCCCATTCTTTTAGCTCTGCCACCACTGCAACACCGGGCGGCCACCACCACACCACCTAGCGGCCACCAGGACCAGTAGCAACTGGGTGACGCCTCCTGTCAGCCGTCGGTCCTCTGCCAAGCCTTCGACTCCTCATCTGTGAAGCCCGGGGTTCTATGGGCGACCGAGCACCCAACTCCCAGCCCCCACCAGTCTGCTAGCACTCACCCTAGTCACATGGGTGACCAGGGGCCGCACCCAGCCCCCAAGCCACTAGCCCCCTGGTCCGCCCAGGCAACCAGGGACCAAACTTTTTCAGCCCCTGAGGGCTTATTGGAGCCATATTGGGCACTTTTGGACTAGTTTCATCAAATCGGGTGTAACTTTCACATACGACATCGTTTATTTGCAAACGAGATATTGCTAAAAGGCTGTTTCTGAGCTCTACACAATGGTGTAGGTGTGGTTTTTTGGTTTTTCCTTTTTGATGCTTTTTTCTACCTAGGAAGTCAGATGTTACCTTTTTCACTCTAGGAGACGTATCTTGTGACTCACTTATTCATTTTTCGCAATTTTCATGGAATTGGAAAGCTAGTTTTGGTCTCTATGTAGATCTGAGGTCATTTACAGAAAATGTGTAACTTATTTTATGCATGCATTCATTTTTGTTTCATGCACTAGGTTTGCATTTTCACTCATTTTTCTGTAGTTTTGCATTCTCTCCTTCTGCAATCATTGGGTATTGTAATAATGAACTAATATAAATTTCCATTAAGGGGGGTTCTTGCATCCATCTTTCATATTGGTGACAACTCGCATGAGTTTGTCTAGTTTCCTATTGTCTCCGTTTAGCTTAGATTTCTTGTTTAGCTGGACACATCTTTGGTTTGCTTCGGTTCACACTTCACATTGGGATTTTATAGTTCTTGATCCACATTGGTTCAAATCTTTCTCATTTGAGGGTCAGGTTTTTATGGTTAACATTCCAGAATCTTGATGGTACTCATCCTATGGGTAGTTTTAGTTTCAGTTTGGCATTGGCTTCGAGAGACAAAACTTCTAGATTTGTCATCACTATGGGTCCATTCATCCTTTCATCTATTGTTGTTCATAGATTCTAGGGTTGATTCAGTATGTGAGTTTCCAGTGTTCCTTGGCATCGGGTCTGCTGTTGAATTTGTGATTTCAATATGGTATTTTGCAAACAAAAGTATCTTTCCTTGCTTGCCAGATTTGGGGTTCCAGTGTTGCTTCATCAGAGTTCTTCCAGTTCTTCTTCGCAACAGTTCATCTCTATGAGGGGGGGTTTTTCCCACTAGGTTTTCTCTCTCTTTGCATTTGTACATGAGTACCTGATCAGGCCTTTTTTCCAGGACTCGTATTTGCATAATAATCTGCTTCTCCCTAAGTTGCACTTATGGGGGGGTGTTGGTGTAATTAATTATTAATTACACTTTGCATAAGTTTACTTAGGCTAAATATTTAATTCCTAAGTTATAGGTTTTATCCTTATCTTATTGAGCTATCTTGTTGCTCAAGATAAGATTAGGTTTATGCATCTTTTCTTTTATAAAGCAAATTATCTCTTGTAATATTTTTGTACTTTGAATATATCAATTTGAGCATCTTTTGCAAATCTCTGCTTTTTCATTTTTCTCTTCTGTGGAAGGTGATTTTTCTAGTTTGCAATTAGGTCTTGGTTTCTGACACAAACAACTAACTACTAAAATGCAAGAAAACATGAATGTAGATATTTTTGGTTGATGCAAGATTGCTTGAAACCTAGGATGCTCGTGCATCACATTGTCTTCTTGATTGAGATTCATCTTTGCTGGACATTGGTTTATTCTTCATGGAATATCACATTTTAGACTTGGAACACACATTTGAAGGATTAATTTCTCTATTTGATGATAGTTGTGGTACAAATTTTTTCACTCCATCTCTATCTTTGGAGAATGTTCAAAATCAGCTTCTAGCGGTACCTTAATTGTCACCTTCTATTGTGATTAGGAAAGTTTCGGATTGGTTTGTGGCATCATCTTCCAAAGTCTTGGCAACACATGAGCATATTTCAGAGACATTGTCATCCTACATTTGTATTTCACTTGCTAATTCCTGTCCAGAATGGGAAGCATTCCTACATTTATACTTGGTTTTGTTTCTTCTGAAAGGGAGACAAGTTTTTTGTTGAAACTAGATCATGTTTTTTCTTTAGGCACTTACCTTTCTTGCAGGTGACTACACATTGTGGGGGGCTACATAGTCTCTCTATTTACCTCTTATGGGGGGATCATTGATTGTATATACATGATGTATGAAGTCCTTAGGGGGTGTTATTGAGTCCTCCATCCTTGCATCTTTTTTTTTTCATTTTTGGAGGGAAATTTTCTCCCACAGGGTTTTTCTCCTTTTCTCTGGTTGTGAGAGATTGCATTGCATTTTGCATTGTACCTAACATGGTTGTGTAGTTGGGACCCATATTGCATCTTTATATTGCATAATAATCCCCCTAATTTTCACTAAAGGGGGGTTGCTAAGGTAAATAGGATATTTACCATGCTTAAGTTTTACTTAGGAAAACATTATTACATATTAGGTGCATATAATTTATTAGTTGGCAGTTATTGTTGGTTATATTTTTACCGACTTGCATCTTTCCTTTATATGCAAGGTTATGTACATTATTATTTATCTCTTTTTTATTCATTCACTCCTGGTGAAATAACATGTTGCTTCTCTCACATTATGAAGGTTTATATTGCAAATTGTGCTCTTGCGAGGTGAATTTTCACCAACAACTTTCAAGATGTTTTGAAAATCAAATTTTTAGGATCTTATTGATGATAAAAATACATCATAGTGTGTTTAGAAGGTCCATGGGATGAATGTTCATATATAATAGTCCATATTTTGGTGCCGGATAACATTTAAGCTTTAAAAAACATATTTTTTGGGCATTTTCTTTGTTAATCCGCACATTTGTACATATTTTGAAGGTTTCAGTTTCAAACTTCAAACAAGCACATACACAATCTTGCTTTATTTTTATTTAAATTTCATAATAATTATAATGGTTTGTTTTTCTTTCACTAATCCTTTTTGTACCTTGTGGTGAAATATTGGGAGAAAATTATTACAAAAGTAGTACTAACAAGTGAGTTTTACAATTTTTTGAATAGTTTAGGAATCCACACTTATTTTCGTACTTTAAAATGAATTCACATTTCAAATTGGTGCATTAAAATTGAATAAAAAAGCTCAAACATTTACATTTGGTGCTTTAAAATGAATTTATTTTCCCTTGGTGCACTAAAATTGAATAATACAACTTGAACACTTTGATTTGGTCAATTAAAATTTACCTACAATCTTCACATTTCAATTTGGTGCATCTAAAATGAACCCTACAATCTTCACATTCAATTTGGTCTTTAAAATTGAACCTACAATATTCATTTTCCCTTGGTGCATTAAAATTGAACAACACAACTTGCACATTTTGATTTGAGCTTAACAATTTACAACTTGCATGTTTTAATTGGTGCTTTAAAATTAAACCACACATTTCAATCCTTGGTGCAGTTAAAAAGAATTATTTTCCGTGACTAGGAAGTTATTAGTGTGTATGCTCTTCTCTCGCATTCTTGCATGGTCTTGAGAATCAAAAACACAAAATTTGAATCCTTTTCTTATTAGTGCCTTGCTTGTTTTGTATGTCTTTTCAAACATTTTCTATGAAGGATTAAAATGAACAATTCATATTTTGATTTGGTTAATTAAAGAATAAGTGTCTTTTAATCATAAAAGATTGTGTGCATGCTCTTCTCTCTCACGCATGCATGATATTGAGAATAAAAAATACCACGTTTTACTTTTATTTTTAGGGGGCCTATCTAGGTATTTCATCACCCTAAAGGAGACCTCAACTCTAGTGTTCTAGTGGAGTATAAATAGCAGGGGCGAATTGAAAGAAATGCTTCTTGGAAATTGTATTTTTTTCATTGAAGCTAAGCCCCCAAGAACTTTATACCTTGGGGAAGTGAAGGTGAAGGGTGGGTTACCCTCTTCTCCTAGTTGTTTGACTTTCTTGCACTTTCAAATTCATGGATTAGGTCTCACATTCCCTTGTATCATATAAAGGATTTAACCAACTTATCCAACCAAACAATCCCATTGTCCATCAAAATCCAAGTTTATAACCATGTCTTCAATTTACCTTGAGATTTACTGTAGTCAAGTTGAATAAAATATGCTTTGTCAACACCAATCACACACGATCCCTAGTCAGCCATCCATCTACCCCTCATACCAACAAACCCCAACATTCTAACCTACTTGTACTGTAGAAAAATGTAACCCTTTGCATTTTCTAACTTGTTTGGGCCCTCGTATTTAAATTAGGCTTAATATTTCCTTAATCTAGTGTTGTTAAACATACCTTATTACATTTATAAAAATATTTGGGCCCTCTTAATTAATTGTGCTTAATTATGCCTTAATTGGCCCTTTAATTCATTTTCCAAGGATAATTAATTACATTTTGTAAGGCTGATTAATTACATTTCTTGAAGGGGAAACTTGACATTTATTAATGCCTCAACATAACACTTTACATTGACTTTGGCGAATAGGTCCCCCCTAAACCTTCGGACTTAAATTTAAATTATGTTTTTGGTAGCATTTTAATGATTTCAAATCCATAATTCAATGTCAGGTTGTGATATTTGAATTTAAGGAAATTACTTGGGTACATACCTATAAATACAATGTTATTTCACTAAGTTTCACCTAGATTTTTAAGAGACTTTCATGAGCACTTTATGAGCATTTCAAGAACAATTGTAGGCATTCAAGAGCAGATATATCAGAGTTTTATTACAACATTCAAGGGATATCCATCATCTCAAAGTCTTCTTGCATAATGCATGTTTTTGGAGCTAACATTATGATGTAGGTTTCATGATCAAATCAAGCATTCAAAGCACTATTTCAAACAAGACTCAAGTGTCAATATTCACATATAATTTAGCCATCTCATGCAAGTTGAATACTTCCTAAGATATCTCCATTATCAAGGTTTCATAAAAGGGTTTGTTGATTGGTGTAGACACACAAAATATGCATACATGTCAATCCAATGGTTTAATCAAATAACCTTCATTTAATCAAATCCAACATTTCATCCTTCAAATTAAATAAATCCACTTCATCATTACATCATTTAAATAAATCAATTAAATCCTAACACTTCATTAATTAACCTTTATCTTGCATCATCCCTTTAATTAAATAAATCAAACATTCATTTAATTAAATCCCAAATTCATATTTCTCCCCTTTTGATTTAAATAAATCAAAATATTCAAGTCAAAGGGGTCAAACTCACCTAATCATCATTAAGCTAATCTAATTCTAATTAGCTTAACCTAACTACCCATCACATCCTCTAGATATTCCCACTTGCACAAATAAATCAATTTATTGATTTATTAAAATCCTTATTTTCTTTCAACTTGGCATAAAAAACAAATATTCCCTCAAGTTTGAAAATGATGACAAGTTGACTTGTCCCTTCCAACATTGCATTAACTTCTCATTTTCATGTCCCCCACTCAACATTTATATCAATTTCAAATTTGAAATTTCCCTCTCTTGGGCACATTGGCCAAAATTTGCACATCCCTCAACCTATGGCAAGTTGGCAAGTGGCCTCATTTCATTTGTTCAAACTTAATCCCACATTGCTCTCTTATGAGCATTCTTCCAATTTGAAAATCTATAAATAAGGGGCCAATTTTTCATCAACACATCCACAAATCCTATGCAAAGTCACTCTCTTCATTCGAGAATTGATTTTGTCCATTGCATTATCATCATTGGCATTATCAAGGGTTGGGAAAGGGATTCTTTCCACATCAAAGAAGCACAAATCCTCTTATGAAGTGATGGTTTAATCCATTTTAGATAGGTTTACATGCTTATGATTTCTTTGTAATGATTTTTATCATGTTTCCTTGTCTTAATGTGATTAAGAACTTCATAAGGAGTTTGATTATTGTTTTTGCCTAACTTGACTAATAATTTGTTGTGTTGATTTAGATAGCCAAGAAAAAATCTTGCTCACATATGGTGCTAGAAGGAGGGTTTGAAATATAATCTTTGTTCATATTCATCTCTGTTTATTTCAAGCATTTGATGTTTGTCTACTTGATCACATGGTGATTGTGGACATCAAATCTGCAAATGGTTAAAAATATTAACATAATAATATCATGTTAGTCATTTGAAACACATTAAATTCAATATCCCTATGGAATACTTAACCATGCTAAAATATGCAAAACTAAATAGAACAAGAATAGTTGATTGCAAGCATACAAAAACATGATCAAAACTTTATCCCATATTGGATTGGTGCTATTGTGGAAAATAGCCCTTTCCCAATCCTTGCTTAAGCTCCATGATGAAAATGCTATGAAGAATGATATGGAATGATAAGATGATAAATGGACAAAATCAGTTCTTAGTTTAAGAGAATGACCTTGCATAAAGATTGTGGAGGATTTGATGATGAATGAAGCCTCTATTTTATAGATTTTCAAATGCTAAGAGTGCTTATGAGAGAGCAATGTGGGATTAAAAAAAATCCAATGAAAAGATGCCACTTGTCATCATGTCATAGGTTGGAGGATGTGCAAGATTTGAGAAATGTGCCCAAGAGGGGGAAATTTCAAATTTGAATTTGAGAGTTAATGCTTAGTTTGACCTTTGCAAGGGACATGTAAAAGACATTAATTGTTTTGTTGGATGTACATGTCCACTTGATTTTGAATTCAAACTTGAGGGAATATTCCTCAAAGATGCCATGTTGATGGAAAATGCTAGATTTAATAAATCAATAAATTGATTTATTTGTGAAAGTGGCAAAATCTAGAGAATGTGATGGGTAGTTAGGTTAGGCTAATTAGGATTAGATTATATTAATGATGATTAGGATGATTTTGAATTTTATGACTTAAATATTTGATTTATTTAATTCAGAAAAGGATGGAATATGCATTATGATTTAATTAAATAAATGTTTGATTTATTTACTTAGAGGGATGATGTTGATTTATTTAATAATCTTGATTTATTTGGTGAATGGATTTGATGAGTTTGGTTAAATTAATGAGTGGATGAATGTGAAACCTAATTTACTTGATGTTGATTGAATGCATAATGTTAATTTTGCATGTCTATAGTGATATTTTGTATTTAGTTTTTTTTCTTCTTCTGATAGTTAGTATTTAGAACCATTGAGAGAATCTGCATATTTAGGCTTGAATCACGTTTGAATTGGAATCTGCATATCTACAATTCCTTTTCTCATCAACCAACCTGCACTCCCTCAAGCTAGTTTTCTTTTCATGCACAAAGTTGATATCAGCAAGAGCGCAACTTTGTTTGTAGGTTGTGAACCATTCAGCCTGTTGTGATATGTATATGAAACTATATGGTTTCTATGAATAAGCTCATTCTCTGCATGATATCATTTTAACAAAAGGAAAAACTTTGATTAGATGAAATCCTTGTTGGACAATAGAAAAAAAAAATGATGACAAAGGTAACAATGATCTACATTTCTATATTATTACATATATAGTTTTGTTTGCATAAAAAATCGTTGGACATTGATTAAAAAGGCATGGATGTGTTGTTTGTAGTGATAAAATATTATCTTGAAAAGAGGTCTACAAGATACCGAAACATCACAGTTATTTTGTTAGTCGTAAGAAGAGGGAAAATTTGAAAGAAAAAAAATGAGATTGAATGGTGTTTTGTATCCTATTTAAATACACACTAACATGGCACTCACTATTACCTAATCTTGTAAGAAATGCATGTCTTTGTCTATTTTTTGTTGGACTCACATCTTCCTGTCTTTTCAAATTCATTTTTTTCCACATGAATGTCATTCATTCATGTCTATAGGTAAGTAACTTGTGAGCCAAGAGTTGGTGGCATATTCATTTCTTTATGAATGCTTACATAATAGCAGTTATGACCACCAACTTCTCAAAATGCAAGAAGGCAGTTTGATGATGACTGATTCTTTTTTTTATTTCCTTACAATTTCACTCCGGTCAGTGTGATTTTTACTAAATTTAATAATCTGGAATGCAATCTCATATAGAGAAAATGAGATGAGATTTTTGATGTTACTGTGTTGTCTTTGAATGAGAATTCTAACTTACCAATCAGCTTTATTTCGCTGTGTTGTACAGAACTTTTTTGCTGTGCTCCTTATTCACCTACCACTGGCATTCATCTAAAAGCTCTTAAGTGTCTTAGGCACGATTCACTTGCCAAATGCATTTATTTAAAAGGAAAATAATTTTGGTGCCCTTAAGCTTTTGAATTCGGCTTGACACTTAGTAATTGCAATGGCTTAAAGAACTTTTATTTGCTGTTAAACACGCACGTACACCTCTCCACTTTAGTCTTGCAATTGCTGAATTTTGGAAAAGTTTATAGGAATTGGTTTTTCTTTCACTTGTCCTTTTGCATTTACTTTAAAAATCCTTTCAAAGGTATCTCAGACATGTCATTACACCTACCACTTGCATTGGCTTTGAAAGCTCTTCAAACATCATTAGTGTGTGGATTTGTACCTCCTGATGGTAGTTTCTTGAAAGTGTTTTAAAACCTCTCTCAACAGTTCTATTTTACGTATAGCCTTACACCCACAGCATGGCATGAGACCACATTTCCATGAGGCATTCTGTTAAACAGTTCATGCACCTTGTCTATGCTTCCACATCTCGCTGTCAACAATTCACACACCCTCTCTATGCTCCCCTAGATTCACCAAATCTTGCATTGGGCCTCAAGACCAGCATCTTCCCAATGTTTATGTGCAAGCCTAGGCGTGGCTTTTGCATTTTCCAACTGCATTAGTATGAAATGGCATTTGGACGCGATTTTCCACCTACCGAATGCATTTTATAAAAATATTTTAAGGATCTTTATGGGTTGTTTCCTAAATGCACTTGCTAATAGTAGTTGAAGCTTATTTATTTTTGAATTTACCCCTGCGAATTACAATAACTCTGAAATGTTTTCAAGAAAGTATAGCTGCACATCATTTTCCTTTAAGACATTATGTTAAATAGTTCAAGGTCTTGTCTCATTCACACAGGTAGAAAAGCCACGGTCAAGACTTTGAGTTTACGCATGACACTTGAATTCATTTGAAAGATTTTAAGCTCCTGGAGCATGTTTTTTTTTCTTCACCTGTTGAACGCATTTATTCAAAAGCAGTTTCTAGTGCACTTAAGATTTTGGGATTCAATTTTACATTGCATTTGCTTAAAAGTTTTTAATGTAGCATTGGCTTTTCACCTACCATTCACATTCGCTTGTGAAGGAACTTCATGAAAGTAAAGCTACAATAATGATGTGGCCATTTGTTGTTTTCTTGGTAACTGCATGTTTTATTGCTTCTCTGATTGTCGACAGTGCCTTGGGGAACATTGTGTCATAAATTGTTTGTTAATAAGAATGACTCTTGAGATTGATTACAATCTACATTGTAGCTGATCTACAACCTACTGACCAGTGAAAATGAGGAATGAGAGTCAGGGAAATAAATGCAATGAAAAGCGATTAATGTAAAGGTAAGGTAATAGAAGTGTAAGAAGCATTCATAACTAAGATCTTCTCCATCGTATTCCAATGTTGAGGCCACTTCTCAGGTGATCTACCACCTAGCACTATAATTACTTTAAAAACCTTTGCAATGTCTTGTGATTGAATTACAATGGGGGTGTGCTTAAGGGGTCAATACAAATCTTTGAGAAATATTGTTATCTATGCCATTAAGATCATGGAAGAAGTCAACAAGATTATATGCAGATTCGAATAAACCAATTTAATGCAATAGATGGTCTATAAGTTGCATTTACACACTTATCTTGCAATTTGGCTATCACCCTTTACATCATAGAAAAGAAAGAAAAATATATTTTATTTTTAGTTGTTAGTCTATGATTAATTTTCTAATGTTGAGTGAATGAGGCTTTTAAATCAATTGATTTTTTTATGAAAATGGGGGGGTAAGTTAAAAAGGTATTGATATTCATTATTGAGTTCATGTGCCTTATCAATGAAATTTTATTTTATTCCTTCCTCAAATGGTTGAAAAGTCTTGTGTATGCTTTTATCATTTTACAATACATGCCTAACTCTTATTTGTGATATTGATAGGAAAAAGGTGAAGGTTGACGTTGGAATGAAGCGTTGGAGTTGAGAAAAAAAAAAGTGAAGTTGGAGTTGAAGAATTGAGCATCAAAATTTGAAACTCACAAAGCATTTTTTAATGCTTAAGGGCTTCCATTTAATGCCTTAATTTTTTGTTTCTCATCTTTGGTTTTTAAAATGAACATTTGGAAATGCTTGGAGAGTTTGTCGTATGCTTTAATTTTCTGTTTTAGGCTAACTCATATTTCGTTTGGTGCTTTAAAACAAATCAAAATCATTGCTTTGTGGCTTAAAAAGAACATGTGTCTTTTATGTTTTGTAATATTTTATGCAAAATAATCTCATCTAAAAAGGAATATGGACTTCTCTCGCGCTTCATGGTGATCTTGAGAATCAAAAGTCTTTTTTATGACACTAAGTTGCATAAAATATTTCCTTCACACTTCATTTTTTAGTTTAAAATTGAACAAAATCTTGTGCGAGTGTGAATAAATTTATTGCATGTGTTCTCCCTTTGTTTCTAAACAAGGGTTGATCGAACTATGAATAAGTTTATTCACTTTTGTCTATCTTAGAGGGCCTGCCTTGGGGAAAAAGTACTCACCCAAGGGAACAACTCAACCGGTAACACTCTAAATCCAAGAGTATTTCCAACCGGGATATAAATGTGGGTATTACAGTAAACGCCAATATCACATTGTTGATTCCAACGAGATGGATCTGAAAGGGAACTCTTGCCATATGGGTCAATCTCTATGAATGAAAAGTCCAAAATAGAACCGTTGTTTTGTAGTGACCAATTGATCCATTGAGCGAGTTTATCAAAGTGGTGCATTGGAACTTAGATTCCAAGAAGTTACTTGCCATGTCCAATCTTGGTAAAAGTATAGAGGTTAAGACTTCATTATTAACATACCTTTATACTCTTTCCTTGGTTGCATGTAAAATCATCTCTTCTATGAAGGGCATGAGGCAATCGCACTAAGAAAAATGTACCAATTGATCTAGGGTGTTATATATCGCTTGTGAGTCAGTTTGAAACATAGTGCTTTAATCAAAAACATTGGAAAACCAACATTCAACATGAGCATCAAATCTCAAACTCTTTAGGAGAAGCAAATATCCTTGAACAAATTCACATGTTATTGCTTGCCCTTGGGATTCGTATCCTTAGAGGCTTCTAAACATTTGTATTTCATCTCAATTTGCTCCTACTAAGGTCAACAATAGGTAACTCTTGCCTCAAATTTCCTTGGTTTCCGCATAATACACTTTGTGGGATAAGGGGAAAGTTGAGACATTAGACATCTAGATTCAAAATCTAATCAAGAGAGTGTTTGTGGTAAAAAGAATCCTTTAAGCAAATATTGAATCAATTGGACCCCACACATGTGCTTGGCATCTTTTGGTCGTATGGTTTTCATGCAAACATTGATCTTTTGATTTTTAATTACTTTTAGAGAAAAGCATGTTCTTCACTATCTTGGTATAGTAAACAAGTCCTTCTTAGGTTCATTTAGGATCAAAATCAAACACCTCATTCATCCAAACATTTATCAAAATACATCCCACCAAACAAATTTAGAGCTTTGGAAACATCATTCTAGAATTCGGTAAATCATCAAACCAAAATCACCTTGTTTAGTTAGGAGTATGGGAATGCATCCTTTCTCATACCTCTAATTAAATCAGCAATCCCTTGAACAAGTTCATCCTAAGATCACATCCAACATCTTAGGGTTTCAAGTCCATTAGCTAAATCAAAAGCAATCAAAATCAAATCCTAAAGTCTAACATTGATCTAAAGTTCCTAAACATTCAACACTCATATCATTTCCCCTTTTCATCCTTCATATCATCATTGGTCCTAAACACCTTAGTGGTCACTTTTGCAACAAGGTCAAAACACAAGAAGAACATGGAATACAAACTTGATCCATACATCATGAGTAATCCAAATCAATTGAACTTTCAAAACCTTACAATGCCAATTGATTATCAAAACTCACACTTATACAATCCATACATGGGATCATTACCTTCTACAAATTTCAATGGCACAAAAAGTGTGAGTATGCCCAAATCAAAGATTGGAACACATTTCCTGATTGTAGATCTAAATCCAAACCTACACATTTTCCAACCAAACAATCAATGCATTAGCCTTCAAACGAACAATGAGAATGTACCAAGTACAAGTTTTCAAAACATGAATCCAAAAAAATTTGGGATAAATATGGTTGCAAATCATACGAATATTGTTCAAAATCCAAACAAGATGTTAACAAATCCAAGTCAAGGTAACACCATGCAAGATCAGAGTTACCTAAAACAAGGCAATGCAATTCCCAACATCAACAATGTTCAATTTCAACCCATAATGCCAAATTTGAACATCATCGCAAATTAGAACATTGTCCAAAATCAAACACAAGTACACACTCCAAATCTTCTTAAACAAAATTTAAATCAACTATATCAAGGGAGTCAAGATCGAAATCAAGATCAAATCTGGCAAGATCAAATTGTTGCACTTACCAAAATATTTGAGTCATTGTGCCAAGAGACATCTCCACCACCATTACCCATATCAACATCATTCCTTGGTTTAGGGCTTCCCCCTTTACCTAGCACCAATCACTCCATCCAAATCAATCCACCTAACACCAATCAATCCATCACATCAAAAACTTTGAATATACCATCGACATCGCACCAATAGATGGTATCTAATTAAATGACAACATCAATCCTGACAAATCAAAATATGGTCTCCCAAGGATCTATCACCTCAGTCATTTTGACCATTCCTATCACCTCGATCACTCCTACCACCACTCTCACACCCATCATATCTCAACCCCTCACTACCATGATCGCTCCAAGTGTATCTCAAACACTTGTCACTACATCCAACACGATTCAAACTAAACCACCACTACCACCAAAACCAAGTGCAATAAGTCAATATTGTAACATCGCACTAAAAACACATCAATCCTACCAACAAGTGCTTCAACAATATCAGGAAGCTCCACAAGCCACTCAAGCTACCCAAGCTGCCCAAGCCTCTCAAGCTACCCAACAAACACAAGCACAAACACGCAAAATGATTATTATTGGGGATAACGATGAACATTAAACCACTGGTGATAGCATTGAAAATATCCCAACCACAATTGTTGAAAGAATTGGTCAAGATCTATCCATCAAAGAGCACATTGGAGATGTTTCTATCTCATCTGAAGATCAAATTAGCATAGGTCAAGAGTCACTTTTCAATCATGATCAAAATCCACCAACGATACCCAACAATGATCCAATTCAAGAAATGTCAACATCACTTGACCCAATGGTTGAAGAAATTCATAATCTCTACACCACAATTGTTGAAAAAAATGTTCAAAACCTATCCATCAATGAGCACATTGAAGATGTTTCCACCTCACCATACATCAAGAGCCACATTTTAGTGATCTATTTCAAGAAGTGTTAGTATTATTTGATCCTATTGACATAATGCATGATCCGTTGACCTATGATCATGTTGAAAATGTCTCTACATCACCTTATGAGTTATAGGACATATCTCAAGAATTCATTCCAAAGCGTGATCAACATCTTTCACCAAAGTCTAGCAGTGGTCCTTTCCAAGACATGTTGACCTCCTTTGACCTCATGGTTATAGATACTGAAAGAATCCTCAACTTGACACTTGACCCAAGTCCACTCAAAGATCAAGAGGATATTGGGCCATTCCCCATGCCTCATGATGACATCCAAGAACCCTTTGTAAGCAATCCATCCTTTGAAATTAACCCATGTCAAGAAATTGATCCAAAGCGTGTCAAAAGCAATCCCAAAATAAATCAAGATAAAGAATTTGTATCTCAAAGTTACTATAATGATCTAATGGACACTCTCCTATTTATACAAGATGTCGCAAATGATGATCATATCCCCATAACACATATTCCTCCATCTACCCATGAGATGCTTTCTATGGATGGACACGTAGATGATCTTCATTCAGAATAGGATTCCTTTAATCCTGACATTATTACACAAAAAGACCAGGTTACTGATTCCAATAGTCAAATCGAGTTGTCAACATCAAGATCAAATATATCCCAAATTTGGACTGAGGACAGCATGTATGAATATATCCAACATTATCCACTCAAGGAAGTAGGTTAGATAGAATAGGATATTTCAGAGTCAGCAGAGAATCCAATCGAAATAACATCATCTACGATGGTCGTTTATCAGAAAATGCATTCTAAACAAGAATCCTCAAAACAAGCAGAGTCAAAGCATGAAGGTACTACTTCTACAATACTGGGGGCAACTATGTCTCAAGCAAGCATCAATATAGGGAGCACAAAGAATCCTTATGATGAAACCGATGCCAATACTACAACTAGCCATGTCATGAATCTTCATCCACCCATCACCTCATCCACGAATTGGGACCAACGTCAAAAGAAAGAGTTGAATCAAAGTACGAAGAATGCTATCAAAGAAAAAGAAGCTAAGAGGTGTAATGGATAGATCAAATAGGCATGGATACCAAAACATACAAAGAAATATTATCCCTATCAAACTCCATCAGTAAAAGAAACTATGGGGCAAAATAAAAAAAGGGAAAAGTATCCATCAAAGATGTCCACAAAAGAAAAAGTAGGCTTTTCAAGTGATGTACAAAGTATATGAAACAGTAGGTCCTAATTCCATGCATACTTTCATATCCACCCATCATTGCTCATCTTCCCAAGTTTGGAAAGTCAAAGGTTCCAAACTATCAACCAATCCATCTCTTTATCCCTAAACGCACTCTATCCACACCTCCACACATGATATCCAATTCTCACATTGACCATGTATTGGCAATGAGCCTTCATCATAAGGATTCATAAAGCACTCTATCACGATGTACGCACAGAGATAGAGTTAACCCCAGTATCAACGAAGCAGATTAGAAATATCAAAAGTTGCATTCAAGTGCATGTATCTTAGCAAAGCAACTTCTTCAGGTAGGATACTGATGGCACATTATGACAGAAGCATCTACATCAATAACACCTTGTGATTTTGCATGAGCTTAAAATCTTTCATAAAAAACCAAAAAAATAAAAAAATATGAAAATCCAAAAAAATCAGAAAAAGGATTGAAAACAGTAAAGAAAAAAATTGTCCTCTAGCGAAAACTACTATGGTGGCGCTTTGGATAGGTACCATGACGAAAACTTGGAAAACAGGCATCATGTGTAGAATCGAGCATCTACGTGTGCCATTTATGGTGAAAGCATCTCATCCCATCCATAATAAATCGAGCATTCCATCCATCTTATTAATAATAAATCCATTCATCCATAAACCATTTATCCAATCCATTTTCATCCATGTGCATATATCTACATCCATCATCCAGGTTATCTTGATCTTGATGAAACTTTGGAGCACACTTTACGCTTACTTACGATAAAAATCTTGACATGGGTCATTTTCATTGGTCCTATCCTATCCAACGTTATCTGAGCCATGAAGCATTCATTTTTTTGAGCACTATATCTTATCACAAGATAATCCTTGGCATCCTTTGCATGCTTACCATATCCATGCATCCATACACTTATTTGAGCATCCACACATCACATTCCATACATTTCTAGACATTGGGGGTAAATATTTACATCTTGCTTTGGGAATAAATCTTGATCTATTGCCTCCAACTTATGTGGTGATTAGAACATTGGAAAATGTTAAATCAAATTGGTCAAAGCATTTGAGATCCAAAATCCAGATCACTAGCCCATGGCACATTTTGACAAGAAGATGTTCCTTATCAGTCTTCATCTTTCATTGAACATCAATCCAAATAATCACTATTAGTCACATCTAAGTTGCACCTCGAACATCACATCAAATCATTCGAACAACTTTTTTTCCAAATCAAGCTTCATCAATCATGATCAATCAAATCCAATAAAAAAAATCACCATCTCAGGATATCATTCCCAATCATTGTGTTGCTTAACACTAGCTTTGCATCGTTGTACATCCTCAACCATGTTATTGTCATCAATCTTGATCAATCAAATCCTTGCATTGTTGTGCATCCTCAAGAATGTTATCATCATCATCAATCCATCGATTCGATCAATCAACCTTAGCTTGGTCTTCAACAAAATCCCAAACAGAGCACTGATATCATCAGACATATCCATATCCAAATCGTCAAAATCATGCAAAAAATCCGATAACATCAAAAAATCAAAAAAATCAAAAAAACATCCGAAACATATCAAAAATCCAAAAAACACTCAAAAAAAAAAAACGTCAAAAACATTGGAATCTGAAATACGTCATCTCTGAGCTTAAACGTAGGTAAGGCTAAAATTTGATCATCCCCCAAGACACAAAATCCAAAAACATTCAAAAAACATCAAAATCCAAAAACATTCAAAAAACATCAAAAGACACAAAACCCCAAAAACATCAAAAAAATCAAAAATCAAAACATTTGAAAAATCTTCAAAAATACCAAAAACAGCCTCAAAACATCTCAAAAGATCAAAAACATCCAAATATTTGAAAAAAATCCATCCGTCTCATGTTGCTTTCACTCAAAATAATCAATCATCCATAGTAAAATGATCATCACCTTCGTCCTTTTGAAAAACAAACAGAAACAATCACAACAATCAGCAAAAAAACAAGCTTCAATCGTAAAATCAAAAGTAAACACCAAATCTTTAAAACAAAATCAAACTCTTGATCATTTTCAGACATATATCAATAGCCTATTAGTCAACTTATCAAACCATCATCATCCTATACAATGCATGTCCTAGGATATATCGTTCCGACAATGGGCATCATTTTGGATATCACCTTGGATTCTTATCCTATCAAAACAAATCCCTTTGGCTAGAGATATGAAAAACATTGGCTTGTTTGTGTACATGATCTTTTCATTTGATTTATCTTATTGCGCTCATTCCAAGGACCTCTCGATGATATCCAAACGAAGGATTTAGAGAGATAGGAATGGGGCAACAATCATTATCCTTTTGTCTGCTATGCTTGTTGGACATTCTTGTAAAATAACTTGGCGAATACTTGCTTTGTTATGTACGTCCTAGCAAGGTTTTCGTATGTCTTTTGTGAGCAAGAATACTCCTATCTGTTTGTCTAGTCAAAGTCCATCGCACTAGGTACAACACCATTCTGGTTCTTTATACCTTGATGCATCGTATCTATGTGTGTTATCAAACGTAAGGTAAGTAGCCCTTTTAAAATCCCAATCATTGATAACCAAATCATCCATCTATCATCATCATTTCTCATAATGTTGGCTTGTGGATCCTCTTGTCATAATCTAATTTCTTCTTTTTCTACACTAACATCACGTCATGATCAGTTAATCATCATCACCAGTGCATCCATCTTGCATCCACAAACCATCAGTATTCTGAATATCATCTCACGTGCATGTTCATCATCATAATATAGATCTATTAGTCTAAGCATCTCATAAATCACATATTTGCATAGAACATCCATTGCATAATCATGGCATATTAGATCCTCCATCTCATCCAATCATCACATCATATCATCATTTAAGTTGTTTAGGATAATATAGATTTGTTATTCTAAGCATCTTAAAATCATCTCATTTGCATCATCATCCATAACCATCCATTTTGAACCTCTTTATCGCGAGATCGACCCTCAAATTGAATCTTTCGCTCGATCTCTCGAGGGGCAATGTACTAGTGTATTTCTTTCCATTGGGGCAACTGGAAAAAAAAAAAAAAAATTGAATTTCGATCGTGGCAAGTTTATTCTTTGAACCAACGCAACAAGTACATTGCTTCAAAGAGGGACAAAATGTAGACACGCAAAATATGCATGCATTTCAATCCAATGGTTTAATTAAATAACCTTCATTTAATCAAATCTAACATTTCATCCTTCAAATTAAATAAATCCACTTCATCATTACATCATTTAAATAAATCAATTAAATCCTAACACTTCATTGATTAACCTTTATCTTGCATCATCCCTTTAATTAAATAAATCAAACATTCATTTAATTAAATGCCAAATTCATATTTCTCCCCTTTTGATTTCAATAAATCAAAATATTCAAGTCAAAGGGGCCAAACTCACCTAATCATCATTAAGCTAATCTAATCCTAATTAGCTTAACCTAACTACCCATCACATCCTCTAGATATTCCCACTTGCACAAATAAATCAATTTATTGATTTATTAAAATCCTTAATTTCTTTCAACTTGGCATAAAAAACAAAATATTCCCTCAAGTTTGAAAATGATGACAAGTTGACTTGTCCCTTCCAACATTGCATTGACTTCTCATTTTCATGTCCCCCACTCAACATTTATATCAATTTCAAATTTGAAATTTCCCTCTCTTGGGCACATTGGCCAAAACTTGCACATCCCTCAACCTATGGCAAGTTGACAAGTGGCCTCATCTCATTTGTCCTAATGTAATCCCACATTGCTCTTTTATGAGCATTCTTCCAATTTGAAAATCTATAAATAAGGGGCTGATTCTTCATCAACACATCCACAAATCCTATGCAAAGTCACTCTCTTCATTTGAGAACTGATTTTGTCCATTGCATCATCATCATTGGCATTATCAAGGGTTGGGAAAGGGCTTCTTTCCACATCAAAGAAGCACCAATCCACTTATGAAGTGATGGTTTAATCCATTTTAGATAGGTTTACATGCTTATGATTTCTGTGTAATGTTTTTTATCATGTTTCCTTGTCTTAATGTGATTAAGAACTTCATAAGGAGTTTGATTATTGTTTTTGGCTAACTTGACTAATAATTTGTTGTGTTGATTTAGATAGCCAAGAAAAAATCTTGCTCACAAGTGGTAACATAGCTCTATTTATTCTTCAATCCCTCTTTGATGTTTCATTTCAATTCAAGGTTTGACTACCAAAATAGGGTTTGACCAAGGAAAACCACAACTATTGCTCTCTCTTATATGCGTGATTGTAGATTTAGGTTGAAGAAGACTTGAAGACCTTTTGAAGTGCAAGATTTACAAAGTTAGCAATGTTGCAAAATTTGTCAAAATTGTTGTCCTCTCACAAAAACTAAGATCTCGAAGCGATTTCTGACATTTTGACCATGAAACCTAGGAAAACTGGAAGATTTAGATCTATATGAAAGGCTCTTGAAAGCTACAGAGAAATGTTGAACTTGGACCCATTTTCCCATGAGAAAATGAGTCCTAGATTTGCTTCAAAAAAATAATTTTGGTGACTAGTACACATGTTTCTACCCTTCTCTAATCTATAATTTGATTTTTGTTTATGTCAATATTGAGCTTAATACTGTTGTTTCAAGTGATAGATTGCATTTTGGTGTTTATTTTTTCTCTGGACACCGATTTTGGTATCCTCAATTCTCTAGCACTTCTAGGGTTTTTTGCCTAGAAGGAGAGAAATGGACACAAAATGCATAATGTCTACACTAAAAATCAATGCAAGGATGGATGCAATATTCCCAAATGTAATGTCCTAAATGCAATAAACTGATAAAAGATATTGACTAATGAATGAAAACTAAAGAAATGTAAAGTGCTTGAAAACACATTGTGATATGTAGAAAGATAGATTGAATGCAATATAAAACAAGATAGAAAGGATAAAATAAAAGAGTACACCTAGAAACTGATAGATGCTAGAATGAAGACTGCAGATGTCTCCAAAATTATAGAAATTCTGATTTTCTGGCCAACAGGGACACTTACGCCAAGCTGGGTGACTTAGTCCCAGAACTAGGAAACTACTCTAGAGCACGTTTTAGCCAAATGGGTATCCAGATCTATAAAAAAAATCTGAGAAATAGGTTCAGTGGGACTAAGTTTCCACTACTGGTGACTTAGTCCACTTTGGCTTTTTCTAAAAATCTAAAAGTGGGAACGAAAGCTATCAGTCTGCACTTTCTGTTCCTCCAAGTGTATGGTTCTAAAACTACCAAATTCAGGCTTGAAAGTGACTTTTTGTTGATATTTTGACCTTTCCAAAAGGGAAATGACTCCAACAAGTTTGAAACCTATTCTTCAATCATGTCCAAGCCATGTAAGTAACTAAATCTATAAGCACACAAAGGAAGAGAGAGAAAATGTTGATTGTTAGGGATTGCGAGTTTGCCTTGGTCAAACCTCGTTTAGGTAATTAAACCAAAATGATGAAATAAGATAATGAAACATGAAATATGAAACATGAAACAATGCAATTAGAAACTTACCATTATGATAGATCTTGAGTTGTTGCAACAATGGATGAAGAATCTTGCTCTTGAATGCCTTAGAAAGCTATCTGGATGATTTAGAATGCTAAAACCCTAGCTTGCTTGAGTTGACAACATGGATGAATGGTGATTTAATTATTACGTGTATGAATTAGGGTTATAGGTATCCTTTTATAAAGGAGTGGCTAGAATAAGGATCATGATCAAGGGCCAAGATTAAATTAGAAAATAACTTAATCAAGGGTGGAGGTTAATTAAAAGAAGAAAGATATGGATCAATAAAGCCTTGAGGTAGAAGATAAGATTGGCACAAAAAAAAGAGGTGATAGGAGAAATTAAATAATAAAGATTATTTAATTTGGGTGGCCAACATAGGAGAAATAAATAAAATATTAATTTTATTTATTTTAAAAAGAAAGGTGGGAATAAATAATTAAATAATTAAAAATAATTATTTAATTATAGAGGAAAGGTGGTGTTAAATAATAAATAATTAAAAATAATTATTTGATGGAGAGAGAAGGGATAGTTAATAATTAAAATAATTATTTAATTATGGAGATAAAGAAAGGATAAATAATATTTATTTAATTATAGAGAAAAAAGGCTAATACATAATTAAATAATTGAAATAATTAGTTAATTAGAGAAGAAGAGGAAAAATCTATGTTTTGAATTAAAATAATATTTAATTCAAAAGTAGAGAGGAAAGTACCAATAAAAATCTAGAAAAGTGTGAAAGTCATTTACAATTCTTTACAACACATTTACAAGACATTCATTTTATTCAATTTGCAAGGGCTCAAGACCTAATGTGGATGTGTAAAACACCTCACAACACTAAATCAAGGCCCCATTAAGTCCAATTTATCATCAGTCAAGCAAGAAAAAAGGGATACTTTTTCCATGTCCACAGTTAGCCCCCACTTTAGTGAGAGGATGAACTTGCTTCAAACTCACACTAAAGTAGACATTCAAGAGGGATCCAATCATACCAATGTGGATGACAAAGGATGAAAAAGATCAAGGAAGTAGTGAAGCCCCAAAGATCCAAGATTCTAATTCAAACCAACATAAGCGCAAAAGGACATGCACAAGGTGTATAATATGTAGCAAAACAAGATATGCAATCATGCAATGTCAAGAACTAAAAGAAAGAAGATCAAGGTGGAAAAGATGTGCTCACTCTGGGACCATAGAACATTAGGTCATCTGTGGGGTGACTTGTCCCAAAGAAGTGGTTTAGTGAGAAAGTCATGCTAGTGTGTCAACCTCCCACCATATAATAAGAAAGTCATGCCAATGTGTCAGCTTCCCATTATACAAACCATAGCAAAGTTATGCTCCTGATAACTTTGATAAGGCACCACAATGAAAATCTTTTTTGTAAATGCTTTTGAATGTCATGCAAAGATTTTGTTGAAGGGGACTTTCCTTTATTCATGTAACCTATCTTCTTCTTAGGGAGCATTGTGCCTAATGTCTCCAAGAGAGGACAAGTTAGGGTGTCATATTGTTACCCATGGGATGCCTCATTCATATCATGCCATGCTAGTTTATCGTACACCCTTGGAAGACATCAAATCCTATGACACTACCAAGAATAGGATGCATCACAAGAAAAATAGGAAATTCACGCCATGAATTTTTTTCCAAAAGATGTCATCTATGTATGCCCCCACTTTAAAGAAGTTGTTACACCATCACTGTGAGCAATTGCTTTAAAGTAGTGAATGATAAATGGTAACATGAAAGAAGAAATGAGAGCCAACTTGGAAATCCCTATGCCATGTCATATGTTTCTAAATTGAGCTACATCATGAATGAGTAAGTCACATGCGAGTCAACTTAAGACATGTCATCCACATCCCAAGCTTGCTCTTATATGTTCATCAAAGGTTAACGACTAGCCAAGATAGACAATGAAAAGTGACATATAGGGATAAGGCTTCCTAACCCCTTTCCACAACTAAATGTAGCACAAGGGTGAGCAAGGAATGGATGATTATATGTTGCTCCTTGCGAAGAATGTAAAACATGCAACTATGGCAAGGAGCAACAACTAATGTTATTTATTGTGATAAGTAAACAAAGTTTTTGCTTGATACATATTTAAAAACATGTCTAAATCTACAAAAATCTTCAGAAAACATGTCAAATGGGTCTCATTCGCCACTCTAGGCCAATTAGTCCATTTTGGGTTTTCTAAAAACTCAAAAATGAAATCTGTAGCTTTCAGTTTGCTCAATTTGCACCTCCAGGTGTCCTGATTTGAAACCCTAATTTTTGAAGCTATAAATAATTTTTTGTGTAAATGTTTTCCTTTGCAAAAGTGGAGATGACTTCAACAAGTTTTGAAACTAATCTTCAATAATGTCCAAGCCATCCAAGCACCTAAATCTGCAAACACACAATGTTCAAAAGAGAAAGAAATGGTGAATGTTAGGGCATAAGGGTTTGCCTTGGTTAAACCAATTTTTAGGTAATTAAACCAAAATGATGAAAAGATGTAATTAAGCATGAAAAAATGGATTTTTTACCTTGCCATGATGATTGAACTTGAATGTCTACAACAAAACATGAAGATTCTGCCCTTGAATGTTTAAAAAGTGCTACCTGGGTGACTTAGACTGACAAAACCCTAGCTTGCTTGACATGAGATGGAAGAAAAATGATGAATGAAGTTAAGCTATGATGAATTTGGGTTTAGAAGGTTGTATTTATAGGAAATTTATCTTACTTTCCTGTAAATTGGACCCCCAAGGCCGACATGAAGAAAAATTGAATAAAAACTCTAATTTTTCCCACTCATACCCCAAAAATGGCTCAAATGGGACTCATTCACCACGAATGGTGAATGGATCCCACCTAGATGGGAATAATTCGCCACTGATGGTGAATGGGTCCCACAAGGACCATTTTTGCTAGTTGGAATGCCGAGAAGTAAGAAAATCAATTTTATATGATGGCTATGTCAATTATTTGATCAATTTAAGCCTTGGGATGCACAATATGGGTTGATAGGGGCCTATAAATAATGATGTAAAGATTAATTAGGGCTTGTGACACAAAATTCAATGTGAAAGTGTGATTAAATACACTTTACAACACTAAAATGAGGTCCACATAGCCTAGGAAAGCACAAGAACCAATGTGAATGTGCAAGACACATTACAACACTAGTTTAACATTAAGTGTAAGTTAAGAACCTTATAGATTGATTTAATAATGTTATTAAACACATTTTATAATGTTGAATTAGGGAGAAATGGGTTCATTAAGTATAGAAAAGCGTGAAAGTCCATTACAAGACTTTACAACACCTTTACAAGACATTGTTAAAAGCATGTTATTCAATTTGAAAGGGTCCAAGACCTAGTTTGGATGCATAAAATGCCTCACAACACCTGAATCAAGGCCTCATTAAGTTAATTTTATCATGAATTAATCCCATGTCAAGCAAACGGTACTTTTTGTCTACAACAGATTTAGCCCCCACTTTAGTGAGAGGATGAACTTGCTTCAAACTCACACTAAAGTAGACATTCAAGAGAGATCCAAATGTATAGATGCAGATGAAAAAGAATGAAAAAGATCAAAAAGGGTTATGCAAGGCCCCAAGATTGAAGATCCTAAGTCAAACCATCAAGATACAAAATTATGCAATGGCGAGAACTAGGAGAGGAGAAAAATGGGGTGGAAAAGGTGTACTCTCTCTGGGGCCACAAACCTTTTCGTCGTCTATGGGGTGAGAATTCCACAACATACTTAGTTTGGGGCCATGAAACTTCTGGTCATCCGTGGGGTGAGAAATCCCAAAACGTAAGATACATACACTAGTTTGTATGCACTCACAAACACAAAGGTGGCTATGGGAAAAAGTGATGCCACTAGGTAGGCTTCCCACTCAACCATGTCAAAGTTATACCTCTTGATAACATTAATAAGGTACCACAAAATAAAATCATTTTCAAGCTCCATGAGGTAAGGAAAACTTTGTATGCTTGACACTCATAGACATTATTAATGAAAAATAGTGTAAGGATTGTTCAAAGGGATTTTTCTTGTTCATGCAATGTCTCATCTTACGTAACATCATGCTCAATGTCTCCAAGAGAGGATAAGTGCAAAAAATATCATCTTGTTTCCAAGAGAGGACAAGTGCAAGGTCTCATCTTGGGCAACATTGTACCTAATGCTTCCAAGAGAGGGAATCGTGAGAAAAATAAAATCGCACAATGAAATGTGAGTGGTGATGTAAGCCCCCAATTTAAAGCGGTTGCGAACACCCATGCTACAGGAAATTGCTTTAAAGTAGAAGAAGAGGACATGAGAGCTTACTTAGAAATCCCTATGCCAAGTCATATGTTTCCAATAAGCTACATCATGAAGAAGATAAGAATGTCATATGTGAGCCAACTTAAGGCATGTTGTCCACATACCAAGCTTGCTCTTATGGATTCATGAAAAGTTAACAACTAGCCAAAGGAGGCAACAAAAAGTGACATACAAGGACAAGGCTATCAAACCCCTTGCCCCCACTTAGTGCAGGATAAAGGTGATCCGAAACAAGTGATGAAATGTAGGAGAGAGTGAAAATCGATATCAATTAGAGGAATTAGGTGCCCCCACATGGGGAAGCATACCAAACTCCAAATTTTTTTGGATTTTATGACTCAAAGCTTTACATTCATTAGTGGAATGACCATGAACTCTGTGATATGCATAGAATGAATTCTTTTCATAACATTTATTTTGAGTTCTTGGAGGGAGGGAGATCAAGTGATCTTGGAGGAGTCTCAATAAAATACCTTCTTGATCAATGGTAGAAGAGGGTCTTGTGGTTATTGTCAAAGATATATCTTGCTTAGTAGTGGATTTCATACTTACACAAGTGTCTCTATATTGCGAGATTGTATTCTTCCCATTATAGGAAGGTATACAATCTAAAAAATTCAAATGATGAACATTTTGCGAGATGACATTGACATTAAGTGAAAGTGTAGTTAAAGGATGATGTAGGAATGTGTTTTGTGAAATTGTTGATGTTGAATGAAGGTTTGGACAAAGGAAAATAACCAAGACCATGAATCATTTGTTGTGTGTGAGGGTCGATAGGGTTACGGATACTTTGTTTGTTAGCACCACATCCTTTTCCATTATATCCAAGTTTTTTCATGAGCTCATACCCTTTTCCATAAAGTTGTTTCATGGCTTTAGAATTAGGTGGTTGTTCATTGTTGTGTTCATCAAGGGTTATTGTGGAGGTTGTGGATTTTTCTGAAGTGGTTGAGGTGGATGCTTTCAAAAGGTTGTCCGAATTTTATGTTATCCTGATGTTTGGTTGTGCTTGTTTCTCATCTTTCTTTTGTGTGAATATGTATTCGCCCATAGATGAAAGTGTAAATTCAAAGGATCCCTAATCATCACCAAATAATTTAGATGGCCATTTCTCATTGTTGTGTTCAATTTCTATGTTGGATGTTGGAATCAATGTTTTCAAAGGACTTGTAGATCCTTTTTCAAGCTACAAGCAACTTTCAGGCTCAGGATCTGCTTCAACTTGATAAATTTTATTATTATAGACATATTTCATTGTACGATGAAGGGTTGAATCAGTGCATTCATCTCATGAATCCATGGTTAGCCTAAAAGAATATTATACTAAAGATCATAAGGCATGACATGGATAGGATTTTGCTAAGTATCCACCCCAACTACAATAGGAAAAGTAATTATCCCAAGGGGTTGCTTTGTTGTATTGTCAAATCCTTGAATGGAGACGGAATCAAGTATTATTTGTGACCTTTCAATATCTAATCAATCAACAAGAGTCACATTACACACATTAAGGGCATAACCATTATCAATAAGGGTGCACATTATCCCTATCCTATTGTATTTAGCACTGATCATGAAAGTGTCACTCTGTTTGTGCAACTCTAAAGGATGGAGCTCATGTTGATGAAAAGTAATGTCAAGATTAGTTTGATTTGTTTTATGAATTAAAGTTTCCACATCATTTGGAGTTGTACCATGAGAAGCCACAATTTTTTTTAAGGTTGTTTGAAGAATATTGTGGTGATTTGGTGAGTTCTAAAGTAAACCCCAAAGGGAAATATTTGCAAGAGTATTCTTTAATTGTTCAATAAGATCACACTCTGTGTGTGGGAGGTGACGAGGAGTGCTAGGTGGATTGGGTAAAGGTAAGGAGGGTGGGGTTGGTTGTGGTAGTTTTGGGTTGTTTCGGGTGTTATATGTATGAGCAAAAATATCATTACTAGATTGCTACAACACATTGGTTTTAGGGGCTAAAGGGTATACCGAGGTCGGTTAGAGGGTTGAATTTTATGTGAGGGTGGGTAAAGGATAAGTTTAGGTTTATGTGGAGGTTGTTGTTTGTGTGAAGGTGGTTAGAGAATAAACTGGGGTTTAGGTGAAGGTTTATGTGAAGGAGGATAAAGGATGAGTTGAGGTTGAATAATGTTAACATCCCGTAACAAGTGAGAGTCTTCATTATCTTTGAAGGGCATGTTATCTTTGTCTTGGGTCATAATATCCTCCTTAGAAGGAAAGTTATTAGGAGAATAACAAACCACATGTTCATGACAATTAAGGTTTGGTTCATCCAAAATAAATTCATTGCCACTAAGGGAGTTATTAATGGTTGAATATGTTTGATTATTGATAGTGGGGAGATTAGGGGAAGATTGTATTTGATTGTTGGTTGTTTCAAATGTCACATTCTCTTGTTCCATATTATCTACCCTACTAGGAGAGCATGTAATATATTCATCCAAGTTTAATGTTTGTAAAGTAGCTTCATCACAAGCGGGGGAGGCATCAAGAGAAGGACCATTATGATTTTCAAATAGATCTTCCCAAATGGGAGGAGCATTAGGGAAGGGGGGGTCAATGGTTTCATGATTTGTAATAGAGACATATTTTAAAACCAACCTATCCTCTTTACATCGAGGAGGGATATTAGGACATGAACAAGCTTGATCGTCATGACCATGGAGACTTGGCAAGGTGATGCTTATGAATGTGTCTATGATCTCATGTTCTTGTTGTCTAACATCGTCCAAAGGGGAATAAGGAGATGGACAATCAAGGCCCTCAAGGCTTGTAACTTCTTGCACCAAGATACCCTCGTCACTAATAGGAGAGGTATCAGGAGAAGAAAAAGTATGATTGTTTGGATTGTCTACACTACCATTCTCACCAATGGGAAATGTAAGATTAAGGATTATACCAATGGTTTGATCATGTTTCTTAAAGTCCTCACTATGGTAATCAAAAGTGAACTCATACAAGGGAATGTTGTACTTATACAAAATCAAAGACACATCTTTTGAAAGAAAAAATGTTATGATGAAAAAAGGAAATAAAGTACAATGCATGGACTTAAAAAGAAATGCAATTTTCAATTTTTAAGCAAGCTAATTTTATGTTTACACAATGCAACAATATGAAAATGAAATTAAACAATACATGAAATGAGCTATTGTGAATGAGATCTAGTGAGATGCATGCTACAAAAATGCAACTAACTAATATAGGTATGAAATGGCACCAAACAAAAGCCCAAAAGTAGGGTTTTTCAGCTCTGTAAAAGATAGCTTCAGGGGTCAGAAGGGACTGATTCGCCTAGGGTGGCGAATGAGTCCCAGTATAGACTTTTTTAGAATTTTCAAAAATTTTTGAGGGACTTTTTATGGTTTATGAGTGCTATGATGTAGACCTAAATGGAAAATGAAAAATTTCAAAAAATGTGAATGAGTTTAGATGCCAACAATGCAACCTAAATGCTCTTCTTATGAATGCAAAATTTAAAACCTAGCAAGCAATGTAACTAATGAAAACCCTAATGCAAAGTCAATGCAAGGCTAAATATATGATGAAAGACTCCAAAATTAGACAAGAAAATGTTCAAAAAGCAGGTTCACCAAAATGAACTGTAGATTTTTGGCACCGTGCACCTCTCTAACTCTTCTAGGGTTTTTCACCTAAAAGAAGAGAGGTAGGGCCAAAAATGCTAAAGGGTTCATTCAAATTATGTTGTGTAAGATGTTATTTAGACTAAATGAGATTATTTAAATGTAGTTATATGAACTAATTGATTGAGTAGGAATGCAAAATCTAAGAATTATGCTATGTTAGAAAACACATTTTGCAATGCAACAATGGACTAGAAATGAATGCAAAGCTAAACATAAATGAATGAAACTAGAAGCATGTACTTGGGATTTGTATGAGGACTGGAAATGACTTATGGAATTTTGTTGATGGTCAAATTTAGGCCTGGTGGGACTCATTCGCCATTCTGGGTGAATTAGTCCTAGTTCTGGAAAAATGTATCGGGGCCCATTTTAGCCAAATGGGTGTCTGAATCTACAAAAATCTTCAGAAAACATGTACAATGGGACTCATTTTCTGGTCTGGGAAAATTAGTACATTATTTTTTTCTTTTGAAAACTCAAAAATGGAATGTGTGGCTTTTGGTTTGCTCAATTTGCACCTCAAGGTGTCCTAGTTTGAAACCCTGATTTTTGAAGCTATAAATGAATTTTTGTGTAAATTTTGGCTTTGCAAAAGTGGAGATGACTTCAAAAAATTTGAAAACTAATCTTCAATAATTTCCAATCCATCCAAGCACCTAAATATGTAAACACACAATGAAAGAGAAAGAAATGGTGAATGTTAGGGCATAGGGGATTGCCCTGGTCAAACCCCTTTTTAGGTAATTAAACAAAAATGATGAAAATATGTAATGAAGCATGAAACAATGGAGTTTTTACCTTTCCATGATGATTGAACTTGAACTTCTACAACAAAACATGAAGATTCTACCCTTAAATGTCTGAAAAGTGCTACCTTGGTGACTTAGAATGATAAAACCCTAGCTTGCTTGACATGAGATGGAAGAAAAATGATGAATGAAGTGAAGTTTTGATGAATTTGGGTTTAGAAGGTTGTATTTATATGAAATTTATCTTACTTTCCCGTAAATTGGACCCCCAAGGCCGACATGAAGAAAAATTGAATAAAAACTCTAATTTTTCCCGCTCATACCTCAAAAATGGCTCAAATGGGACTCATTCATCACTAATGGAAAATCAGTCCCACCTAGATGGGACTAATTCACCACTAATGGAGAATGGGTCCCATAGGGCCCATTTTTGCTAGTTGGAATACCGAGAAGTAACAAAATTAGGTTTATATGATGACTATGTCAGGTATTTGATCAATTTAAGCCTCGAGATGCACAATATGGGTTGATAGGGGCCTATTAATAATTATGTAAAGATTAATTAGGGCTTGTGACACAAAATTCAATGTGAAAGTGTGATTAAATACACTTTACAACATTAAAATGAGGTCCACATAGCCTAGGAAGGCACAAGAACCAATGTGAATGTGCAAGAAACATTACAACACTAGTGTAACATTAAGTTTAAATTAAGAATCTTCTAGATTGATGCAATAATGTTATTAAACACATTTTATAATGTGGAATTAGGGAGAAATGGGTTCATTAATTCTAGAAAAGGATGAAAGTCCATTATAAGACTTTACAACACCTTTACAAGACATCGTTAAAAGCATGTTATTTGATTTACAAGGGTCCAAGACCTAGTTTGGATACATAAAATTCCTCACAACACCTAAATCAAGGCCTCATTAAGTCCATTTTATCATGAATTAATCCCATGTCAAGCAAAGGGTACTTTTTTCTATGACACAATGTCTATGAATTTAGGATGTACCGAGCTTACAATGTTCTTGGAAGAATTGTTTGCGATAGTGTGGACATTGGATGAAGGTTTTTGTTTTCAAGGAAAATATCCAAGATAATTAGTTTGTATAGGGACATGAATACCTTTTTCTATTGCATCACATCCTTTCCCAAGCTGTCGTCCAAAAAGTTTTGTCACTTGTTTTGGATTTGGTGGTTGTTCTATTGGCTCAAAGTTTGTCTTGGATGTTGTATTTTCTTTTAAGGTGGTTGAAGTGGATTTTTATGGCATTACCTCCTTATATTTTCCCCGTTTATTTTTTTTTTATGCTCATGTATTCCCCCATGGATATAGGTATTAAATCATTTTTTTTGAAGCCTCTTCCAATAACTTTGTGGCTTCTTCAATTTTATTTTGTCTTTGTATATCCTTTTTCTTCAAGGTTTCATGATTTTCAAATCATTCCCATGATGGTGGTAAATCTATATCAAGCAATTCAGGATGCTTCAGAGTGATTTTGATTTTTGGTTTGCACATGATTTTCTGCCTAGTAGGAGAGTTTTTAGGAGAGAAGCAAACAAGATGTTGATCACATTCCATTTCAAGAGAAGAAAAAAGCATGACATTCTTGTTTTTCAATGATTGGATGCTCTTGCACAAGTATGTATTCTTGGATGGGGGAAACATTAGGAAAGGGAGCAAGAAGATTCTCATGAATTTAAATGAATAGTTCATCTAATCCCAAAATATCTTCTTCACTAGTAGAAGAGACATTAGGAGAAGAACAGGTATGATTATCATGATTATCTGTGATTACATCCCTTTGTACAATAATGTCTTCCAAAATAGGGGAATAAAAATAAAGAGAATTGTCATGGGTCTAAAACATTTAATCATCTAATGCAAACATATCCTCCTCACAAATAATGTGATTGTCATGATTGCTCACAAATAGGGGAGGAGTTAGAAGATGAATGTAGACTAGGGAGAGGGACGTTAAGAGATGTGTTTATTATTTCATTCTCTTGTGCCATAATATGTTCCAAAGTAGGAGATATTATAGAAGAGGAGCTTTCAACATTGTCATGATTCTCAATGGGTGTATCTTCTAGCTCCAAAATACCTTCATCACATGTAGGAGAGATATTGGGAGAAGAGGAACTATGATTATCATGTGTCTATGCTTTCAAATTCTTCTATCACTTTATTTCCAAAAATAGAAGAGATATTAGAGGGAGTGGAATTATAGAGTGTGTCAACATTGTTATTCTCTTGTGCTAAGAAACTCTCATAGATAGGAAAGAGATTTGAAGGATGACTAGGAGTTTCATGCTTACCAATGATTAGACCTTTTTGTTCAAATAAGTCTTCCCAAATGTTAGGGGCATCAGGAAAGGGAGGAATAAGATTCTCATGGATCTCAATATGGATATCTTCTTACACTAAACTATCTTCTTCATTTCTAGAGAAGATATTAGGAGAATAAAAGGTTTGATTGGCATGATTATCTACACTTACATCCTCATGTCCTAGAATGTCTTCATTAGTGGGAGAGGTAGGATTTTCATTTCTCTCAATCATATCCTCCACACAAATTTTTTTGTCATGATCATTCACTATTGTATCCTTATTCACTAAAGAATTTTCACAATTAGGGGAGGTGTTGCCCAAGAGTAGTGCCCATCATCTTAGTTTTGTCTTTCCAAGGGGGAGGAGGAGGAATACAAGCAAGAATTTCATCATACTCAATCATTGTGTCTTATTTCATCAAGATAGCTTCATCACTAATTGATGGGAGAGATATCAGGAGAAGAACAAGTATGATTACCATGAGTATCGAGATGCTTGCATCCTCTTCTATCAAACCTTTAGTGGATGATCTAGGAGAGATGAAGTCTTTAAGGGATTCATCTAACATGTCTAAGTCATCACTAATAAAGGGCTTGGATGCTATGATTTTTTAAATTGAATCATCTTTTGAATTGGGTTGTTTGATATTTTTAGTTTTTAATTTTTGTTTTCTATAGAATTTGATCTAAATGAACTAGGAACTACTGTTGAAAATGAAAATTGCAAAAATATAAATCTATCCATGAGTGCCATGAATGTAAAAAATTCTCATTTCTAATGATTTAAATGTAATAGAATCTATGTGAACTTAAAATGTAATGTAAAGACATAAGATGAAATGCAACTTTTCAGATTTCAAACAGGGTAATTTACTAATTACATTATGTAATGATTTGAAACTGAAATGTTGTGAATGCAAATTTGAAATTAAGCAATACATGAAATGAGATATTTTAAGCTAGATATAATGAAATGCATGTAATAGAAACTCAACTAACTGATATAGATAGGTAATGGAACAAAACAAAAGCTTAAAAATAGTGTTTCCAGTTCTGTAAAAGGCAATTTTAGGGTTGAAAAGGGACTAAGTCATCCAAGGTAGCGAATTAGTCCTAGTATGGATTTCTTTTGAGAATTTTCAAAAAAAAATTATTGATTTTGATGTTTTCTATACTGTATGATGCAGACCTAAGATGCCAGTGTAGAATTTTAGAAATTTTCAATGATTTGAGATGCAAAAATGCAACCTATATGCACTTTCACTAATACAAAATTTGAAACCCTAGATGCAACTTAACTAATGCAAAATGAAATTGAAGATAAATATAGGATGATGATGGACTCCAAATAAAAAAAGAAGGTATTTGAAAAAGTAGGTTCACCAAAATGTGAACAAAGATTTTGGCACCTGAATGCTTTATAGCCCTTCTAGGGTTTTTCACCTAAAAGGGGAAAGATGGGCCAAAATGCAATGTACACATTCAAGATTAATGCATGGACGGATAAAATATATCTAAATGTAATGTCCTAAATCCAATAAACTGATAAAAGATATTGACTAATGAGTGAAAACTAAAGAAATGTAAAGTGATTGAAAACACATTGTGATATGCAGAAAGATAGATTGAATGCAATATAAAACAAGATAGAAAGGCTAAAAAAAAGGAGTACATGTAGAAAATGATAGAGGTTAGAATGAATACCACAGAATGTCTCTAAAATTCTATAAATTCTAATTTTCTGGCCAACTAGGACATTTACACCAGGCTGGATGACTTAGTTGTAGATCTGCGAAACTACTTTGGAGCCCGTTTCAGCCAAATGGGTATCCAGGTCTATAGAAACATATAAAAAATAGGTGCAGTGGGAATAATTTTCCACTATTGGTGACTTATTCCACTTTGGCTTTTCTAAAAATCCAAAAGTGGAAATGGAAGCTCTCGGTCTACACTTTCTATTCCTCGAGGTGTCTGGTTCTTAAACTACCAAATTTGGGCCTAAAAGTGACTTTTTCTGGATATTTTGACCTTTCCAAAAGGGAAATGAGTCCACCAAGTTTGAAACCTATTCTTCAATCATTTCCAAGCCATCTACACACCTAAATCTACAATCACACAAAAGAAGACAAAGAAAATGTTGATTGTTAGGGATTGGGGGTTTGTCTTGGTCAAACTCTGTTTAGGTAATTAAACCAAAATGATGAAATAAGATAATGAAAAATGAAAAGTGAAACAATGCAATTAGAAACTTACCATGATGATAGATCTTGAGTTTCTGCAACAATGAATGAAGAATCCTGCTCTTGAATGCCTTAGAAAGCTATCTAGATGATTTAGAATGCTAAAACCCTAGCTTGGTTAAGTTGAAAATATAGATGAATCATGATTTAATTATTAGGTGTATGATTTAGGGTTAAAGGTATCCTTTTGTAAAGAAGTGCCTAGAATAAGGATCATGATCAAGGGTCAAGATTAAATCAGAAAATAACTTAATCAAGGGTGCATGTTAATTAAAAGAAGAAAGACATGGATAGATAAAGACTTGAGGTGGAAGATAAGATTGGCATAGAAAAAGAGTTGATAGGAGAAATTAAATAAAATATTAATTTTATTTATTTTAAAAAGAAAGGTGGGAATAAATAATTAAATAATTAAAAATAATTATTTAATTATAGAGGAAAGGTGGATTGTTAAACATTAAATAATTAAAAATAATTATTTGGTCGAGAGAGAAGGGATAATTAAATTATCAAAATAATTATTTAATTGGGTAGATAAGGAAAGGATAAATAACATTTACTTAATTATAGAGAGAAAAGGCTAATGAATAATTAAATAATTGAAATAATTATTTAATTATAGAATAAGAGGGGAAAGCTAAATTTTGAATTAAAATAATATTTAATTCAAAAGTAGAGAGGAAAGGACCAATAAAAGTCTAGAAAAGTGTGAAATTCATTTACAATTATTTACAACACCTTTACAAGACATGGATTTTATTGAATTTGCAAGGGGCCAAGACCTAATGTGGATGTGTAAAACACCTCACAACACTAAATCAACGCCTCATTAAGTCTAATTTATCATCAATCAAGCAAGTAAAAGGGGATACTTTTTTTGTGTCCACATTTTCTATTTTTAGTATTTCTCCCCGAAGTGTTGTTTGACCTTGACCCCCATCCTCTAGTCATAAGGAAATATGAGGATTCTCATTGTGTGGATCTCATTTTCTAATGAAATGAAGGAAAATAGGTCTATCTCTCACCCCACTCATTTCCCCCAACCTATTTTTCTACATTTCAATTTGGTGAACCCGATGTTTGAGCATCATACCTTGCTGATTTGGAGTCCATTTTCAGCCCTAGATCTAGGTTTTGGATTGCATTGATTTGCATCTCTGGTGCAGGAGCACCTAGAAAGCAATATGTAGCACTAGGCAAATTTGGAAGCCTAGGAAGAAATTTTGTGTCTTGATACTTCAAGGTCATGTTGACCATTTAATTTTGAGTTAGTGGTGTTAGAAGATGTTAGGATGAAGGTTGATCAGTAGCATATGGTAGATCGAATGAGTTTCACAACTTATTTCCACTAGGATTCACTAGGAGATGGTAATAAAGCCCAAAATGTTGCATCTTACAATTTTGGGCCTAATATGGTGGTTATGTCCAACCCAAGGGATTGGTAACTACCTTAGAGAGGAGTCAAAAGGTGTTGCTTGAGCTGAGAGTAGAAGTTGGAATCATTTTGAGTTGTAATTAGTTTTGAAATCAAGAAAACAGTGATAGTTGTGTGTGTATTTCCTGTTTTTGTTCCTGTTTTGAATTAGTAAGTAAATGGAGTGAACAGGGCATCTGATATAGATTAGGAGGTAGTGAAATTTCTTTTCTAGCATTGCTTAGTTCAGTAATTATCTTATTGTATCGGTTCTAGCATTGTTTTTGTTAGGTTAATTAATTTTCTTGAAATTTCTATTCTGACTATCAAACTGATAGAGATGGAGCTATCAACCGTGTTTCTCCTATACCTGGTGTATGGGTTCTTGGAAACAAAGGCTAGGCTCCATGCTTGTACATAAGGTAGGGGTAGGAGTCCTTAGGAGTCAGATAGCTATGACAAAAGATTGTTCCTAGGCAAGCTTGGCAGTGTCCAGTTAGAACAGTCAAAGAGTGCGAAGCAATAAGGTTGTAGGGGTGTCAATTCCTTTGCAAACCCAAATGTGTGGTGGTTGCAGAAGGCCTTACAAAGTCTTGGAAAGAAGGAAGAGGGTTCACCAATCCATCTGATGATTGAAACAAGCAGACAGACCACTGTGAGGGCAAGAAATGGCCTAAAAAGCCTTAATTCTTACAAAATAAGGGTTACACCTATGTACAGACTATGAGAGCCTAAAACCTCAAAAATCTTGGGGAGGTAGGAAAATGAACTAGGGTCTCTTTTGGAAGATTGTGATGTTCTTCAGGAAGTTTGGGAGTTTAAGCCTACTTTCTTGGGTTAGGAGGCCTAATTGGGGCTCAAGGGCTACTAGCCCTTTTTAAACCCTAGAATAGGGTTTGGTGAGAGCGATGGAGAAATGAAGTATGGTGGATGACTAGGAACCCTTGGTGGATAGTTTTGAAGCTATGGAAGTCAACACACACCCCTGCAACAAGTTAGTAAAGCTTGGAGGTTTAGTGGCCTTTAGGGAAGAGTAGGGGCCAAGATGAGATAGTGGCAAGGCACCAAGATTGGCTTGGTGGAATGAAAGAATGATGATAGTGGGGTTGGCCATAAGAACCAGAGGTTTCTATACCTAAAATAGGACCTAACAGTTAAGGTGGGAGAGTCACCTAAGAGTTCTTGAGAATAAGGACCCAGAGCATGGGGCAGTGAGTGTCTCATCCAACCCTTCCCTATTAGATTGGTATCAGAGCAAGTAAAAGATTTGGGAAGAATCTTGTATGTCAGACCTTGAATCTAGTGGTTCTAGCACCATGGTGACAAATGCAGAATTGGCCAAGATGGTTGAAGAGCAAGAGGAGGACAATAAGTTGTTAAAAGAAAGAATAGAGCAACTTGAGAAAGCATTGAACAATGTGAATTTGGAAGGAAAAATACCAAAGGAAGAAGAGGTTGTAGAGGAAGACAAGATCCGTGAACCTGACCCTGTTTTGGACGAAGAGCCTTTCTTGAAAGCATTGAAGGAGTTGAGTGGAAAGGACTTGAAGGAATACCACTGTTTAGTGGAAAAATGGAAGCTGATTTAGTTGTTGATTGGATAGAGGGAATGGAAAACCATTTTGAATGTGATGGAGTCACTGAGGAACAGAAGGTAAAGGTGGCCATGTCAAGACTAAGAGGTTCTGCCTTGACATGGTGGAAGTTCATTCAGACAGAGAGGGAAAAAGAAGGTAAGCAGCCTATCTCTACTTGGAAGGGAATGGTTGCCAAGATAAGAGAAGCATACATGCCAGATGACTATGAGATTCAGTTACACAAGAAAAGACAGAGCTTGAGGCAAAGAGACCAAGATGTAAACACTTACACTGAGGAGTTTCAAGAACTTTGCATGAGGTCTAATGTGACAGAGGATGAGAGTCTCAAGGTGGCTAGATACCTTAATGGTTTGAAATGGAACATTCAAGAGGAGATGGATCTCTTAAGTCCTAAGACAGTACATCAATGTTACCAATTGGCTGTCAAGATTGAGGAAAGAAGCAAGAGGAAGCAAGACCAGGCTTCTAAGGGTAGAGGCAAAGGTAGAGATCAAAGAGATCAAAGAGGACAATGAGGTGGCTACCAAGGTAAAGGCAATGACCAAAGAAACCAAGGAGAGTTTAAGTCCATAGATCATGGAAATGAAACACCTTCTAGAGGAGGGTATAATAGAGGTGGAGGACCTGAAGGTGGTTCAAATAGAGGAAGAGGAGCAGGCAGGAGAAATTCATACTTTGCAAACATGAAATGTTACCATTGTGGACAAGTAGGTCATCCTGCTTATAGGTGCCCGAAGAAAGCATCTTCATCAAGCAATGAGAAGAGAGTGGCTTATGCACAAGAGGACACCATGAGTCCTAAGGCATCTGAGGTTAGTCATATTGAATCTTAGGTAGGAGAGAGTCTGATGTTCAATAGAGTTTTGATCAGACAACTGGTCAAGGAAGAACCAAAACAAAGGAGAGCTCTATTTAGAGTAAGATGCAAGATACTTGGAAAAGTGTGCAAGGTCATAGTAGATTCAGGTTCAACAGACAATATCATCTCAGAGGAGGAAGTAATGAAATTGAAATTGGAGAAGGTACCCCATACTAACCCTTACAAGGTCACATGGCTAAACAAGGGACAAAGTGTTTTAGTGAATGAGCAAGTAACAATGGAGTTTTCCATTGGAGGGTACAAGGAAAAGTTAGTTTGTGATTTTTTACCCATGGATGCATGCCATCTACTATTGGACAGACCATGGCAATATGAGAGAGGTGTCATATATGATGGGAAAGAGAACACCATCTCATTCAAGAAGGATGGAAAGACTTTGAAGTTGCAGTCACTGTCAGAAGAAGGAGAAGGACAGTCAAAGACACCAAGCATCATGTTGAGTAGTGGGAAGGAGTTCCTTAACAACCCACATAAAGGGGGTGAAGGATATGTGGTTGTGTTACAACCTAAATAAGAAGACAAGGCTGACAAGACAGTCATACTCGAAGCAGTCCTAAAGTTGTTGGATCAGTTCAAGGACATTGTCAGTGATGGTACACCTGCAACTTTATCTCCAAAGAGAGCCATTAGTCATCAAATTGACTTCATACCTAGAGCTTCATTACCTAACAAAGCAGCATACAAACTTACACCAGATCATAATCTAGAGGTAGCTAGACAACTGCAGGAGTTGTTGGATCAAGGATTGATTCAAAAGAGCATTAGCCCATGTGCAGTACCAGTGGTCTTAGCAATAAAGAAAGGAGGTAAGTGGAGATTATGTAGTGATTCTAGAGCAATAAATAGAATCACAATCAGATATAGACTCCCTATCCCTAGGATTGAAGACTTGATGGATTGTCTTGGAGGAGCTCAGTACTTCACCAAGTTGGATCTCAAGAGTGGATACCATCAGATCAGAATCAAGGATGGAGATGAGTGGAAGACAACTTGTAAGACAAATGATGGGTTGTATGAGTGGAGAGTGATGCCATTTGGCCTCTCTAATGCCCCTAGCACATTCATGAGGCTCATGAATGAAGTGCTTAGAGACTTTACAGGGATATTTGTGGTTGTATACCTTGATGACATCCTCATATTCAGCAAGACAGTAGAGGAGCATTTAAAACATGTGGAGATGGTTCTTAGAAGGTTGCAAGAGGAGAAGTTGGCAATCAATCTAGAGAAGTGTGAGTTCTTTAAGGAAGAGCTTGTCTATTTGGGTTTTGTAGTGTCCAAAGGATCATTGAAGATGGATCCAAGCAAGGTGGAAGCCATCCTAAATTGGCCTACACCAACCACAGGGACAGAGGTAAGAATTTTTCATGGATTGGCTCAATTTTATAGGAAATTCATAAGGAACTTTAGTGGTATATGTGCACCAGTTCTAGAGACAATCAAGGGTGGTTTAAAAGCTAAGTTTGTATGGACTCAAGAAGCTGAGAAAGGGTTTTAGAAACTGAAACAAGAGGTGGAAACTCAACCTATTCTCTTATTACCTAGTTTTGACAAATTGTTCACTGTTGAATGTGATGCATGTGGAGTGGTAGTAGGAGGAGTGCTAAGTCAAGAGGGCAGGCCTATAGCCTTCTTTAGTGAGAAGCTCAATGAAGCTAAGAAGAAGTATTCAACCTATGACTTAGAACTTTATGCTTTGGTTTAGTCATTTAGGAAATGGAGGCATTACCTTCTACCCAAGGAGTTTGTAGTCTTTACTGATAATCAAGCACTTAGTTTTATCAACACTCAAGAAAAGTTGAGTAATAGGCATTTGAAATGGATGGAATACATACAAGATTTTACCTTCACCATCAAGCACAAGAAGGGACAACTAAACAAAGTAGCAGATGCATTAAGCAGGAGATTGTTGACAGTGCAAGAGATATAGATCAAGAGCATTGGCATAGAGAGTTTCAAGGATCTCTATGGGGAAGATGAAGACTTTTTAGAGGTCTACAAGGCATGTTCTAACTTTGAGAATCATTTCCATAGCCAATACTTAGAGTATACATTCAAAATGGGTTATTGTTTAAGGGAAATCAGTTATGTGTTCCAAGAGGGTCAATGAGGGAAAATCTAATTCAAGAAAAACATAATGGCAGTCTTAGTGGACATTTTTGCATAAATAAGACTTTAGAACTAGTGCAAAGATTCTATTACTGGCCTAAGTTGGCAAGAGATGTTAGAAAGTATGTGGAAAAATGTGTTGTGTGTATGAAGGGTAAGGGAGGAGCTAGCAATGCTGGTCTATATCAACCCCTACCCATTCCTAACAGACCATGGGAGTGTGTGATCATGGATTTTGTGGTAGGCCTTCCTAAGACCAAGATTGGTTTTGATAGTGTCTATGTAGTGGTAGACAGATTTAGTAAGATGAGTCATTTTATTCCCTGCAAAACTACTCATGATGCAAGTTACATAGCTCATCTTTTCTTCAAAGAAGTTGTAAGGATCCATGGATTTCCTTTGAGCATTGTTTTAGACAGGGATGTGAGGTTCATGAGTCACTTTTGGAAGACTCTATGGAGAAGGTTAGGTACCAATCTATCTTTTGGATCATCTTACCATCCTCAGACCGATGGTCAAACAGAGGTGGTTAACAGGGTGCTACGTAATCTTCTAAGGTGCCTAACTAAGGAATATGGATGGACATGGGATATGGTTATCTCACAAGCTGAGTATGCTTACAATGATAGTGTGAATTGAACCACAGGGAAGAGTCCTTTTGAAGTAGTGTATGGGATGCACCCAAGAGGCATATGTGAGCTTAGAGATCTTGGAGCTATGGAACATAGAAGTGGACATGCAGAAGACTTCAGTCAAACCATGAAAGAGATTCAGGAGTAGGTGAAGAAGACAGTCACCGAGGCTACACAAAAATTGAAAGAGAAGGCAGATATGTCAAGGAAATATGTGCAATTTCAAGTAGGGGACTATGTTACAGTCCACCTTAACAAGTCAAGGTTGCAGAAGGGAATTTCAACCAAGTTGCAGATGAAGAGAGTAGGACCCTGCAAGATATTGGCCAAGTATGGCAAGAATGCATACAAGGTGGAGTTACCTACCGATCTAGGAATCTCACCAGTTTTCAATATAGTTGACTTGATCAAGTATAAGGGATCAATCAATGATGTAGATCATAATAGTTAGGAGATCTCCAAGGACATCAACAATATATCCCCATCAAATCAAGACAAGCCTCAGGCAATGAAGATCTTGGAGTCAAGAGTGAAGAAGGCTACAAGAAACAAGGTGTACATGGAACACCTTATCAAGTGGAAGAACAAGCATGAATCATAAGCCACATGGGTACAAGAAGACCAGTTCAAGCAGTTTGGTATTGACCTATCATTGGTTTCTCCTTCCATTCCTTAGTGTTTGGGCTGAGAGGGGGAGAATGGTGCAGGAGCACCTAGAAAGCAATATGTAGCACTAGGCAAATTTGGAAGCCTAGGAAGACATTTTGTGTCTTGATACTTCAAGGTCATGTTGACCATTTAATTTTGAGTTAGTGGTGTTAGAATATGTTAGGATGAAGGTTGATCAGTAGCATATGGTAGATGGAATGAGTTTCATAACTTGTTTCCACTAGGATTCACTAGGAGATGGTAATAAAGCCCAAAATGTTGCATCTTGCAATTTTGGGCCTAATATGGTGGTTATGTTTGACCCAAGGGATTGGTAACTACCTTAGAGAGGAGTTAAAAGGTGTTTCTTGAGCTGAGATCAGAGGTTGGAATCATTTTGAGTTGTAATTAGTTTTGAAATCAAGAAAACAATGATAGTTGTGTGTGTATTTCCTGTTTTTGTTCCTGTTTTGAATAAATAAGTAAATGGAGTGAATAGGGCATCTGATATAGATTAGGAGGTAGTGAAATTTATTTTCTGACATTGCTTAGTTTAGTAGTTAGCTTATTGTATTGGTTCTAGCATTATTTTTGTTAGGTTAATTCATTTTCTTGAAATTTATGTTCTAACTGTCAAACCAGAAGAGATGGAGCTCTAGACCGTGTTTCTCCTATACCTGGTGTATGGGTTCTTGAAAATAGAGGCTAGGCTCCATGCTTGTACATAAGGTAGGGGTAGGATTCCTTAGGAGTCAAATACCTATGACAAAAGATTGTTCCTAGGCGAGCTTGGCAGTGCCCGGTTAGGACAGTCAAAGAGTGCTAAGCAATAAGGTTGCAGGGGTGTCAATTCCTTGGCAATTGTGGTGGTTATAGAAGGCCTTACAAAGTCTTGTCAAGAAGGAAGAGGATTCACCAATCCATTCGATGATTGATAGAAGAAGACAGACCATTGTGAGGGCAAGAAATGGCCTAAAAAGCCCTAATTCTTACAAAATAAGGGTTATGCCTGTGTACGGACTGTGAGAGCCTAAAACCTCAAAAATCTTGGGGAGGTAGGAAAATGAACTAGGGTCTATTTTGGAATATTGTGATGTTCTTCAGGAAGTTTGGGATTTTAAGCCTACTTTCTCGGGTTAGGAGGCCTAATTGGGGCTCAAGGGCTACTAGCCCTTTTTAAACCCTAGAATAGGTTTTGGTGAGAGCAATGGAGAAATGAAGTATGGTGGATGACCAGGAACCCTAGGTGGATAGTTTTGAAGCTATGGAAGTCAACACACACCCCTGCAACAAGTTAGTAAAGCTTGGATGTTTAGTGGCCTTTAGGGAAGAGTAAGGGCCAAGGTGAGATAGTGGCAAGGCACCAAGATTGGCTTGGTGGAATGAAAGAATGATGATAGTGGGGTTGGTCAGAAGAACCAGGGGTTTCTATACCTGAAATAGGACCTAAAGGTTAAGGTGGGAGAGTCACCTAAGAGTTCTTGAGAATAAGGACCCAGAGCATGGGACAGTGAGTGTCTCATCCAACCCTTCCCTATCAATCTCATTTAGCGATCTTAACTTGCATTAGTTTGCATCTTGTGTAGGGTTTTAGGTTTTTATATTTCCATTCTTTAAAATCTAGAAATTCTAGAAAAATCAATTATTTTGTATATTGTTTACATAGAATTGCATCATCATTCATTTGCATTTTAAAATTGAATCAAAATTACATCTCAAATAAGGTCTCCTAGTTTGTCATTTTGCACTATTTTGCAATTGCGTTTAGACTTAATTTTAGAGAAAACTAAAACTTTAACCACTTGTCTCAGTTTAGAATATGAAAACAATAAGAATCAACTCAAAATCTATAAATTCGTTTTACAAAACCTTGAGCTAGGACCCATTTTCCCATGAGTAAATGAGTCCCAAATTTGGTCTTTCTCTTACATTTTTGGGCATTAAAATCTGTTTCTGTAGTTTGTTTTGCTATTTTCAGTTTACTATTTTAGTTTGTATAATTTTTGTTATCTGAAATTGTTCATATTAAGCTTCATTTGTAAAACTTAGTGCATTGTTTGAGTTCAAAATGGAATCTAAAAGACATAATTTTCAGGTAATTACATAGCATAATCAGAAAATTAACTTGTTTGAAATCTAAAAATTTCTTTTACATACTTACATTGCACATTGCATTGTACAATATTTAGTTACATTTTACCTCTTATCCATTTTGGGTGCACCTTGAGGTTTTGAAACTTGTATGAGCCTCACAACTTGGTTTCCCATTTCCAATACTATCATGAGACATAGTTAGAGACTCATGTCATCCCATCATACACTATTCATCGTGGATCTTGGGTTTTCTAACTCTTTCACTCATAGTGTTGACACTAGTCAAACCACTATGGATCATACCCTTAACACTTCATTTCCTATGACTTCCCTACATATAGGTAATGTGACTGATGTTAATGTAATGATTATTACTATCCCTCCTAAAAAACTAAGAATAATGGATGAATAACTTGATAAATTGCAAGATTTTGTGAGTTCTTATTGCAATGCTCCTAATGCACTTCCTATGATAGATAACACAAGGAGAATAATTGAAAAAGAAAAAGTAGTAGAGATTGTTCGTAGCTTAGCTCATGTTATTAATAAACATGTCCCTAGCTTAGATAATTAAGCTCAAAATTTGGGGTATAATCAAATTCAAGGGGGAAACCTAATTCCTCCTTCCACGACCATTACCTCTATTCTGACATACATCAATCCAATTATTACAACAACCATACAACCTACTAGCAATTTCAACACTTCCTTAGGTATTTCCATTGAAATTCCCTTTAGCTTTGTGCATTCAAATCTCATATCTCCTAATTCATCTCCTGTCACAAACTTACAACTCACTTTCCCTCCGAATACATATACATCTGCACCTTATACACCTCCATCTCACAACACTCACAATGATACTATCCTTAACAAAATCTTACAAAACATTTTAGCCATCCAACAAGAATTGCTACATTAAGTCAAAATTAAAATGGAAAACATTCACAATATGTCAAAAGAAATCCCTTGTCCTTGGAGATATTCAGAACACAAATGCCACAAGGTCTAGAGATCCCTATATTTTGATAAATATGATGGTGTGGTGTAGGAAAATGCATACTCTTGCATTTTTCGCACTTGTTTGGGCCTTCCTTGCTTTTTTTATCCTTATTTTTGTCTTAATTGGTCCTATTTTGCATCCAAAAGCCTAATAAATTATATCATTTTATGGCTAATCCTAACAAACATCAAAGGATAAATAATAATATAATGATTCTAGTTGTGTCCCTCATTTTTAGAATGGAAATAAGATGTTGGCCACCTAGGGCATCTTTGTCCTCTAAAGGTATTGGGACCCTAATTTCAAATGCACCTTAAATGGGCCCCTTTTTGGAGTCTATGTCCGAGTTTCATGTCTTGTGACTAAGATGCCACCTAGGGAATCTTATTCCCCCTCAAGTTATTTTCAAGATTTAATTTCAAATCTTGGTGGGATTGATCCTCATTTAATTAATGAATTCATTTGTTGGCTTGTTGTGGTGTAACTTTAGGATATTAATCATGGATAAGCATAAATACAAGGTTATTTCACTCATTTTATCATCCAAGAACCAAGCAAGTTGAATGGGAATTCCTAATAGCATAATTGAGTTCACAAGAGAATTCAAGAGAAATTCATCAAGCATTTTTAGCCATCATCAAGATTCAAGTATCATATCAAAGATATTCTTGCACCATGTGTGTTTTGGAGCTAACATTTGTGATGTAGGGTTTTGATTCAAGCAAGCAATTCAAGTCAAGATCTATCAAGCATTACTTCCATTCAAGATCTACATTCAAGCTAGCCACTTCACACAAGTGTGTAGATTTCATAACAAGGGTTTGGTGAGTTGCAACATAGCACTTTGTTCATTCATCATTTCCCTTCATTATTTCATTTCATTCAAAGGTTTAATTACCAACAAGGGGTTTGACAAAGGAAAACCCCCATTTACTAACAATCAACAAGTTTTTCCTCTCTTGCATGTTTGTGTTTGTAGATTTAGGTTGAATACTTGAATATCATTTGAAGTGCAAAGTTGCAAAGTTGCATTGTAAAGTTTTCATCTTCATGGAAACTCGCCTACAAGCCAGATCTAGAAGTTTCAGGACTTGAGATTTGAGAAGAAGGAAGTGTAGACATTGAGCCTCAGGTTCACATTCATAGATTTTAGAAATTCAAGATGGGACTAAGACAACAATAGGGGCATCTTAGTCCTCCCAAGGGTATTTTGTAGAGATTCTTTCAGATTCCATTTCAACATCTAAAGATTCCATATTTCCCCATAAAAATAACAATGGGACTAAGGCAACAGTAAGGGTGACTTTGTCCTCCCTAGCATATTTTGATAACATTTTTTCATTTCTAGAATCCTCATCACATTTTCAAACTTCCCAAGTACACACATCCTAACTTTTTGTTACTTAATTTTGTCATTTGTACTCATTATTTGGTTTACATTACTAGGTTTTGTGAGTTGAATGTTAAGTTGTCTTTTTCCTAGCCTTTGATTAGTGATGAACCATTCATAGCCTAAAAGAACCCCTCCTAGGTCTTCCTTGTTAAGAATTGACTCACATTTGAGTTTATATTCAATCTGATTTAGGATCCTAGGGCATTCTTGAATGATAATTAGAGAAGAGTGGTGTTATATGACCTAGGCCATAAAACCCACATTTTCCCACATTGCTCCATTTAGTGAACTTGACGTTTTTGAACATTAATTTTCTGATTTTTAGCTCATTAAAGTCCTATATCTAGCTTTCATTCATTCTTTCATTGCATCTTGCATTAGTGAAATTGCATCTAGGGTTGCTCATAATTGCATTGGTGAAAGTGCATATAGCTTGCATTTTTGCTTTCATGCATCATTTTATCTCATTGAAAAACTGAAAAGTGCATTGTCAATCATCCTAATTGCATTTAGGAACATTTTTATTGCATTCAAAATTGAGAAAAATTGCATTCAACTTTGCATTCAATTGTTTGTCATTAGTTACCTTTTCTTGCATCCATTTACATAGTTTTCTATTTCTAAACATCAGGTCCCTAAGTATGCAACCTAGGAACACTGCTATCAACTCATATTTTGCTATTTTTTCTTAAAAAAACCTTTAATAGGACTAAAACGTCCCTACTGGTGGCTTAATCCCTCTACGGGTGTTTGGATTAGAACCCTCACTATGTTGTTTGTTGTTTGCTCCAATTTTTGAAACCTCAAAATTTCATTAGTAGGACCAAGAGGCCCTTACTAGCATCTTAGTCCCTATTGACTTCGACTTTATAGTTTTCATGGTTTGAAATTGTTGTTTTGTGCTTTTGTTTGCTTTTTTTAGTTTTCTGTTACAATTTGCAAAATTGTTGTTAAATCAATTTCTTTCATTTCAAGTGTATTTGTTTAATCTTGCATCATGTATATGTGCTTTGGAAATATTTGTATGTCCATGAAATATTTGGTAGATGTGTCAAGTTGTGCCTTTAGTAATGACCCTAATGAAATTGAGCTTACTAATGCTCACTCAACTCCTAATGCATCTCGTCCTCATGATGTTGACATCATTGGAGATGATGATGAAAGCATGAATATGTTCCTAAATGATTTTCTTAACAACCTTGAAGCTAATGCATCTTTTTATCCATCCATGACACAACCAAACCCCTCTACAATACTACCTCTTGAGATGTTTGGTTACTTACATCCCTAAATTGAAACAAAAGTTGAACCTAAATTCCCTACAATAGGTGAATCTAGTTCCTCTAAACAAGCAAATACTCAACCATTTTATGATAACAAAGTAACAAACATTCCAATCAATCTACAAGAAACATATGGAAAATGATTCACAATCTTGAGTAAACAAAGATGTGATACAAAAAGTGAACATGAAATTCATCAACTCCTAGAGAAAATACCAACTAATGAAAACATAAAGGGGTTATGATATCAAGATCCCCTTTGCAACATAAGTGCTCCTAAATAATACTTGAGGCTCTGTAGTGATGGTATAATGATTTTAGATTCTCCTCTCGATATGAATGTCCTTCTTCCTTAAGAACAACCAATGATCTGCTGACAAGGATGATAGGATCACCTTAGGTCCTCCTCCTCAACCTCCAACTCAAGAAATTGGTGAATATAGCAAGCACAAGAGGCCCTACAAGATACCAAAAATAAAGTTCCCTTGTCCACCAGCTAAGAGTGAAAGGAAACTACAATTGCTTTTGAAAAAAGAACTAATAACATTACCACAAATGAAAGACAAGCCAACACTATATCGTAAAGATGCAAAAGTTCCACATTGTTGATACCACTCAATTCTTGAACATAGTACTAATGAGCACGTCAAACATTCAACTTAGTCTTGAAATTTTTTCACTTCGATGGTAATGATTTCCATCTAGTGATTCCATAGCCTGTCCTTTTCCACCCCTTTGTCATGTAATAGTTGTAGAACATCTTATTCTCACTATTACATGATCTTTCCTATCACCTACCTCAGCTCATTCTTGTCTCGCACTTAGTGGGGCAAGAAGTAGGAAGCCTTGTCCTAGTAGTTAATGTATTATTAATTGTCCCTTACATTCATTTTCCACCTTCTACTTATATAGACTAAGATTGGGAGGCAGATGACCTACTTTAGGTTAGCTCACCTGTGCCTTACAAGTCTTTTGTACTATTTCCTTTCCTTTTGTGTGATTGCATGTGCATATTATGATCCCCCATGATGTTTTGTTTGATTTTTCCTCTCTATGTGCATTCCTCTATTTGTACCTTTGTTCTTCTATACACTGCAAGCATTTTTTCCTTTTCATTAGTCTTTACTTTTCATTTGCAATTTTTTCTTGTGTTTTCCTTTTGGGGATGATGCAACGTATCGAGACATTTATGTTTCTTCCATTTTGACCCAAAAGTTGCTTCATTTTTTTTTCACTCTCTTTGTGTCATTCTTCTAGTTCTATGTGTATTTTGGGAATGATGATAGTTCCAAGCTCTCTAATATCATTGCAACAAAGACAGATACTAACCTGGAATCCATAGATCCCTTATGTGTTTCTGGGGGGAAACCCTCTTTTTTTTTCATGTTTTGCTACTTTAAAGTAATTGCTCACAGCATGGTGCTTGGCAATTTCATTAAAGTGTGGGCATATATTGGCATTATTTTTGCATGATTTCATTTGTTTATTTCCATGTTCCCTAATGTGATTTTCTTACTTCACATGATGTTTTTTTCTCTTTGTGGTGACATTGGGAGTAATGTGCTTCAAAAGCATGATCTATCTCAGCATATTACATTCCTATTAGTGGTGATGCAACATACTACATTCCCTAAGTTGTGAATCTCTTATCCTTTGATTGGTCCTATTTTGGAGACATTAGGAACAATGTCCCCTAAGATTAATACCTCACATGAACTAAGAAAATCCCTTCTAACATCCCTCTTTCTTGTTGTATTTTATTTTGTACCTTATTAAATTCATGAAGGTATGGCTTTGATATGGTTCTTTGGGGCTCACTTACTGAGCAACTAGCTTCACTAGCCCTTGTGAGCGTGCATTTTCTCTTTGTACCTTATTAAATTCATGGAAGTATGACTTTGATATGGTTCCCTAGGACTCACCTAGTGAACAACTAGCTTCACTAACCCTTGCGAGTATGTTTTTTCTTTTTGTCCTTATCATAGTCATGGGGGCATGACTTTGATATGGATCTCTTGGGGCTCACCTAGTGGACAACTAGCTTCACTAGCCCTTGTGAGCATGTGTTTTGTTTGCATAGTGGATAGTGCGTTCCACTTGTAAACCCCTTTTTGGACAAACAACCTAGACCCGGTCCACAACACATTGGATGACCAGTCAAAGCTTGATCCGTTGCATTTTCTTTTTCCTTTTTCCTTTTTCTATCTTTAATGGTGTATGTTTAAGTTCTGCTTTTGGCTTCATATATCATCTGCATGTGTGTTCCTTTGTGCCTATGTTGGTTTGTCATAGGATCTTGATCCTGAGGGCTTGGCCACCCTCTTGGTTATTGTCATCCTAGCTTACTAGCATTCATACATTTTAACCCCTCTTGATTGCGTGGTTGGCTACTTTAGTGTGAGTTTGAAGCAAGTTCATCCTATCACTAATGTGGGGTCTAAATGTAGTGTAGGAAAATGCATACCCTTGCATTTTCACACTTATTTGAGCCCACCTTGCTTCGTTTATCCTTATTTATGTCTTAATTGGTCCTATTTTGCATCCAAAAGCCTAATAAATTATATCCCCTTTTATGGCTAATCCCGACAAACATCAAAGGATAAATGATAATTTAATGATTTTGGTTGTGTCCCTGATTTTTCGACTGGGACTAAGATGCCAGCTAGGGCGTCTTTGTCCTCCAAAGGTCTTGGGACCCTGATTTCAAATGCACCTAAATGGGCCACTTAAAATCTAATAGTTTTAATGAAAGAACAAAGAGAAACCAAACATGTGAGAATAATTCTACTCCATCAAAATATTCAAATGTATAATATGCAAATATGAATATTACATGAATAATATTACCATGGGAAGGCCTTGGTTATAAGAATTCAAGAAGTAAACCTCAGTAAAATAGTCTAAATAAGACCTAATAGGGAAATGATTAGGTAATATACTCCATTCAAACCAATAACAGTGATTCCTAAATGGGGATATAATACATAGGGATCTTTCCTTTTCTCATTGCCTGGTAGTTTTACTCCTTCCTTGACAAGTTATCAAGGATAGAAGGTTGAAGGGATTTAAAGGAAGTAATATAGTAAAATTTTGCAATAAAATATGTTTTGTACACCCTCAAAATTCTAGACTTCCTAAATTATCATTGTGATGTGGACCAAATAGATTTGAGATTAGCTACTTTCTTATGAGTAAAACCCCTTAAGTCTTTAAGATTACCACTTCCATTTCATTCAAACACTACTTGAAAATAGAAAATGCAACCTATATTAAAAAAAATAAAAAAAATCAAACACTAGTTGAAGATAGAAAACACAACCTAATTATATTAATAACAACATTTGACATTTTACTATCTTTAGCATGGCCTGTAGATTATGAATTAAACTTTATATTTATGTGGTTGCAAATTACATTTGTGGTTCATGTTCTAATTGCATTTCAAAGATTCTATATTGTTATGAAAACAGTGCATAAAATATCCAAAATGAAAAGGAGATAGTAAGCTTATTTATTGTTTATTCATCATTGAATATATAGGTATTTATTCCAAGATCCTGCAGTAGACGTTGAATTTGGCACCCATAGCATATGGTCTCTTACATATAAGGAGGTGATGTCATGTCTTTGCTACGTTAACATTTGAGTAAGTCAGGAGGAGGAGGATCCAAACTTTCCAAACGCGTAGCACCATTCTTCACCAGAAAGACCATATTCAATCCCCACGTTAAGTGGTCATCAAAGTGACAATGCACAAACCAAACACCTGCACAGATACTAAAAATTAATCCCCTAAATATCAATTTCAAGTCACAGATAAGCTTAAGTACGAGAGAATTGAAGCTGTATGTTTGTTACCTGGGTTGTCCGCTTTGAACCTGATAGCAACCCAACCATTCACGGGAACCCCAACAGTATTACGTTGTGGCGGATCAATCAGATTGAATGTGAGCGGATCTGTTTGAGCGTTATAGTTTCCAAAACCTTCGCCCACTATATAAAAATGATAACCATGAACATGCATTGGGTGGTTATCTGCCTGGAAAATATTCGTTCCCTGGAACACCACCTCGACTGCATCATTATAATTCAACACTTTCACTTTTGTGCCAGAAACAGGTGCCCAAAGACCTTTGGGCACGTCGCCAGTATAATCGAATACAACCGGTGGATTTGAAGGAAAGTCGGTAGTAAAGACATCATTAACACTGAAGTAATATGATTCAAGGATAGAAATATCTGGCAGGACAAAAGATACGTTGTTCATACTGGCAGTAATTCTGGTATTGTTAGGGCCGCCACATGTCGCGCCGGTTGGACAGGGAAGCAAACCTAGACCTACAGTTACGAATAGCCTCTCATCTATGCTCTGTGGAACGTCCACAGGGTGCACCAGCGAAACCAGGCTTCGCAATGCCCGGGTAAACGTTGTCACGGTTGCGGTGTCATTGTATGGTGGAAGCTGCGGAAGGATTGGGTTGGCAGACGACTGAGAGTCCTCGTAGCTTAAAATGGCGGTCGTTGTGGTGTTGTCGAAGTAGCCCTCTGCTTGCGTTGTGTATGTCCTGGCAGCTATATAGTACTTGCCTGCGCGTTGATTTGTTCTCAACAGAGTGTCTGTTGATTGCCCCGGAGCAATGAACATTACATCTGTGGTGTATGGCTTTGTGTAGGTCGCATCCACACCTACCACTGTCAAATTGTGTGCTGCTATCTTGAAAAACATGTGACTGTTCACTGCAGCATTAACAATACGCAGAAGGTACGTGTTTCCCTGCTGTACAGATAATTGGAATGTTTCTGCATACAACAGGGTTTCCTTAATTAACAAAGTACCTACTTAGTATTCCTTGTCTAATGGTTAATCGTAAATTTGTGTTGTAAAGAATTAGTACTTACGTGATCTTGAGCAGGGATAGAGGTCTCCCGGTTGTCCATTGATAGTGAAAGCATCGGATAAATTTGGTGCTGCTCCTGTGAGATTTGCTTCATATTCAACCGTGATGGGATCATTGTTCCACCATTCTCCTGCCCAATAAAAATTAAACCCACATTTATTTTTACGTTAATAAGAGATATGCATTTAAAATTTACTTAACTGTTAAGATTAGCTGTTGTGAAGAATACATGTACTAGAAAACAGTGTAAAAACATTTAATATTTTCTGTTGTAATTTATGGCTTGTCATAGAAAGGGGTGCTATATTTAGAAAATTTTAACATTTTTATGTCACACTCAATATTTGGTATTAATAGTATGAAGTTTGTAAGATGACAGTTATGACATTGTAAGAGGTGTCTAAGAATATGATGTAAGTAAGATATGGAAGAGATTGTATGACATGTGTAAGAGTACTGAAATTTGTACAAAATTAAATGAAGCATCTTTCATTGACTACTGTTAATGTATAAAAAAAAACTATGAATACAGGTACCTAATTCTAAATTAGACTATAATTTTCAAAACCATTGGTGGTTTCTAAGTTGCTCTAAACAATAAATATTATAAGTTTAAAATAAAATTTAGTATGAATTTTTCTCGGATGCTCAGAATCAGTTTATCCTGCTGGATTGCTTTCAGAAATCAAAGATCCACACTGTTTCTGTCATTGTATTATAACCATGCATATCACCTTAAACAGTCACATAATTAAACAAAACTCTCAAAGAATCTATTTAACGACTTTCAAATTTTAATTTAATAGTATCTTGCATGCGGTTGGAGTATATTACCTAGCACGATGGGAACCTCAGCAAGAGGCTCTGGAAAGGGATAACAGTTGCCTCTCTGAGGATAAATGACAAGTGCACCATGAACTGTTGCACGGAGCCATGAAATATGTGCATGCCACCACAACGTTCCTTCTTGTTCAATAATGGTGAATTGGTATGTGAAATTTCCGCCCGGTTGTATAGGACACTGTGTAATATAGGCTGGTCCATCAGCCCACGCCGTACGAATCTGTCTCACTCCATGCCTAAACATATTTGGAAATGAGTATTGTAGATTGTATCACAAATTCCATGTATGCTCTACAACTATAATAAAATTAGAAGTGTAAGAAGCGGGATCTACCAGTGCATGGTTGCATTATACTTGGCTTTGTTATAAACTTCAATAATCAGACTGTCGCCATTGCGGACGTACAGCGTCGGCCCTGGTAGCTGTCCGTTAACTGTGATTATGTTACGTGTCTGACATAGCCTCGTAACAGCAGTCTCCTGAATCTGTGAAAGTCCAAAACAGAGATTTCTTTCTCGATTGTTACACGAAACTTATCATAAGAAATCTCGCACGGAAAAATATTTCTAAAGTATCAACCTATTTCCAAAAGATGATTAATCTTCTTAGCCTGCCTTGGCAAATGGCGACCTCGGTATAATGCCATTGCTACATGAACAATCTTCTATAACATAGCATTGATACTAAATATCAAACCAGATAATCTACAATGATATTGATAAAAAATAGTTGGTACGAGTTTTCCAGAGTCTATGAGGATTTGTATGAAAGTTTTTCATTTTTAGCTGTGTATATTTTACAATAGATTATTTTTTTCTCAAGTCGTTTTCATTGAATGTTATTCGGAAACTATACACCATTAAAACCCAAAACAATCATACAAAATTTTAAAACAGTTCACCAAAATATACTACCTGCAAAATAAATGTTAAGAAAGAATAAAATGTTACAATACGTTTTTCATGGGGAAGCAGGAGCGAAGTAATTAACAGTAGAAAATAACTTACAACAAATGTGTATTTTTGAAGCTCTGCGCTTGTTGTGGAATCGAATAAGAATATGCATGCAAAAATCACCAGAAACCTGACTGAATCATAGCACTGTGTCATTGTTAACATATTGCAAAAGCCAGCAATTAAACAGAAGCACTCGTCAATACATTATCACTGGTAATAAAGATTTATAGCTGTAGAAGTAAACTTACTCTTAGTCTAAATTTAGGCTAACTAAATAAAAACCTGAATTTAATTAATGATAGTTATGAAAGTCAAGCGAGGAGATAGAGAAGTCCAACCTCGTACCAATGAAACACAAGCCCTAGTCAGTACAATTAATGAATATACCCGGTTACAAATATGAACTTATCCTATTCTCAAATTTATAGTTAATTAAATAATAAAAGTACAATTGTTTTAGAATTTATTAGCAATATATATAGTACTGTGTAAATGAATGAAATTATGTAAATTAAATGAATAGAGATAGGGTATTTAATTCTTGTAAGCATGATGAAAGAAAATAGTTTATGTTGCATAGAGTTATATTGTCAATGTGATAGTTAATTAGGAATTAGAATAGATACCAAATTACATGTAAGTGGAATCTCTATTATATGCAATTAATCTTATATTGTGTATAAGTGTTATTTATAAATCTATGTGGTACTCCTAAGTGTATATATTTTGTAACTTGGTTCACCCCTCTTTATTATCTATTGATGTGTAAGGGCTATGAATGTTTAGAAATATCTAAGAGAATTTGTTGGATTGTGGGCATCAAATTCTCATCAATCAATTACCTAGTTTTATTGGATTTACATCATAGGCAAGTTATCAAAGAGAATAGAGTCAAACATACACTATCCTAGATAAGTATAATATAAATGTAGTTTATTTAATGTTCAAAACTTCATATGAATGAGTGTTCATTCTAATGTGAAATATCTAATAATGCATGATGATGAGAGGATCTTCTTTAAATAAATATAGATAAATGTATTTAAATAATAATAGACAATAAATAATCACATAAACACATACAAAATAACTTCTCAATAATTAATACGAAAGATTGAATCAATAAATTACAATTTTTAATTTTTAATTAAATTTATATTATACAAGATCGCATTCACTTAATATAAAATTGAACTAACATTAAAATAAATAAAAATATTAAAGATGTAAATGATACATAAAAATATAATAATAGTAAGTGTACATAGAGCCAAAATTAAATTGGTTACATAAAATACATGAACATTGAGGGATCTACACTTGAAACAAAAAAACCACATATCCTTATGTAACCACATTAGGCTACTTCATCCAAAGTGGACCATACTATCACAGGAAAAAATTAAACATGACCTCTAGCAATTAGAGGAGCAGCATTAAAATTGTTTGATTTGGAAAAGGGGTCTAAGTCTTAAATAACACTTCTCCTAATTGGTTTATTTTTGGATTAAAAATGATTACAACAACCACTTGACTACAAACCTTAATGGAAGAGTCAAAATGTGAGAACAGGGCTTTAATCCACTGTATTGGGTGATGATTGATAATTGGATTGATTGTTAATTGACTAACTTTTATGATGCAATGATATTCCAAGGTAAACTATGAAAATGCAACAAACTATTATGATTTCTAAGAAATTGAACACAAAAGATACAAATAGAATACAAAAGGATAGACTATAGATATAGAGGAACCTATTGTATAAATTTGGTGATGTCTAGGGTTTGGTGTGTGCTAAACTATACTCCTACCTTTTAAGATTTGGAATAAAAAATCTTGAAGCCTCTGGTTTGTAGCTTGTATTCTCTTGGGGTGACTGTCAGAACTTTTTTTGTTACTGAAAAATTCTGGTTTTTATGGCTTGAAAAATTGTAGGACTTGAATACATGAATGGGAAATTAGTTTTTTTCTTCCTCCAATTAGCTCAAGAGATCTAAAATCCTACACACATGAAAGATGCAAAAGGGTTGTGTCGTATCTAGGAGATTGCCAATGTCAACTCCCATTTTGGTATTTCTACCTCCACAATGGTTGTAATGATATATAAAAAAGAGCTTACCCTAGGTAGGGTATCTAATATAAATGATAAAAAATGTAATGAATTGACATAGAGCCAAAATTAAATTGGTTACATAAAATACATGAACATTGAGGGAGATATAATTGAATGAAAAAAACCACATATCCTTATGTAACCACATTAGGCTACTTCATCCAAAGTGGACCATACTATCAGGGGAAAACATTAAACGTGACCTCTAGCAATTAGAGGAGTGGTATTAAAATTGTTTGATTTGGAAAAGGGATCTAAGTCTTAAATAACACTTCTCCTAATTGGTTTGTGTCAGTGTATACATTAATGGTTGCATACACATAAGTTGACCTAAGCCTACTTAGGCATTTATTGTGTAGGCTGATATTTTCCTAATATTTTGCTTAGCTAGTTTATAGACAGGAGAGGTGTTGAAACACCTCAACACCTCCTAATTGGATATTTCTCCTTTATAAGGAGACCCTTGACTGTCTAATAAACAGGTTGATTGCATACAGTTTTTGGTGTGTTCAATATGCTTGGTTTATATCTTTGTGATTGTTGGTTTCTTCATGGTATCAGATCCATCGAAGATAGCACCAGGCCAAAGTGAATCAGTTTGAATAACAATTGGGCAATGGCGTGAAGATTTTAGCATCTAAAAATCTCTTTATCGGTGTTCAAAATTGTTGTTTACCAGATCAAGTCTCATCAATTTATAGAGAGAAGGGAGTTTGTCTGTTTCTATTTGAGAGAGTTTGAAGTAGATTGGAGGTACTATCTACCTAGCATTCCAACCAACAAGCCAATGCTCTTCTCTGCCCATTTCAGGTCAACGCATCAAGAGAGGGGTCCATTCAAAAATCTCTTAATCTTGGCATCACCTGAGTTTCTCCCAATCTACCTACATTTTTTATTTATTTCAAATCTTTCAATCCAAGCATGCGGTGGCCTGTGATTTGAAAATTGGAGTCTTCGGCATGGTTTGAAGGAGAATCTTCTGCGTAGGTTTGATTTTATTTTATAGGTGTATTTGGAGTCGTAGGCCGTGAACTCTGTGGCAACCCATGATTTTCACTAAGAAATCCTCATTTACATTTGAAGACCTATTTTTTTTCTCCACCAGTGATTTTGGGTTGTTCTCAAATATGCCCTTCCTCAGATCTATATTGCATGTAGAGGTACAATTCTATGTTGAAGGGAACACTGGCCTACGCATAAGTATCCATAAGTTTTGCAGGCAACCAGGAGTTTGAGCAACTGTGAAGACCTCTATGGAGGTTCAGTGAAGATTGAAATCTGATTTCAAAGCACATGGAATCTCTTTTGTGGCCAGTTTCTGTGGTGACAGGAACAATTTCAACTAGAAACAAGGACGCAATGGGCATATGGGGTTATTAGCACCTGTTCTTTCCAGCCCATGAGGGTTTAATTTTTCTTTGTAGTTCTCTCTCCAGCTTCTTTTAAAATATTTATTTTTCCCTTACTTTTGTAAATGCAAACTGTGTTAGTGTTAAATTGGAAAAAAAATCAAATGTTGTTGATTTTGCACTAAATATGAATGTCATCTTTCGCCTTCATTATTGTATGCAGTACATGCACTAAAATAAAGTGCCAAAAAGGGGGAAAACTAAATAATCAAGGGGGGTGTTATGTGTGATTATTTTTCACACTTCCTTAGAGGTGCTTGTGTTTGTTATTTTTTTCACTTCTACATGCATTTCTAATTTCTTCTTTTTGCATTTCTTCAGACAACTATCTTAGTCAAAGCAGTATGGAATCTAATGTTATTATAGTGCCCTTAACACCTTTCAATTATCATGATTGGAAGGTGAAAGTAATTCTTGTACTTAAGAACACATGCTTATATAGAGTAACTATGGGAATAGAGAAAAAACCTAATGAAGCTAAAGACAAAGAAAAGTTTTTAATAACTGTGATCAAGCATTTGGCTTTTTATGCCTAAATTTATCTCTTGATTTGTTGTTCCATTTTGAGAACTTGAAAACACCCAACCAAGTTTGGGAAGGTCTTGGCAAACTATTTAGTAAAATAGATGAACTTAGAAGCCATGAGTTGGAAAATCAACTCTTAGGTCTTAGTCCTAGGAATTTTTCAACTTTACAAGACTTTTTTACTAAGTTTAAATCCTTGAAGTTGCACTTAAAATATTATGGAATTGACAAGAAAGAGGATCAATTAATCTTTTTTGTACTTTCCAAGCTAGGTCCAGAATTTTATGTGTTTGTATCAACTTTCTACTCAACTATAAGGGCTCTTGGAGCCTCATGGTCAATGCCCACACTTGATAACTTCATTGCTGACCTCACAAGGGAGCAAGAAAAGTTAATTCAAATGTGTACTTTGAAGTCTACGAAACCTCAAGCCCTCCTTGCATGGAATGAAACACCTCAATCTTCAAAAGGGGAGAAGAAGAACACTAAAAAGGACAAGGAAGTTAAGAAAGAAAATAAAATTGACAACTCCAAAAAGGACTCTCAAGGTAAAAAGAGATTTGCATGCACCTTTTGTAAAAATCTTGGACATGATGAACAACACTGCATGGAGAAAAACATTGAAGTTATACAACAAATTCTCAAAAAAATAATATAGGGCTAACTAATTCTATCAAGGCATCTTCATCGAATCAAGATAATACTAAGGAAAAAGAGAAATCGAAGGGAAAAGCCTTAGTTGCTAAAGCATCTTTATCTCCATCATGGATTCTAGACTCTGGTGCTTCACACCATATGGGTTCTTCAGAAGTTATCTTTTCATCCTTAGAACCATCAAGTATGTACGCAATCACCTTAGGTGATGATACTCCAGCATTGGTAAACAAGAGAGGTTCTGTTGAAGTTGAAGGAGGAACATTTACCAATGTTCTAAGTGTACCTTCACTCTCAATTAATCTCCTTTCAATGTATCAAATAACTCATTTAGGGAAGGGCATGAGAGTACAGTTCTCTCCAGATTCAATTGAGATAAGAGAATTACAAAGCAAAAATTTGGTAGTAATAGTAGAAGCAAATCACCAATCCATATTATATGCCTTCTCCAATTTTTCCATAGATATTTCTCCAAAAGCACTACTAACTCATTTAGATGAAGTTAGCAAACTATGGCATGAGCAGTTTGGCCATCTTAACTACCACTATCTTGGAAAACTATGTCAAAAGAATATGGTTAAGGGATTACCTAAGGTTAAATTTTCTAAAGGTATTTGTGAAGTTTGTGTACTTGGCAAGCATCCAAAAGCAAAAATTGACAAAGGTAAATCAAGGAGGGCAACACAAGTTTTAGAACTTGTTCATAGTGATGTTTCAGAGGATTTTCCCCATCCATCTTTTACAACTTAGGCTAGATATGTTCTCACCTTCATTGATGATTTCTCACATTTTACATGCATCTACTTTGTTAGACAAAAATCAGAAGTGTTTGAGTATTTTCAAGATTTCAAAGCTCTTGTCAAAAAATAATTAGGGAAAGTCATCAGAGTTCTTCAAACAGATAATGGGAGAGAATACATTAACAATAGTTTTGAGCAGTTTTGTATATCAGAGGGGATAGATCTGCAGCGTACAGTTCCTTATACCCCACAAAAAAATGGTGTTGCATAATGTAAAAATAGATCTTTAAAAGAGATGGATAATTGCATGATTCACTCTAAGGGCCGCACACAATAATATTGGGAAGAATCAATCAATTGTGCATGTTACATACAAAATAGAGTTCCACATAAAGCCTTAAATGGTATCACTCCCTTTGAAGCTTGGAAAGGATGGAAACTGGTAATAGTTGATTATTTTAGAGTTTTTGGCTCACATGCCATGGCACACATTCCAAAAGAGAAATGCAAGGCTATGGATCCACAATCCAAACCTTGCATCTTTGTGGGATATCCAGATGGTGTAAAATGATATCACCTACTCCACCCTACCACACATGAGTTGTTTATTGAGAGAACTATTAAGTTTCAAGAAATTCCTCTTGAAACTATACTTGACTCTTCTTAACATATTGTGGACTCTTTAGATCCTAATTACAATAATGATGATTTGAATCATTCTCAATAGATTCCTAGTGTAGTATCTTCTTCTTCCAATTCTCACAGTGATGAGGGTTCATCTTCATCTAATTCAGGGATTGTATTAGAAGTTGATATATCTGCACTAGAATCACCCACATCTTACACTACACATAAGAAAGATACATGGGTACAAGATTTAGTAGATGATAGATTGATTCAAGTATATTTTCAGGGGAGGGAACATGCCTCCATTGCTTCAGTTTCTAATACATAAACATTCAAAGAGGCATCAGGCATACCAGAGTGGGATATTGTTGTGGATGAGGAATATGATTCCTTGATTAGAAATAACACTTGGGATTTGACTTCACTTCTTAAGGGAAGGAAGATAGTTTGATGTAGGTGGATATATCGAACTAAATTTGTAGCATATGGGTCAGTTGATAAGTACAAAGCACATTTGGTAGCCAAAGGTTTTTCACAAGTTGTAGGCATTGACTATACAGAAACCTATGCACCAGTTGCTAAGATGACTTCCATCAGACTCACACTTGGTATAGCCACATCACATGGATGGAATGCACATCAAATGGATGTGAATATTACTTTTCTTCATGTTGACCTTAAAGAGGAAATATACATGGAACAACCACTAGGTATTTTTTAGGATTCATCCTTAGTTTGTAGACTTAAGAAATATCTCTATGGCCTTAAACAAGCTCCTAGAGCTTGGTATGCCAAGATGGACTCCTACCTCCTATCTTTAGGTTTTACTATATGTCATTTTGATCCTAATGTGTATCTACTATGGAAGGATGATTCACTTTTGATACTAGTTCTATATGTTGATCTTTTGATTACTAGGAGTACTTCATCTACCATTGCAACAGTGAAGACATCACTCCATAATAGATTTGACATGACAGACTTGGGTTTATTGCACTACTTCCTTGGAATCAATATTTCATAGTTAGCTTCAGGGATTACTCTTGCACAACCCAAGTATACTCTTGATCTACTTACATGATTTATATGACTACTTGCAAACAATCTCATACTCCCTTTCTTTCCAGAGTCAAGCTTGAGACTCCATGTACTACACCATTAGTTGATGCTACATTGTATTGACAACTTTTTGGTAGTCTTATATACTTGATTCATACCAGGCCATACATTGCCAATGTAGTAGGCATGGTTTCAAGATTCATGCAAAAACCTCATGAGCTTCATTGGAAAGCAGCTAAGAGGATCCTTCACTATCTTCATGGTACTCTTGGGTTTGGGATTCACTATAGACTTGGTTCAACACTTGACTTGGTTGGTTATACAGATTCAGATTGGGCTGGTGACACTAAGCATCATAAGTCCACTTCAAGTTATGACTTTTCACTTGGTTCAGGTCCTATCAGTTGGTCTAGCAAGAATCAGAATGTTATTTCTATATTATCCATGTAGAGGAAAAGTTTAGGGGGGTTGCTAACTTAGCTATAGAGGCTATATGGCTTCAAGGCATTCTTTTTGAGTTTGATACTCCTTTTAGGCAACCTATAGTCATCTATTGTGACAACCAGAGTACTATTCAAATATGCAGGAATCTAGTTTAGCATCAATGAACTAAACACATAGAGATTCATATGCATTACATTTGAGAGTTGATTCATGGTCAGATCGTCGATTTATTCTTTTGCTAGTCTTCATAGCAGGTTGCTAACATCTTCACCAAACCCTTCACTAAGAGAAAGTTCATTCATCTACGAGAACTTCCTTGCCATGCAATCTATATCAGCATCATCATCATCATCCTTGGGGGGGGGCTTTCTAGTCTTCTCCACTTCTCTCTTTTTGAGGATAGTTTTTTCCCATTGGGTTTTCTATCTTACTCTATTTTTTTAGAGAGATTGCATTGTACATGGGTACCTTATCAGGTTAGTAGTCAAGACCCATTTTATCCATTCCCACCTAAGTTATGCTTAAGGGGGGGTGTTAGTGTATACAATAATGCTTGTATACACATAAGTTGACCTAAGCCTACTTAGGCATTTATTGTGCAAGCTGATATTTTCTTGATATTTTTCTTATCTAGTTTATAGACTGGAGAGGTGTTGAAACACCTCAACATCTCCTACTTGGATATTTCTCCTTTATAAGGAGACCCCTGATTGTCTAATAAATAGGTTGATTACATACAGTTTTTGGTGTGTTCACTATGCTTGGTTTATATCTTTGTGATTGTTGGTTTCTTCAATTTGTTTTTGGATTTTAATATTTTCCTCTCGTATTTCTCTTTTCAATTTTAATATATTTCAACTATAATATTCTTTCTTATTTGGCATTAGTGTTTAAATAGATATTATTAACAATATTAAATACAACATTAATGTTCAATATTATAATTTATTATTGCTTATCAATTTATATATTCTTTTTGTTCATTTCATATTTATTTTTCCTCTCATTTTTTTCTCTTTTTGATTTTTCGTTAGATTGTCGTCCTCTCTCATTAGTTTTTAGCCTTTCAATTCTTTTAGGTTTTGCCTTTTGATAATCTTTCTTACATGCTTCTCTCTTATTCTCTTCCTCTCTAATTTTTCAATTTATTTCCTTGCCTTCTAATCGTTGTTTGTAGTTGTGGCCCCCTTTTTAGTTGTGTATTTATCCTTTGTCTTCTCACCTTTTTATTTAATTGCATTTTGTTACCTCTTTAGTTTTATTATGGTCTTTTTGCACCACATATTTTTGGTGTTGTAGTCACTTTTAATTATTAATTGGGGTTGGAATTTTTAATAGCTTCATTATATTAGTAATCTATATTTATATTTTAAAAATTTCAACATTATAATTTAATATCGCATATTAATTTAGTTTTTTCTTTTTGTTTATCTTTTATTTATTTTCTCTCTCTCATTTCTCTTGTTGATTTTTCTTTATGTTGTAGTCCTCTCTCATTAGTTTTGTGTCTTTCAATTCTTTTATGTTTGGTCTTTTTTAATAAAAAAATTTCATTCTTATATTTTTTCTCTTATTCTCTTCCTCTCTAATTTTTTCAAATTTTTCAATTTATTTTCTTACCTTATCTCTCTTGTCTTGGTCTTTGTACCCATCTCTCTCCTCAACTTCTCACCTCTCTTCCTTTTAAGAAAATTAGGTCTGCATCTAACCATTTCTCATCTCCTTTGCTCTCTATCATCCTGATGATGGATCACTGAGTGTGATCTAAAATGTTGATGAAAAAAACTCAAACACAATCAAAAATCCAGAAATTACAAAATCTCCAGCATTATGGATTGTGGAAATCTCTTAGCATTAATTAAAAATGATTTCAACAACCACTTGACTATAAACCTCAATGGAAGAGTCAAAATATTGGAACAAGGCTTTAATCTACTGTGTTGGGAAATGATTGATAATTGGATTGATTCTTAATTTACTAAATTTTATGATGTAATGATATTCCAAGGTAAACTATGAAAATGAAACAAACTATTATGATTTCTAAGAAATTGAAAACAAAAGATAGAAATGGAATACAAAAAGATAGACTATAGATATAGAGGAACCTAGTGAGTAAATTTGGTGATGTCTAGGGCTTGGTGTGTGCTAAACTATCCTCCTACTTTTTAAGATTTGAAAAAAAAATCTTGAAGCCTCTAGTTGGTAGCTCCCATTCCCCTGGGGTGACTGTTGGAACTTTTTTAGTTACTAAGAAATTCTAGTTTTTATGGCTTGAAAAATTGTAGGACTTGAATACATGAATGCGAAATTAGTTTTTTTCTTCCTCTAATTAGCTCAACATATTTGAAATCCTACACACATGAAAGATGTGGAAGGATTGTGTCGTATCTAGGGGATTGCTAATGTCAACTTCCATTTTGGTATTTCTACCTCCACAATGGCTATGATGATGTATGAAAAAGAGCTTACCCTAGGTAGGGTATCTAGTATAAATGATAAAAGACCTGATGAATTGACTAATGCTTCAATTGAGCACTTAGATCTATATTTATTGATGGAGTGAAATCATGTACTCATTACCTCCAATGATATTTTGATTGCTTGATTGAATTTATGCAAGTGTTAGTACTCACAAAACAAATAAACACAAAACATGAACAAACTTACATAAAAACATGATGAATTATTGAAATGATGCTTGACTAAATAAATGTTGGTAAATTGATAATAATTTTACTCTGGATTTCTCTGGATTTCTTTTTAGGGTGCTCAATTTTCTCAATAAAAGTGCTAGGATTAAAATGGTGAAAATACTTTGTATTTATATGTAATTCTTCTAATTTCTCAAAAATCAAATGTTGGCAGTTGACAAATGAAATTGGACATTTAAATCAAAAAATATTGACACTAGCACATTCAAATTGGAGCCAAGAGGAATTGGTCAAGGCCATGGGGTTCCCTAGCCAAGACCCATTCTTGTTGAAGCCCAAATTGTTGGGGATAAATATTAAATACTTATTTTCATTTCCATTTATTTGATTTTTTAGAGATAGTTGTAAAATTTGTAATTCAATGCATAATTAGGTACAAGAACATAGGGAGAAGCTGAACTTAATGTGAAATTATCAAGGGTGATAATTTTTTATGCTACATTTATCCCCCACTTTAGTGAGAGTATGGAATTAGGCTCAAAATAATAGTAAAGTATGAATAACCAAAGAGGGGTTCAATTGTCCAAATATTGAGGAGATAGGATGGCATTGAGTCTAGGGTATGTGCTAGCCCCTAGATTCAAGATCGTGTGGTAGAACAACATGAGAATAAAGGAGCACATGTATGAGATGTAAAACAACATGAGAAACATGAAGCATACACGATGAAGACACATGATATAACATAACATAAAATAATGAAAATATAACATGAAAACAAAACATAATATAAGAAAACATAATGCAATAACAATGCAAACATGATGTAAACATGTGAAAGGGGTTATGATAATCATAGACTAGTAAGATCCACAAAAATATTAATAGGATCCATACCCAAGGAATTCATGAATCACAGGATAACGAATTTTGATATTTTTTAGGTGAACTTTGAACCAAAGCACAATAGGCTACTAAAAATTTATATTCACTAGGTGACCTTTCTGAATGTAGAAAATGAGAAACACACAATGGCGAGTGAGGATCAATTTTCACTAGGTGTGATCCCATTGCAACCATACCAATATTTATAATCCCTATAACTCTGATAAAGCACTACAAAAAGTGATCAAAATTCTAAGCCAACGTTTCACCATTTCCAACATATGTGAACAATGTGAAGCATGTAATGGAATACATACCCCCACCTCAAAGTAATTTTTAATACCTATTGTGAGTAATTTCCTTTAAGGTAGAGTACAAAATGTATGAAACATGAAAGGCCATGAGAGCCTATTGGAAAACCTTATACCAATGATATGTTCCCAACAAGACTAACTCATGAAAAGGGGTTGTCCCCAAGATAAATCCATAAAACAAGAAAAAATATGTCACATAAGGATCCATGAATCTAGGTTAGTATAGACCTAAAATTATGGGAAATGTGCTTGTGTTAAATTTGAAATGGGGCTATGATGGACCTATTTCTCACTATTTCATTAGGAAATGAGACCCACCCAAAGAATTGACTTACAACCCTTAGGTGAGTCAACTCAAGGAGAGAATCTATTGATTTCCTTATGATTGAGGATCTTTTGGGAGAAAAACTAAAAATAAAAAATCTACTCAATTATGCCAATTCAAACTTGAAACATCAATTTAAACGTCAATACTAATAGAAACAATAAACTTTCTATAGATTTGAGAAGAGTAGAACATTTTGTACCAGTCACTAAAGTATAGTTTTGGGAGGTTGTCTAAGACTCATTCACCCATGGGCAAATGGGTCTCTTCTTGTGGTTTTCAACCAACATTTAGGAGCCTCTGATGTCAATTTATAGCTTTTGTTTGGTCCAAGTTTCTATGTCAAAAAGTTATAAATTAGATTTGTAGGTGAGTTTATGTGATTTGATGACAACTTTGACAACTTTTGCAACTTTGAAAACTTTTCCAATATTTCTCAAGAGATCTTCAATGCTTCTTCAACCTAATATCTAAAAAATGAACACAAGAGGGAAATTTTTGTTGTTGTTTGTGAATGAGGGGTTTCCTTGGTCAAACCCCATTTGGGTAATTAAACCTTGAATTGAAATAATGGAACATGAAAAGAGTGATGAATGAACAATGCTATATTGCAACTCACCAAACCCTTGAATAAACCTTTGGAAATCTAAAATTTTGATGTTGATCTTGCATGAAATGGCTTCAATGGATGTGGATCTTGATGCTTGAAATATTACTTTGAATGCTTTCTTGAATCTTTAAAACCTACATCACAATGTTACCTACAAAAGCATGCATGATTGCAAAGGAATTTGACATGATTCTTGAGATCTTGATTGATGTAATAAATCAGTAATATATCTCATTTTGAATTCCCTTGATCATAAACTTTTCTATACATTTTTCTCACTTGAATTTCTAGCATTTGAAAATTGATAAAATAACCTTGTATTTAAAGGCATGTATTCTTAATTTCTCAAAACTTAAACATTACAAGCTGACTTGAAATTTTGAATTTAGGGATGTTAAAGAATCACCAAAAACAATTGAAATTTAGGTTCAAAGGCCTAGGGTGGACCCATTCACCCATGGGTGAATGGGTCCTAGGTCCCTATTCCTAGAATGCACATTGCTCAAGGTAAAGTATTATGTGTCGGCATTAATTGTTGTTAGGTTTCCCCTTTGAAAAATATAATTTATTAGGCTTGTATATGTAAAATAGGGCTTATTAAGTCATAATCAAACCCATTTTAATTAAGAGGGCTCAAACAAAGTGTGAAAATGTAAAGTAGTACATTTTTCTACACTAAATTTAGCCACCACTTTAGTGAGAGGATGACCTTGCATCGAACACACACTAAAATAAAAAATCAAGAGAGGTCTAATTATACAATTGTTGGAAATATAAGACAAAAAAAGTTAGGGAGGATCGTCAAGCCCCCAAGATCTAAGATTTCATGGAAAACCAAAAAAGGCACAAAGAGGCACATACCTGTGTTAAATATGCAACATCTTGATAAGATACTCAATCATACAATGTGAAAGACTTAAAGAAAGAAAGAGAAGAAAGAGGGGTGGACCAAGCCTTAGTTTTTTGTCCAAAAATGTTTACAAATGGAACTTCTTGTGCATTATGAAAACAACAATGCATGCTCACATGGGCTAGTGAAATTCGTTGTCCACTATGTGATCCACAAGAAGTGACCAATGAGATAGTCTTATTAGGCTCCCATTGAACTAGCAATACCAAAGTTATACCTCCTAATAACTTTGATAAGGTGGCACACAATATGAACTTCAAGCTTCATAAGGATTAGCAAGCTACAATATGTTAAGAACTTGTGAACAAAAAGGGCCCTACTGGTGCAAGGAAGTTGTGTTATGCTTGGTGGCCATGGAAAAGTTTGTAAGTTCAAGCATCACAAGGCTAGCAAGTTGTATGCTTGGAACTCATGAAAATACATACAAATAGGATAAGAAATGTTCAAAGAGGTTTTTCTTAGTTCATGAAAGGTTGCACTCTTGAAGGAAATAAAACCCAATAACACCACCAAGAAGAAGACACATCACATTAAATAAGAAGACCACAGTATGAAACATGAATATAGTCAAAAAATTCAAACTGATAATCCCAATGTATGCCCCCACTTTAAAGAAATTTCTAAACACCATGTTGTGAGAAATTAAATTAAAGTATAAAATGATAAATTCTAAACAATAAAGAAGACATGAAATCTTATTTGGAAAGTCCTATGTCAAGCATATGTTTCCAAATGAAGCTACATCATCAAAAGGGGTTGTCCCTAAAGAGGAGGACCAACAACACAAAGGCTCCAGGTCATAGAGAGCTGAGAGTAGAAGGCTAACCTAATCTACCTCAAGTTGGACAAGTGTTTAATGCTATGGATGGAGAATAAAGAGCAGTCTCAGTGCTTCTATCACTTTACTAACTTGAAATTTTGGTGTGGGCTAACTGAGAAGGTTTTTGGAATTCAGAATGTACCTTAGACAACTCTCTTCCAAAGGAAACACACACGATAACACTCCATGCTAGTGTCTCACAAGTGCATTGACATCCATATAGATATATAGTAGATGAGAACAATCAAAAGTGCAAGAAACCTACTGAAAGATTAATGGTTGAGGTTTAAAGTCATGACTAAAATGATAAATGACAGAATAACCAAAATAACAAGAAAGATGATATAGAAGTGACAAGAACACAAGTGGTAGAGATTCAACTCATGAGAAGTCCAGTTCTCCACAAAGCTCCACACAAATGAGTACCTACACACAATAAAGAAAGGAAAAATGTTGGGTTGTTCTAGGGCTTGCCATAGTCAAACCCTTGTTTTTGTGTTTCCACCTCCACAAATAGATAAATAGATAAAGGAGTGGAAATGAGATAAAGACACGATGTGGGTATGTACAGGATCATCATGGAAAATAAAGTCCTATGGGCAAAAAATTAGAAAAAATTAGATAGCAACCCTTGGATGAAAATTTGAATAAGTTATCTATAAAGATTTGCTAAAATGTAAGAATAGAATCTATAGAAAATTGAATGTAGTTTCCTAAACTCAGGTTTTTAACTAGTTGGTGGAAATTTGAAGTTCTGCCCAGCAAAAAATTTCAGGAATAGTAGGTGTCCTCAAGCCTTTAAACACCCTAACCACAATAAAGATAATATTTTTTTATGTACACTTTAGATATAAGTAGAGGACCTGCCAGAGGATGCATATGAAAACTCTTTTCCAAGTAATACTACTATGAATTTTTTGTTACAATCTTTAAAAAATATAAAAACTCATACAAGCAAGCGTTTGACCACCTAACTTGGTCAAAAATTCATGTATCTTATTTTTATTTTATTAACCTATAGCATGTAATGCAAGCATAGAATGTGGACGACATGTTTTGGATTCGCTAAAAAAATGTGATAACCATTTGCTATGATTTGTTTCTATCAGTAGTCTACTAATCAAGTATCATTCTTTATTCATAATTTGAATAGAAAATGAATAATAATTACTTATTATATTCAAAGTAAAGCATAATTTATATTGGTGGAAAGTGGAGAACCTCCTTTAAAAACCCTTTTTGTTTCATCAATTTTGGGTAAAAAAAATTCCTCAACCACATACCCATCATATTGCCACTTTTTGGCCCATCATGATCCTGCACATACCCATGTTGGAAGAGAAATGGAACCAAAATACTATAAGAGGCACTATTCTACTAAAATCCATCAAAAAATGTAATAGAAAGTAAAAAATAGCACCCTTGACCAAAGGGAATCAATACCAATGAGAGAGGAATGCAAGTCTATAACCATGGCAAAGTCAACATGGCCACAACGACACTAAAGGAGGTCTCGCAAGACACTAAGTTGTATGTGAAGAATGTTGTGATGCTAGAATTGTGAAGCCAATAATGCAGTAAGTATCTCAAGAATTGTGTCCCAAGTGTGAAGAAGATAGATAAAAGATGAAGAATAGCCATTTGAAGGTCAATTAGGAGGGAAGGAGCCATTCAAAGGTCAATTGAATGGCACAGGGGCATTGCATTTCATCATTAATGGAGAACGTAATGTCTCTATAGATTCTAGAGGCAGGAATGTTATTAAGATGACAATGTGTCATGTAGACGTTCATGCACCGTGTGCACATCCCTGACAGAAAATCCCCCACCAACACTAAAAATAAGTGCCAAGTGGATGGATTTCAGATGGGTGATGTGGATTTACATGGTCAGATTTGATTTCTCTAGGGTGAAGAATGTAAAATGGGAATTTTAAAGGGGGGTGAAAATGCACTCCTATACATTTTTCCCCCACTTTAGCGAGCATGAGTGCCAATGAGTGTTCGGTAAAGTAGATCGAAAGAGTTCCAAGAAAATATATCTGAACCATCGATGAAGCAGACTGCAATCTGGCATGCTCGAAAGCATAGGGTAGAAAAATGGCCCCACAAGTACTCTCTCTTGAGGAGGTTTGAAAAGAGTGCACTAGAGGCCCACATACCAACAATGGTCAAATCCTACAAGATGTAAGCACTTCACAAGTTCTCAAACTTGCAAAGAAGGTGCCCTAAGGTACTCTCTCCTAAAGGAAGCTTGATGTGAGGGGAATCCATGGAATTGGATTGGAAAGAAGATTCACTAGCGTACCTACAAAGCAAGACGTTAATCTATAGACAAAACATGTTAGAAAACGAAAATCCATGTAAGCAAGAAAGAAAATAGTCACATAGACAGTCAAAAATTAAAGAAAGAGCTTTCAAAGGGGTCCCTTGGGAACCGTTCAAAAGAAAAGTGGTCCACTCAAGTGACACGCTATTTTGAAAGTGTAACTATATTTTTTGCATATGAATTTAACATCAAGGAATCCTTTTGAAAGAATTCACTTCATCAAGGAATTTGAAAGGAAGAAATCCCCCTCACAAGGGGAAAATCACAACCTCTTACATAGGAAAAGGTGCTCCCTCCTCGGAGGAAAGTTTCTCAAATTATTTCTTTATGAACCCATGACGAAGGAAAATTATTTTGCTAAGGTCCTTGTTGAGGAATGCCATTTTTGATAAATATTTTGAAGATAGAGATTTTCAGAAAGATTCATAGGCCACTAAATGCGTCTTTCGAAAATCAAAGCAACATGAGAGCCCCCCCTTATGATGATGCATTTTGAACACAAAGGAATGTAACATCCTAAGGAGAGAAAAATAAGAATGAAAAGGAAAAAGTGATGTGGCCTGTGGAACATAGCAAGATGTAACCATGGTATTGTTGTCACACATGTGAGGGACAACACATGAGAACCACATCACAAAGAAAGAAAGGAAGAGAGAAAGATGCAAGGAAATAAAATAGCATAATGAATAAGAAACATGGGTGATTTGATATTTTGGGGTCAAAGCTACTCATAAATATAGATAAATAAATATAATAGTATATAAATAA
>VDFB02058242.1:753880012-753952541 GCA_007258455.2 Sequoia sempervirens | reverse complement strand
AGTGCTCAAAATAGAGCAATGTGGGATATTGATTTGACCAATGAGATGAAGCCACTTGTCAACTTGTGTTAGGTTGAGGAATGTGCAACTTTTGGCCAATGTGCCAAAGAGGGGGAGATTCAAATTTGAAATTGTGAATTAAATGTTGAGAGGGGGACATGTAAGAGAGAAGTTATTGCTATGTTGGAAGGGACAAGTCAACTTGTCTTCATATTCAAACTTGAGGGAATGTTCCATTTTTATGCCAAGTTGAAAGAAAATGATGATTTTGATAAATCAATTAAATGCAATTTCATGTGCAAGTGGAAAAATCTAGAGAATACAAGTGATTAGAATTAGCATTTAATCATGGATTAGATTAATTAAGATGATGTTAGATGTTTTTGACCCATTTGACTTAGATTTAGGGATTTAAAACAAATCAAAGGGAGATGAAAGGTGATAAAGATTTAGTTAAATAAATATTTGATTTATTTAGCTAAGGGGGATAATGATGGGATCAAATTAAATAAAGTTAATTTATTTAATTTTAGATGGATGATCCTTAGAGATTAAATCAACTAAACTTGGTTTATTTAATTGATGGGTGAATATGAACTAATTAAATGAATGATGTCAATTTCACGTGTCTACACATAGAATGACAAAACCCTAGCTTGCTTGACATGAGATGGAAGAAAAATGATGAAAGAAGTTAAGTTATGATGAATTTGGGTTCAGAAGGTTGTATTTATAGGAAATTTATCTTACTTTCCCGTAAATTGGTCCCCCAAGGCCGACATGAAGAAAAACTGAATAAAAACTCTAATTTTTCCCGCTCATACCCCAAAAATGGCTCAAATGGGATTCATTCACCACTAATGGTGAATGGGTCCCACCTAGATAAGACTAATTTTCCACTAATGGTGAATGGGTCCCATAGGGCCCATTTTTGTTGTCTAGAAAGTCGAGAAGTAAGAAAATCAAGTTTATATGATGGTTATGTCAAGTATTTGATCAATTTAAGCCTTGGGATGCACAATATGGGTTGATAGGGGCCTATAAATAATGATGTAAAGAGTAATTAGGGATTTTCACACAAAATTCAATGTGAAAGTGTGATTAAATACACTTTACAACACTAAAATGAGGTCTACATAGCCGAGGAAGGCACAAGAACCAATGTGAATGTGCAAGACATTTTAAAACACTAGTTTAACATTAAGTTTAAGTTAAGAACCTTATATGCTGATGTAATAATGTTATTAAACACATTTTATAATGTTGAATTAGGGAGAAATTTTTTCATTAATTCTAGAAAAGCGTGAAAGTCCATTACAAGACTTTACAACACCTTTACAAGACATTGTTAAAAGCATGTTATTCAATTTGAAAGGGTCCAAGACCTAGTTTGGATGCATAAAATGCCTCACAACACCTGAATCAAGGCCTCATTAAGTCTATTTTATCATGAATTAATCCGATGTCAAGCAAAGGGTACTTTTTTCTATGACATAATGTCTATCAATTTAGGATGTACCAAGGTTATAGTGTTCTTGGAAGAATTGTTTGTGATAGTGTGGACATTGGATGAATGCTTTTGTTTTCAAGGAAAATATCAAAGAACATTAGTTTGTATAGGGACATGGATACCTTGTTCTATTGCATCACATCCTTTCCCAAGTTGTCGTCCAAAAAGTTTTGTCACTTTTTTTGGATTTGGTGGTTGTTCTATTGGCTCAAATTTTGTCTTGGATGTTGTATTTTATTTTAAGGTGGTTGAAGTGGATGTTTTTGGCATTACCTCCTTATCTTTTCCCCGTTTATATTAATTTTTTTATGCTCATGTATTCCCCCATGGATATAGGTATTAAATCAAGTTTTTTGAAGCCTCTTCCAATAACTTTGTGGCTTCTTCAATTTTATTTTGTCTTTGTATATCCTTTTTCCTCAAGGTTTCATGATTGTCAAATCATTCCCATGATGGTGGTAAATCTATATCAAGCAATTCAGGATGCTTCAGAGTGAGGTTGATTTTTGGTTTGCACATGATATTCTGCCTAGCAGGAGATTTTTTAGGAGAGAAGCAAACAAGATGTTGATCACATTACATTTCAAGAGAAGAAAAAGCATGACATTCTTGTTTTTCGATGATTGGATCCTCTTGCACAAGTATGTATTCTTGGATGGGTGAAACATTAGGAAAGGGAGCAAGAAGATTCTCATGAATTTCAATTAATAGTTTATCTAATCCCAAAATATCTTATTCACTAGTAGAAGAGACATTAGGAGAAGAATAGGTATGATTATCATGATTATCTATGATTACATCCCTTTGTACAATAATGTCTTCCAAAATAGGGGAATAAAAATAAAGAGAATTTTCATGGGTCTAAAAGGTTTGATCATCTAATGCCAACATATCCTCCTCACAAATAATGTGATTGTCATGATTTCTCAAAAAAACATTCTCACAAATAGGAGAGGAGTTAGAAGATGAATGTAGACTAAGGAGAGGGACATTAAGAGATGTGTATATGATTTCATTCTCTTGTTCCATAATATGTTCCAAAGTAGGAGAGATTATAGAAGAGGAGCTTTCAACATTGTCATTATTCTTAATGGGTGTATCTTCTAGCTCCAAAATACCTTCATCACATGTAGGAGAGATATTGGGAGAAGACGAATTATGATTTTCATGATTATCTATGCTTTCAAATTCTTCTATCACTTTATTTCCAAAAATAGAAGAGATATTAGAGGGAGTGGAATTATGCAGTGTGTCAACATTGTTATTCTCTTGTGCTAAGAAACTCTCATAGATAGGAAAGAGATTGGAAGGATGACTAGGAGTTTCATGCTTACCAATGATTGGAATTTTTTGTTCAAATAAGTCTTCCCAAATGGTAGGGGCATCAGGAAAGGGATGAATAATATTATCATGGATCTCAATAGGGATATCTTCTAACATTAAACTATCTTCTTCATGTCTAGAGGAGATATTAGGAGAATAAAAGGTTTGATTGTCATGATTATCTAAACTTACATCCTCATGTCCTAGAATGTCTTCATGAGTGAGAGAGGTAGGATTTTCATAGCTCTCAATCATATCCTCCACACAAATGTGTTTGTCATGATCATTCACGATTGTATCCTTATTCACTAAAGAATTTTCACAATTAGGGGAGGTGTTTCCCAAGAGTAGTGGCCATGATCTTAGTTTTGTCTTTCCAAGGGAGAGGAGGAGGAAGAAAAGAAAGAATTTAATGATATTCAATGATTCTATCTTATTTCATCAAGATACCTTCATCACTAATTGATGGGAGAGATATCAGGAGAAGAACAAGTATGATTATCATGAGTATCGAGATGCTTGCATCCTCTTCTATCAACCATTAGTGGATGATCTAGGAGAGATGAAGTCTTTAAGGGATTCATCTAACATGTCTAATTCATCACTAATAAAGGGCTTGGATGTTATGATTTTTAAAATTGAATAATCTTTTGAATTGGGTTGTTTGATATTTTTAGTTTTTAGTTTTTGTTTTCTAAATAATTTGATCTAAATGAACTAGGAACTACTATTGAAAATGAAAATTGCAAAAATATAATGCTATCCATGAGTGCCATGAATGTAAATAGAGCTCATTTATAATGATTTAAATGTAATAGAATCTATCTTAACTTAAAATGTAATGTAAAGACATAAGATGAAATGCAACTTTTTAGATTTCAAACAGGGTAATTTACTAATTACACTATGTAATGATTTGAAAAAGAAATGTTGTGAATGCAAATTTGAAATTAAGAAATACATGAAATGAGCTATTTTAAGCTATATCTAATAAAATGCATGTAATAGAAACTCAACTAACTGATATAGATAGGTAATGGCACAAAACAAAAGCTTAAAAATAGTGTTTCCAGTTCTGTAAAAGGCAATTTCAGGGCTGAAAAGGGACTAAGTCGTCCAAGGTGGAGAATTAGTCGTAGTAGGGATTTATTTTGAGAATTTTCAAAAAAAAATTATTGATTTTGATGTTTTCTATGCTATATGATGCAAACCTAAGATGCCAATGTAGAATTTTAGAAATTTTCAATGATTTGAGATGCAAAAATGCAACCTATATGCACTTTCACTAATGCAAAATTTGAAACCCTAGATGCAACTTAACTAATGCAAAATGCAATTGAAGATAACTATAGGATGATGATGGAATCTAAATAAAAAAAAAAGTTATTTGTAAAAGTAGGTTCACCAAAATGTGAACAAAGATTTTGGCACCCGAATGTTGTCTAGCCCTTATAGGGTTTTTCACCTAAAAGGGGAAAGATGGGCCAAAATGCAATGTACACATTCAAGATTAATGTATGGATGGATAAAATATATCTAAATTTAATGTCCTAAATGCAATAAACTGATAAAATATATTGACTAATGAATGAAAACTAAAGAAATGTAAAATTATTGAAAACACATTGTGATATGTAGAAAGATAGATTGAATGCAATATAAAACAAGATAGAAAGGATAAAAAAAAGAGGTCACCTAGAAACTGATCAAGGCTGGAATGCATATTGTAGAATATCTCTAAAATTCTATAAATTATAATTTTCTGGCCAACTAGGACATTTACGCCAGGCTGGATGACTTAGTCATAGATCTGGGAAACTACTTTGGAGCCTGTTTCAGCCAAATGGGTATCCAAGTCTACAGAAACATCTAAAAAATAGGTGTAGAGGGAATAATATGCCACTATTGGTGACTTAGTCCACTTTGGCTTTTTTGAAAATTGAAAAGTGGAAATGGAAGCTCTCGGTCTGCAGTTTTTGTTCCTCCAAGTGTTTGGTTCTGAAACTACCAAATTTGGGCCTGAAAGTGAATTTTTTTGGTTATTTTGACCTTTCCAAAAGGGAAATGAATCCAACAAGTTTGAAACCTATTCTTCAATCATTTACAAGCCATCTACACACCTAAATCTGCAATCACACAAAAGAAGACAGAGAAAATGTTGATTGTTAGGGATTGGGGGTTTGTCTTGGTCAAACGTTGTTTAGGTAATTAAACAAAAATAATGAAATAAGATAATGAAACATGAAAAGTGAAACAATGCAATTAGAAACTTACCATGATGATAGATCTTGAGTTTTTGTAACAATGGATGAAGAATCTTGCTCTTGAATGCCTTAGAAAGCTATCTTAATGATTTAGAATGCTAAAACCCTAGCTTGCTTGACTTGACAATATGGATGAATCATGATTTAATTATTAGGTGTATGATTTAGGGTTAAAGGTATCCTTTTATGAAGAAGTGCCTAGAATAAGAATCATGATCAAGGGCCAAGATTTAATTAGAAAATAACTTAATCAAGGGTGCATGTTAATTAAAAGAAGAAAGACATGGATAGATAAAGACTTGAGGTGGAAGATAAGATTGACATAGAAAAAGAGTTGATAGGAGAAATTAAATAATAAATATTATTAAATTTAGGTGGCCAACATAGGAGAAATAAATAAAATATTAATTTTATTTATTTTAAAAAGAAAGGTGGATTGTTAAACATTAAATAATTAAAAATAATTATTTGATGGAGAGAGAAGGGATAATTAAATTATTAAAATAATTATTTAATTGGGGAGATAAGGAAAGGATAAATAACATTTATTTAATTATAGAGAGAAAAGGCTAATGAATAATTAAATAATTGAAATAATTATTTAATTATAGAAGAAGAGGGGAAAGCTAAATTTTGAATTAAAATAATATTTAATTCAAAAGTAGAGAGGAAAGGACTAATAAAAGTCTAGAAAAGTGTGAAATTCATTTACAATTCTTTACAACACCTTTAGAAGACATGGATTTTATTGAATTTTCAAGGGCCCAAGACCTAATGTGGATGTGTAAAACACCTCACAACACTAAATAAAGGCCTCATTAAGTCCAATTTATCATCAATCAAGGAAGTAAAAAGGGATACTTTTTTCATGTCCACATTTTCTATTTTTAGTATTTCTCCCCGAAGTGTTGTTTGACCTTGACCCCCATCCTCCAGTCATGGGGAAATCTGAGGATTCTCATTGTGTGGATCTCATTTCCTAATGAAATAAAGGAAAATAGGTCTATCTCTCACCCCACTCATTTCCCCCAGCCTATTTTTCTACATTTCATTTTGGTGAACCCGACATTTGAGCATCATACCTTGTTGATTTAGAGTCCATTTTCAGCCCTAGATCTAGGTTTTGCATTGCATTGATTTGCATCTCATTTAGGGATCTTAACTTGCATTAGTTTGCATCTTGTGTAGGGTTTTAGGTTTTTATATCTCCATTCTTTAAAATCTAGAAATTCTAAAAAAATCAATCATTTTGTATATTGTTTACATAGAATTGCATCATCATTCATTTACATTTTAAAATTGAATCAAAATTGCATCTCAAATAAGGTCTCCTAGTTTGTCATTTTGCACTATTTTGCAATTGCGTTTAGACTTAATTTTAGAGAAAACTAAAACTTTAACCACTTGTCTCAGTTTAGAATATGAAAACAATAAGAATCAACTCAAAAATCTGTAAATTCATTTTACAAAACCCTGAGCTAGGACGAACTTTCCCATGGGTGAATGAGTCCCAGATTAGGTCTTTCTCCTACATTTTTGGGCATTAAAATCTTTGTTTCTGCACTTTGTTTTTCTATTTTCAGTTTACTATTTTAGTTTGTATAATTTTTGTTATCTGAAATTATTCATATTAAGCTTCATTTGTCAAACTTAGTGCATTGTTTGAGTTCAAAATAGAATCTAAAAGACATCATTTTAAGGTAATTACATAGCATAATCAGAAAATTAACTTGTTTGAAATCTAAAAATTTCTTTTACATACTTACATTGCACATTGTATTGTACGATATTTAATTACATTTTACCTCTTATCCATTTTGGGTGCACCTTGAGTTTCTTAAACTTGTATGAGCTTCGCAACTTGGTTTCCTAGATTTCCAATACTATCATGAGACATAGTTAGAGACTCATGTCATCCTGTGATACACCATTCATTGTGGATCTTGGGTTTTCTGACTCTTTCACTCATAGTGTTGACACTAGTCAACCCACTATGGATCATACCCTTAACACTTCATTTCCTATGACTTCCCTACATACACATAATGTGACCGATGTTAATGTAATGATTATTACTATCCCTCTTAAAAAACTTAGAAGAATGGATGAAGAACTTGATAAATTGCAAGATTTTGTGAGTTCTTATTGCAATGCTCCTAATGCACTTCCTATGATAGATAACATAAGGAGAATAATTGAAAAAGAACAAGTAGTAGAGATTGTTCATAGCTTAGCTCATGTTATTAATAAACATGTCCCTAACTTAGATAATTAAGCTCAAAATTTGGGGTATAATCAAATTCAAGGGGGAAATCTAATTCCTCCTTCCACAACCATTACCTCTAATCTGACATACACCAATCCAATTATTACAACAACCATACAACCTACTAGCAATTTCAACACTTCCGTAGGTATTTCCATTGGGATTCCCTTTAGCTTTGTGCATTCAAATCTCATATCTCCTAATTCATCTCCTCTCACAAACTTACAAGTTACTTTCCCTCCAAATACATATACATCTCCACCTTATACACCTCCATCTCACAACACTCACAATGATCCTGTCCTTAACACACTCTTACAAAACGTTTTATCCATCCAACAAAAATTGCTACATTAAGTCAAAATTAAAATGGAAAGCATTCATAATATGTCAAAAGAAATTCCTTGTCCTTGGAGATATTCAGAATAGAAATGCCACAAGGTATAGAGATCCCTATATTTTGAGAAATATGATGGTGTGGTGTAGGAAAATTCATACTCTTGAATTTTCACACTTGTTTGGGTCTTCCTTTCTTTTTTTATCCTTATTTTTTTCTTAATTGGTTGTATTTTGCATCCATAAGCCTAATAAATTATATCCTTTTATGGCTAATCCTGACAAACATCAAAGGACAAATAATAATATAATGATTCTAGCTATGTGTCCCTCATTTTTAGAATGGGAATAAGATGTTGGCCACCTAGGGCATATTTGTCCTCTAAAGGTATTGGGATTGTAATTTCAAATGCACCTTAAATGGGCCCCTTTTTGGAGTTTGTTCCTAAGTTTCATGTGTTGGGACTAAGATGCCACCTAGGGCATCTTAGTCCCTCTCAAGTTATTTTCAAGATTTAATTTCAAATATTGGTGGGATTTATCCTCATTTAATTAATGAATTCATATGTTGGCTTGTTGTGGTGTAATTTCAGGATATTAAGCATGGATAAGCATAAATCCAAGGTTCTTTCACTCATTTTATCATCCAAGAACCAAGCAAGTTGAATGAGAATTCCTAATAGAATAATTGAGTTCACAAGAGCATTCAAGAGCAATTCATCAAGCATTTTGAGCCATCATCAAGATTCAAGTATCATATCAAAGATATTCTTGCATCATGTGTGTTTTGGAGCTAACATTTGTGATGTAGGATTTTGATTCAAGCAAGAAATTCAAGTCAAGATCTATCAAGCATTCCTTCCATTCAGGATCTACATTCAAGCTAGCCACTTCACACAAGTTTGTAGATTTCATAACAAGGGTTTGGTGAGTTGCAACATAACACTTTTTCCATTCATCATTTCCCTTCATTATTTCATTTCATTGAAAGGTTTAATTACCAACAAGGGGTTTGACCGAGGAAAAACCCCATTTACTAATAATCAACAAGTTTTTCCTCTCTTGCATGTTTGTGTTTGTAGATTTAGGTTGAAGACTTCAATACCATTTGAAGAGAAAATTTGCATTGTAAATTTTTCATCTTAATGGAAACTCACCTACAAGCCATATCTAGAAGTTTTAGAACTTGAGATCTGAGAAGAAGGAAGTGTAGACATTAAGCCTCATGATCACATTCATAGGTTTTAGAAATCCAATATGGGACTAAGAAAAAAGTAGGGGCATCTTAGTCTTCCCAAGGATATTTTGTAGAGATTCTTTTAAATTCCATATTTCCCCAGAAAAACAACAATGGGACTAAGACAACAATAAGGGTGTCTTTGTCCTCCCTAACATATTTTGATAACATTTTTTCATTTCTAGAATCCTCATCACATTTCCAAACTACCCATGTACACACATCCTAAGTTTTTGTTACTTAATTTTGTCATTTGCACTCATTATTTGGCTTCCATTACTAGGTTTTGTGAGTTGAATGCTAAGTTGTCTTTTTCCTAGCCTTTGCTTGGTGATGAACCATTCATAGCCTAAAAGAACCCCTCCTAGGTTTTCCTTGTTAAGAATTGAATCACATTTGGGTTTATATTCAATCTGATTTAGGATCCTAGGGCATTCTTGAATGGCAATTAGAGAAAAGTGGTGTTATATGACCTAGGCCATAAAACCCACATTTTCCCACATTGTTCAATTTAGTGAACTTGACATTTTTTAACATTAATTTTCTGATTTTTAGTTCATTAAAGTCCTATATCTAGGTTGCATTAATTCTTGCATTGCATCTTGCATTAGTGAAATTGCATCTAGGATTGCCCATATTTGCATTAGTGAAAGTGCATATAGCTTGCATTTTTGCTTTCATGCATCATCTTATCTCATTGAAAAACTGAAAAGTGCATTGTCAATCATCCTTATTGCATTTAGGAACATTGTTATTGCATTCAAAATTGAGAAAAATTGCATTACACTTTGCATTCAATTGTTTGTCATTAGTTACCTTTTCTTGCATTCATTTACACATTTTTCTATTTCTAAACATCAGGTCCCTAAGTATGCAACCTAGGAACACTGCTATCAACTCATATTTTGCTTTTTTTTTTCTGAAAAAACTTTTAATAGGACTAAAACAACCCTACCGGTGGCTTAATCCCTCTATGGGTGTTTGGCTTAGAACCCTCACTATGTTGTTTGTTGTCTGCTCCAATTTTTGAAACCTCAAAATTTCATTAGTAGGACCAAGAGGCCCTTACTAGCATCTTAGTCCCTATTGACTTTGACTTTGTTGTTTTCATGGTTTGAAATTGTTGTTCTGTGCTTTTGTTTTCTTTTTTAGTTTTCTGTTACAATTTACAAAATTGTTGTTAAATCAATTTCTTTCATTTCAAGTATATTTGTTTAATCTTTCATCATGGATATGTTCTTTGGAAATATTTGTATGTCCATGAAATCTTTGGTAGATATGTCAAGTTGTGCCTTTGGTAATGATCCTAACAAAATTGAGCTTACTCATGCTCACTCAACTCCTAATGCATCTCGTCCTCATGATGTTGACATCATTGGAGATGATGATGAAAGCATGAATATGTTTCTAAATGATTTTCTTAACAACCTTGAAGCTAATGCATCTTTTTATCCATCCATGACACAACCAAACCCCTCTACAATACTACCTCTTGAGATGTTTGGTTACTTACATCCTGAAATTGAAAAAAAAATTGAACCTAAGTTCCCTACAATAGGTGAATCTAGTTCCTCTAAACAAGAAAATACTCAACCATTTTATGATAACAAAGTAACGAACATTCCAATCAATCTACAAGAAACATATGGAAAATGATTCACAATCTTGGGTAAACAAGGATGCGATACAAAAAGTGAACATGAAATTCATCAACTCCTAGAGAAAATAACAACTAATGAAAACACAAATGGGTTATGATATCAAGATCCCGTTTGCAACATAAGTGCTCCTAAAGAATACCTAAGGCTCCATAGTGATGGTATAATGAACTTAGATTTTCCTCTTGATATGAATGTTCTTCTTCCTTAAGAACAACCAATGATCTACAACAATGACAAGGATGATAGGATCACCTTAGGTCCTCCTCCTCAACCTCCAACTCAAGAAATTAGTGAATCTAGCAAGCACAAGAGGTCCTACAGGCTATAAAAAATAAAGTTCCCTTGTCCACCACCTGAGAGTGAAAGGAAACTACAATTGATTTTGAAAAAAGAACTAATAACATTACCACCAATGAAAGACAAACTCACACTATATCATAAAGATGCAAAAGTTCCACATTGTTGATACCACTCAATTCTTGGACATAGTACTAATGAGCGCGTCAAACATTCAACTTAGTATTGAAATTTTTTCACTTTGATGGTAATTATTTCCATCTAGTGATTCAATAGCCTATCCTTTTCTACCCATTTGTCATGTAATAGTTGCAGAACATCCTATTATCACTATTACACGATCTTTCCCATCACCTACCTCAGCTCATTCTTGTCTTGCTCTTAGTGGGGTAAGAAGTAGGAAGCCTTGTCCTAGTAATGTATTTATCATTAGGAGGCAAATGACCTACTTTACGTTAGCTCGCTTGTGCCTTACAAGTCTTTTGTACTATTTCCTTTTCTTTTGTGTGATTGCATGTGCCTATTATAATCCACCATGATTTTTTGTTTGGTGTTTCCTCTCTATGTCAATTCCTCTATTTGTACCTTTATTCTTCTATATATTGCAAGAGTTTTTTCCTTTTCATTAGTCTTTACCTTTCATTTACATTTTTTTCTTGTGTTTTCCTTTTGGGGATGATGCAACGCATCGAGACATTTATGTTTCTTCCATTTTGACCCAAAAGGTTCTTCCTTTTTTTTTCACTCTCTTCGTGTCATTCTTCTAGTTCTATGTGTATTTGGGGAATGATGATAGTTCCAAGCTCTCTAATATCATTGCAACAAAGACAAATACTGACCTAGAATCCATAGATCCCTTATTTGTTTCTAGGGGGCAACCCTCTTTTTTTTTTTTTAATGTTTTGCTACTTTAAAGTAATTGCTCACAACATGGTATTTGGTGATTTCTTTAAAGTGTGGGCATATATTGGCATTATTTTTGCATGATTTCATTTGTATTTATTTCCATGTTCCCTAATGTGATTTTCTTACTTCACGCAATGTGTTTTTCTCTTTGTGGTGACATTGGGAGTAATGTCCTTCAAAAGCATGATCTATCTCAACATATTACATTCCTATTAGTGGTGATGTGACATACTGCATTCCCTAAGTTGTGAATCTCTTATCCTTTGATTGGTCTTCTTTTGGAGACATTAGGAGCAATGTCCCCTAAGATTAAGACCTCACATGAACTAAGCAAAATCCCTTCGAACATCCCTCTTTCTTGTTGCATTTTATTTTGTACCTTATTAAAGTCATGGAGGTATGGCTTTGATATGGTTCCTTGGGGCTCACCTAATGAGCAACTAGCTTCACTAGCCATTGTGAGTGTGCATTTTCTCTGTGCACCTTATTAAATTCATGGAAGTATGACTTTGATATGGTTCCCTAGGGCTCACCTAGTGAACAACTAGCTTCACTAGCCCTTGCGAGCATGTTTTTTTCTTTTTGTCCTTATCATAGTCATGGGGGTATGACTTTGATATGGATCTCTTGGGGCTCACCTAGTGGACAACTCGCTTCACTAGCCCTTGTGAGCATGTGTTTTGTTTGCATAGTGGATAGTACATTCCACTTGTAAACCCATTTTTGGACAAACAACCAAGACCCGGTCCACAACACATTGGATGACCAGTTGAAGCTTGATCCATTACATTTTCTTTTTCCTTTTTCATTTTTCTATCTTTAATGGTGTATGTTTAAGTTCTTCTTTTGGCTTCATATATCATCTGCATGTGTGTTCCTTTGTGCCTATGTTGGTTTGTCATAGGATCTTGATCCTGAGGACTTGGCCACCCTCTTGGTTATTTTCATCCTATCATACTATCATTCATACATTTGAGCCCCTCTTGATTGTGTTGTTGGCTACTTTAGTGTGAGTTTGAAGCAAGTTCATCCTCTCACTAAAGTTGGGGTTAAATGTAGTGTAGAAAAATGCATACCCTTGCATTTTCACACTTGTTTGAGCCCACCTTGCTTCATTTATCCTTATTTATGTCTTAATTGGTCCTATTTTGCATCCACAAGCCTAATAAATTATATCCTTTTTATGGCTAATCCTGAAAAACATCAAAGTATAAATGATAATTTAATGATTTTGGTTGTGTGTCCCTGATTTTTGGAATGGGACTAAGATGCCAGCTAGGGCGTATTTTTCCTCCAAAGGTCTTGGGACCCTAATTACAAATGCACCTTAAATAGGCCACCTAAAATCTAATAGTTTTAATGAAAGAACAAAGAGAAACCAAACATGTGAGAATAATTCTACTCCATCAAAATATGCAAATGCATAATATGCAAATATGAATATTACATGAATAACATTACCATGGGAAGGCCTTGGTTATAAGAATTCAAGAAGTAAACCTATGTAAAATAGTTTAAATAAGACCTAATAGGGAAATGATTAGGTAATATACTCCATTCAAACCAATAACAGTGATTCCTAAATGGGGATATAATACATAGGGAGCTTGCCTTTGCTCATTGCCTGGTAGTTTTACTCCTTCGTTGACAAGTTATCAAGGATAGAAGGTTGAAGAGATTTAAAGGAAGTAATATAGTAAAATTTTGCAATAAAATATGTTTTGTACATCCTCAAAATTCTAGACTTACTAAATTATCATTGTGATGTGGACCAAATAGATTTGAGACTAGCTACTTTCTTATGAGTAAAACCCCTTAGGTCTTTAAGAATACCACTTCCATTTCATTCAAACACTACTTGAAGATAGAAAATGCAACCCATATTAAAAAAAATAAAAAAAATCAAACACTAGTTGAAGATAGAAAACACAACCTAATTATATTAATAACAACATTTGACATTTTACTATCTTTAGCATGGCCTGTAGATTATGAATTAAACTTTATATTTATGTGGTTGCAAATTACATTTGTGGTTCATGTTCTAATTGCATTTCAAAGATTCTATATTGTTATGAAAACAGTGCATAAAATATCCAAAATGAAAAGGAGATAGTAAGCTTATTTATTGTTTATTCATCATTGAATATATAGGTATTTATTCCAAGATCCTGCAGTAGACGTTGAATTTGGTACCCATAACATATGGCCTCTTACATAGAAGGAGGTGATGTCATGTCTTTGCTACGTTAACATTTGAGTAAGTCAGGAGGAGGAGGATCCAAACTTTCCAAACGCGTAGCACCATTCTTCACCAGAAAGACCATATTCAATCCCCACGTTAAGTGGTCATCAAAGTGACAATGCACAAACCAAACACCTGCACAGATACTAAAAATTAATCCCCTAAATATCAATTTCAAGTCACAGATAAGCTTAAGTACGAGATAATTGAAGCTGTATGTTTGTTACCTGGGTTGTCCGCTTTGAACCTGATAGCAACCCAACCATTCACGGGAACCCCAACAGTATTACGTTGTGGCGGATCAATCAGATTGAATGTGAGCGGATCTGTTTGAGCGTTATAGTTTCCAAAACCTTCGCCCACTACATAAAAATGATAACCATGAACATGCATTGGGTGGTTATCTGCCTGGAAAATATTCGTTCCCTGGAACACCACCTCGACTGCATCATTATAATTCAACACTTTCACTTTTGTGCCAGAAACAGGTGCCCAAAGACCTTTGGGCACGTCGCCAGTATAATCGAATACAACCGGTGGATTTGAAGGAAAGTCGGTAGTAAAGACATCATTAACACTGAAGTAATATGATTCGAGGATAGAAATATCTGGCAGGACAAAAGATACGTTGTTCATACTGGCAGTAATTCTGGTATTGTTAGGGCCGCCACATGTCGCGCCGGTTGGACAGGGAAGCAAACCTAGACCTACAGTTACGAATAGCCTCTCATCTATGCTCTGTGGAACGTTTCTGCACCACACCAGGCTTCGCAATGCCCGAGCCCACGGTTGCGGTGTCATGTATGGTGCTTGTGAAGTTCCAGACGCTGTAATTGTAGCTGAATGGCGGTCGTTGTGGTGTTGTCGAAGTAGCCCGGTCATTGCTTTGCAGTTGTAGCTTATGTCCGAAGTGCCCTCTGCTTGCGTTGTGTATGTCCTGGCAGCTATATAGTACTTGCCTGCGCGTTGATTTGTTCTCAACAGAACGTCTGTTGATTGCCCCGGAGCAATGAACATTACATCTGTGGTGTATGGCTTTGTGTAGGTCGCATCCACACCTACCACTGTCAAATTGTGTGCTGCTATCTTGAAAAACATGTGACTGTTCACTGCAGCATTAACAATACGCAGAAGGTACGTGTTTCCCTGCTGTACAGATAATTGGAATGTTTCTGCATACAACAGGGTTTCCTTAATTAACAAAGTACCTACTTAGTATTCCTTGTCTAATGGTTAATCGTAAATTTGTGTTGTAAAGAATTAGTACTTACGTGATCTTGAGCAGGGATAGAGGTCTCCCGGTTGTCCATTGATAGTGAAAGCATCGGATAAATTTGGTGCTGCTCCTGTGAGATTTGCTTCATATTCAACCGTGATGGGATCATTGTTCCACCATTCTCCTGCCCAATAAAAATTAAACCCACATTTATTTTTACGTTAATAAGAGATATGCATTTAAAATTTATTTAACTGTTAAGATTAGCTGTTGTGAAGAATACATGTACTAGAAAACAGTGTAAAAACATTTAATATTTTCTGTTGTAATTTAGGGCTTGTCATAGAATGGGGTGCTCTATTTAGAAAATTTTAACATTTTTATATGTCACACTCAATATTTGGTATTAATAGTATGAAGTTTGTAAGATGACAGTTATGACATTGTAAGAGGTGTCTAAGAATATGATGTAAGTAAGATATGGAAGAGATTGTATGACATGTGTAAGAGTACTGAAATGTGTACAAAATTAAATGAAGCATCTTTCATTGACTACTGTTAATGTATAAAAAAAAACTATGAATATCTTGTAACAACATAGTGGAAGTATGAATACAGGTACCTAATTCTAAATTAGACTATAATTTTCAAAACAATTGGTGGTTTCTAAGTTGCTCTAAACAATAAATATTAGAAGTTTAAAATAAAATTTAGTATGAATTTTTCTCGGATGCTCAGAATCAGTTTATCCTGCTGGATTGCTTTCAGAAATCAAAGATCCACAATGTTTCTGTCATTGTATTATAACCATGCATATCACCTTAAACAGTCACATAATTAAAAAAAACTCTCAAAGAATCTATTTAACGACTTTCAAATTTTAATTTAATAGTATCTTGCATGCGGTTGGAGTATATTACCTAGCACGATGGGAACCTCAGCAAGAGGCTCTGGAAAGGGATAACAGTTGCCTCTCTGAGGATAAATGACAAGTGCACCATGAACTGTTGCACGGAGCCATGAAATATGTGCATGCCACCACAACGTTCCTTCTTGTTCAATAATGGTGAATTGGTATGTGAAATTTCCGCCCGGTTGTATAGGACACTGTGTAATATAGGCTGGTCCATCAGCCCACGCCGTACGAATCTGTCTCACTCCATGCCTAAACATATTTGGAAATGAGTATTGTAGATTGTATCACAAATTCCATGTATACTCTACAACTACTATAATAAAATTAGAAGTGTAAGAAGCGGGATCTACCAGTGCATGGTTGCATTATACTTGGCTTTGTTATAAACTTCAATAATCAGACTGTCGCCATTGTGGACGTACAGCGTCGGCCCTGGTAGCTGTCCGTTAACTGTGATTATGTTACGTGTCTGACATAGCCTCGTAACAGCAGTCTCCTGAATCTGTGAAAATCCAAAACAGAGATTTCTTTCTCGATTGTTACACGAAACTTATCAAAAGAAATCTCGCACGGAAGAATATTTCTAAAATATCAACCTATTTCCAAAAGATGATTAATCTTCTTAGCCTGCCATGGAAAATGGCGACCTCGGTATAATGCCATTGCTACATGAACAATCTTCTATAACATAGCATTGATACTAAATATCAAACCAGATAATCTACAATGATATTGATAAAAAATAGTTGGTACGAGTTTTCCAGAGTCTATGAGGATTTGTATGAAAGTTTTTCATTTTTAGCTGTGTATATTTTACAATAGATTATTTTTTTCTCAAGTCGTTTTCATTGAATGTTATTCGGAAACTATACACCATTAAAACCCAAAACAATCATACAAAATTTTAAAACAGTTCACCAAAATATACTACCTGCAAAATAAATGTTAAGAAAGAATAAAATGTTACAATACGTTTTTCATGGGGAAGCAGGAGCGAAGTAATTAACAGTAGAAAATAACTTACAACAAATGTGTATTTTTGAAGCTCTGCGCTTGTTGTGGAATCGAATAAGAATATGCATGCAAAAATCACCAGAAACCTGACTGAATCATAGCACTGTGTCATTGTTAACATATTGCAAAAGCCAGCAATTAAACAGAAGCACTCGTCAATACATTATCACTGGTAATAAAGATTTATAGCTGTAGAAGTAAACTTACTCTTAGTCTAAATTTAGGCTAACTAAATAAAAACCTGAATTTAATTAATGATAGTTATGAAAGTCAAGCGAGGAGATAGAGAAGTCCAACCTCGTACCAATGAAACACAAGCCCTAGTCAGTACAATTAATGAATATACCCGGTTACAAATATGAACTTATCCTATTCTCAAATTTATAGTTAATTAAATAATAAAAGTACAATTGTTTTAGAATTTATTAGCAATATATATAGTACTGTGTAAATGAATGAAATTATGTAAATTAAATGAATAGAGATAGGGTATTTAATTCTTGTAAGCATGATGAAAGAAAATAGTTTATGTTGCATAGAGTTATATTGTCAATGTGATAGTTAATTAGGAATTAGAATAGATACCAAATTACATGTAAGTGGAATCTCTATTATATGCAATTAATCTTATATTGTGTATAAGTGTTATTTATAAATCTATGTGGTACTCCTAAGTGTATATATTTTGTAACTTGGTTCACCCCTCTTTATTATCTATTGATGTGTAAGGGCTATGAATGTTTAGAAATATCTAAGAGAATTTGTTGGATTGTGGGCATCAAATTCTCATCAATCAATTACCTAGTTTTATTGGATTTACATCATAGGCAAGTTATCAAAGAGAATAGAGTCAAACATACACTATCCTAGATAAGTATAATATAAATGTAGTTTATTTAATGTTCAAAACTTCATATGAATGAGTGTTCATTCTAATGTGAAATATCTAATAATGCATGATGATGAGAGGATCTTCTTTAAATAAATATAGATAAATGTATTTAAATAATAATAGACAATAAATAATCACATAAACACATACAAAATAACTTCTCAATAATTAATACGAAAGATTGAATCAATAAATTACAATTTTTAATTTTTAATTAAATTTATATTATACAAGATCGCATTCACTTAATATAAAATTGAACTAACATTAAAATAAATAAAAATATTAAAGATGTAAATGATACATAAAAATATAATAATAGTAAGTGTACATAGAGCCAAAATTAAATTGGTTACATAAAATACATGAACATTGAGGGATCTACACTTGAAACAAAAAAACCACATATCCTTATGTAACCACATTAGGCTACTTCATCCAAAGTGGACCATACTATCACAGGAAAAAATTAAACATGACCTCTAGCAATTAGAGGAGCAGCATTAAAATTGTTTGATTTGGAAAAGGGGTCTAAGTCTTAAATAACACTTCTCCTAATTGGTTTATTTTTGGATTAAAAATGATTACAACAACCACTTGACTACAAACCTTAATGGAAGAGTCAAAATGTGAGAACAGGGCTTTAATCCACTGTATTGGGTGATGATTGATAATTGGATTGATTGTTAATTGACTAACTTTTATGATGCAATGATATTCCAAGGTAAACTATGAAAATGCAACAAACTATTATGATTTCTAAGAAATTGAACACAAAAGATACAAATAGAATACAAAAGGATAGACTATAGATATAGAGGAACCTATTGTATAAATTTGGTGATGTCTAGGGTTTGGTGTGTGCTAAACTATACTCCTACCTTTTAAGATTTGGAATAAAAAATCTTGAAGCCTCTGGTTTGTAGCTTGTATTCTCTTGGGGTGACTGTCAGAACTTTTTTTGTTACTGAAAAATTCTGGTTTTTATGGCTTGAAAAATTGTAGGACTTGAATACATGAATGGGAAATTAGTTTTTTTCTTCCTCCAATTAGCTCAAGAGATCTAAAATCCTACACACATGAAAGATGCAAAAGGGTTGTGTCGTATCTAGGAGATTGCCAATGTCAACTCCCATTTTGGTATTTCTACCTCCACAATGGTTGTAATGATATATAAAAAAGAGCTTACCCTAGGTAGGGTATCTAATATAAATGATAAAAAATGTAATGAATTGACATAGAGCCAAAATTAAATTGGTTACATAAAATACATGAACATTGAGGGAGATATAATTGAATGAAAAAAACCACATATCCTTATGTAACCACATTAGGCTACTTCATCCAAAGTGGACCATACTATCAGGGGAAAACATTAAACGTGACCTCTAGCAATTAGAGGAGTGGTATTAAAATTGTTTGATTTGGAAAAGGGATCTAAGTCTTAAATAACACTTCTCCTAATTGGTTTGTGTCAGTGTATACATTAATGGTTGCATACACATAAGTTGACCTAAGCCTACTTAGGCATTTATTGTGTAGGCTGATATTTTCCTAATATTTTGCTTAGCTAGTTTATAGACAGGAGAGGTGTTGAAACACCTCAACACCTCCTAATTGGATATTTCTCCTTTATAAGGAGACCCTTGACTGTCTAATAAACAGGTTGATTGCATACAGTTTTTGGTGTGTTCAATATGCTTGGTTTATATCTTTGTGATTGTTGGTTTCTTCATGGTATCAGATCCATCGAAGATAGCACCAGGCCAAAGTGAATCAGTTTGAATAACAATTGGGCAATGGCGTGAAGATTTTAGCATCTAAAAATCTCTTTATCGGTGTTCAAAATTGTTGTTTACCAGATCAAGTCTCATCAATTTATAGAGAGAAGGGAGTTTGTCTGTTTCTATTTGAGAGAGTTTGAAGTAGATTGGAGGTACTATCTACCTAGCATTCCAACCAACAAGCCAATGCTCTTCTCTGCCCATTTCAGGTCAACGCATCAAGAGAGGGGTCCATTCAAAAATCTCTTAATCTTGGCATCACCTGAGTTTCTCCCAATCTACCTACATTTTTTATTTATTTCAAATCTTTCAATCCAAGCATGCGGTGGCCTGTGATTTGAAAATTGGAGTCTTCGGCATGGTTTGAAGGAGAATCTTCTGCGTAGGTTTGATTTTATTTTATAGGTGTATTTGGAGTCGTAGGCCGTGAACTCTGTGGCAACCCATGATTTTCACTAAGAAATCCTCATTTACATTTGAAGACCTATTTTTTTTCTCCACCAGTGATTTTGGGTTGTTCTCAAATATGCCCTTCCTCAGATCTATATTGCATGTAGAGGTACAATTCTATGTTGAAGGGAACACTGGCCTACGCATAAGTATCCATAAGTTTTGCAGGCAACCAGGAGTTTGAGCAACTGTGAAGACCTCTATGGAGGTTCAGTGAAGATTGAAATCTGATTTCAAAGCACATGGAATCTCTTTTGTGGCCAGTTTCTGTGGTGACAGGAACAATTTCAACTAGAAACAAGGACGCAATGGGCATATGGGGTTATTAGCACCTGTTCTTTCCAGCCCATGAGGGTTTAATTTTTCTTTGTAGTTCTCTCTCCAGCTTCTTTTAAAATATTTATTTTTCCCTTACTTTTGTAAATGCAAACTGTGTTAGTGTTAAATTGGAAAAAAAATCAAATGTTGTTGATTTTGCACTAAATATGAATGTCATCTTTCGCCTTCATTATTGTATGCAGTACATGCACTAAAATAAAGTGCCAAAAAGGGGGAAAACTAAATAATCAAGGGGGGTGTTATGTGTGATTATTTTTCACACTTCCTTAGAGGTGCTTGTGTTTGTTATTTTTTTCACTTCTACATGCATTTCTAATTTCTTCTTTTTGCATTTCTTCAGACAACTATCTTAGTCAAAGCAGTATGGAATCTAATGTTATTATAGTGCCCTTAACACCTTTCAATTATCATGATTGGAAGGTGAAAGTAATTCTTGTACTTAAGAACACATGCTTATATAGAGTAACTATGGGAATAGAGAAAAAACCTAATGAAGCTAAAGACAAAGAAAAGTTTTTAATAACTGTGATCAAGCATTTGGCTTTTTATGCCTAAATTTATCTCTTGATTTGTTGTTCCATTTTGAGAACTTGAAAACACCCAACCAAGTTTGGGAAGGTCTTGGCAAACTATTTAGTAAAATAGATGAACTTAGAAGCCATGAGTTGGAAAATCAACTCTTAGGTCTTAGTCCTAGGAATTTTTCAACTTTACAAGACTTTTTTACTAAGTTTAAATCCTTGAAGTTGCACTTAAAATATTATGGAATTGACAAGAAAGAGGATCAATTAATCTTTTTTGTACTTTCCAAGCTAGGTCCAGAATTTTATGTGTTTGTATCAACTTTCTACTCAACTATAAGGGCTCTTGGAGCCTCATGGTCAATGCCCACACTTGATAACTTCATTGCTGACCTCACAAGGGAGCAAGAAAAGTTAATTCAAATGTGTACTTTGAAGTCTACGAAACCTCAAGCCCTCCTTGCATGGAATGAAACACCTCAATCTTCAAAAGGGGAGAAGAAGAACACTAAAAAGGACAAGGAAGTTAAGAAAGAAAATAAAATTGACAACTCCAAAAAGGACTCTCAAGGTAAAAAGAGATTTGCATGCACCTTTTGTAAAAATCTTGGACATGATGAACAACACTGCATGGAGAAAAACATTGAAGTTATACAACAAATTCTCAAAAAAATAATATAGGGCTAACTAATTCTATCAAGGCATCTTCATCGAATCAAGATAATACTAAGGAAAAAGAGAAATCGAAGGGAAAAGCCTTAGTTGCTAAAGCATCTTTATCTCCATCATGGATTCTAGACTCTGGTGCTTCACACCATATGGGTTCTTCAGAAGTTATCTTTTCATCCTTAGAACCATCAAGTATGTACGCAATCACCTTAGGTGATGATACTCCAGCATTGGTAAACAAGAGAGGTTCTGTTGAAGTTGAAGGAGGAACATTTACCAATGTTCTAAGTGTACCTTCACTCTCAATTAATCTCCTTTCAATGTATCAAATAACTCATTTAGGGAAGGGCATGAGAGTACAGTTCTCTCCAGATTCAATTGAGATAAGAGAATTACAAAGCAAAAATTTGGTAGTAATAGTAGAAGCAAATCACCAATCCATATTATATGCCTTCTCCAATTTTTCCATAGATATTTCTCCAAAAGCACTACTAACTCATTTAGATGAAGTTAGCAAACTATGGCATGAGCAGTTTGGCCATCTTAACTACCACTATCTTGGAAAACTATGTCAAAAGAATATGGTTAAGGGATTACCTAAGGTTAAATTTTCTAAAGGTATTTGTGAAGTTTGTGTACTTGGCAAGCATCCAAAAGCAAAAATTGACAAAGGTAAATCAAGGAGGGCAACACAAGTTTTAGAACTTGTTCATAGTGATGTTTCAGAGGATTTTCCCCATCCATCTTTTACAACTTAGGCTAGATATGTTCTCACCTTCATTGATGATTTCTCACATTTTACATGCATCTACTTTGTTAGACAAAAATCAGAAGTGTTTGAGTATTTTCAAGATTTCAAAGCTCTTGTCAAAAAATAATTAGGGAAAGTCATCAGAGTTCTTCAAACAGATAATGGGAGAGAATACATTAACAATAGTTTTGAGCAGTTTTGTATATCAGAGGGGATAGATCTGCAGCGTACAGTTCCTTATACCCCACAAAAAAATGGTGTTGCATAATGTAAAAATAGATCTTTAAAAGAGATGGATAATTGCATGATTCACTCTAAGGGCCGCACACAATAATATTGGGAAGAATCAATCAATTGTGCATGTTACATACAAAATAGAGTTCCACATAAAGCCTTAAATGGTATCACTCCCTTTGAAGCTTGGAAAGGATGGAAACTGGTAATAGTTGATTATTTTAGAGTTTTTGGCTCACATGCCATGGCACACATTCCAAAAGAGAAATGCAAGGCTATGGATCCACAATCCAAACCTTGCATCTTTGTGGGATATCCAGATGGTGTAAAATGATATCACCTACTCCACCCTACCACACATGAGTTGTTTATTGAGAGAACTATTAAGTTTCAAGAAATTCCTCTTGAAACTATACTTGACTCTTCTTAACATATTGTGGACTCTTTAGATCCTAATTACAATAATGATGATTTGAATCATTCTCAATAGATTCCTAGTGTAGTATCTTCTTCTTCCAATTCTCACAGTGATGAGGGTTCATCTTCATCTAATTCAGGGATTGTATTAGAAGTTGATATATCTGCACTAGAATCACCCACATCTTACACTACACATAAGAAAGATACATGGGTACAAGATTTAGTAGATGATAGATTGATTCAAGTATATTTTCAGGGGAGGGAACATGCCTCCATTGCTTCAGTTTCTAATACATAAACATTCAAAGAGGCATCAGGCATACCAGAGTGGGATATTGTTGTGGATGAGGAATATGATTCCTTGATTAGAAATAACACTTGGGATTTGACTTCACTTCTTAAGGGAAGGAAGATAGTTTGATGTAGGTGGATATATCGAACTAAATTTGTAGCATATGGGTCAGTTGATAAGTACAAAGCACATTTGGTAGCCAAAGGTTTTTCACAAGTTGTAGGCATTGACTATACAGAAACCTATGCACCAGTTGCTAAGATGACTTCCATCAGACTCACACTTGGTATAGCCACATCACATGGATGGAATGCACATCAAATGGATGTGAATATTACTTTTCTTCATGTTGACCTTAAAGAGGAAATATACATGGAACAACCACTAGGTATTTTTTAGGATTCATCCTTAGTTTGTAGACTTAAGAAATATCTCTATGGCCTTAAACAAGCTCCTAGAGCTTGGTATGCCAAGATGGACTCCTACCTCCTATCTTTAGGTTTTACTATATGTCATTTTGATCCTAATGTGTATCTACTATGGAAGGATGATTCACTTTTGATACTAGTTCTATATGTTGATCTTTTGATTACTAGGAGTACTTCATCTACCATTGCAACAGTGAAGACATCACTCCATAATAGATTTGACATGACAGACTTGGGTTTATTGCACTACTTCCTTGGAATCAATATTTCATAGTTAGCTTCAGGGATTACTCTTGCACAACCCAAGTATACTCTTGATCTACTTACATGATTTATATGACTACTTGCAAACAATCTCATACTCCCTTTCTTTCCAGAGTCAAGCTTGAGACTCCATGTACTACACCATTAGTTGATGCTACATTGTATTGACAACTTTTTGGTAGTCTTATATACTTGATTCATACCAGGCCATACATTGCCAATGTAGTAGGCATGGTTTCAAGATTCATGCAAAAACCTCATGAGCTTCATTGGAAAGCAGCTAAGAGGATCCTTCACTATCTTCATGGTACTCTTGGGTTTGGGATTCACTATAGACTTGGTTCAACACTTGACTTGGTTGGTTATACAGATTCAGATTGGGCTGGTGACACTAAGCATCATAAGTCCACTTCAAGTTATGACTTTTCACTTGGTTCAGGTCCTATCAGTTGGTCTAGCAAGAATCAGAATGTTATTTCTATATTATCCATGTAGAGGAAAAGTTTAGGGGGGTTGCTAACTTAGCTATAGAGGCTATATGGCTTCAAGGCATTCTTTTTGAGTTTGATACTCCTTTTAGGCAACCTATAGTCATCTATTGTGACAACCAGAGTACTATTCAAATATGCAGGAATCTAGTTTAGCATCAATGAACTAAACACATAGAGATTCATATGCATTACATTTGAGAGTTGATTCATGGTCAGATCGTCGATTTATTCTTTTGCTAGTCTTCATAGCAGGTTGCTAACATCTTCACCAAACCCTTCACTAAGAGAAAGTTCATTCATCTACGAGAACTTCCTTGCCATGCAATCTATATCAGCATCATCATCATCATCCTTGGGGGGGGGCTTTCTAGTCTTCTCCACTTCTCTCTTTTTGAGGATAGTTTTTTCCCATTGGGTTTTCTATCTTACTCTATTTTTTTAGAGAGATTGCATTGTACATGGGTACCTTATCAGGTTAGTAGTCAAGACCCATTTTATCCATTCCCACCTAAGTTATGCTTAAGGGGGGGTGTTAGTGTATACAATAATGCTTGTATACACATAAGTTGACCTAAGCCTACTTAGGCATTTATTGTGCAAGCTGATATTTTCTTGATATTTTTCTTATCTAGTTTATAGACTGGAGAGGTGTTGAAACACCTCAACATCTCCTACTTGGATATTTCTCCTTTATAAGGAGACCCCTGATTGTCTAATAAATAGGTTGATTACATACAGTTTTTGGTGTGTTCACTATGCTTGGTTTATATCTTTGTGATTGTTGGTTTCTTCAATTTGTTTTTGGATTTTAATATTTTCCTCTCGTATTTCTCTTTTCAATTTTAATATATTTCAACTATAATATTCTTTCTTATTTGGCATTAGTGTTTAAATAGATATTATTAACAATATTAAATACAACATTAATGTTCAATATTATAATTTATTATTGCTTATCAATTTATATATTCTTTTTGTTCATTTCATATTTATTTTTCCTCTCATTTTTTTCTCTTTTTGATTTTTCGTTAGATTGTCGTCCTCTCTCATTAGTTTTTAGCCTTTCAATTCTTTTAGGTTTTGCCTTTTGATAATCTTTCTTACATGCTTCTCTCTTATTCTCTTCCTCTCTAATTTTTCAATTTATTTCCTTGCCTTCTAATCGTTGTTTGTAGTTGTGGCCCCCTTTTTAGTTGTGTATTTATCCTTTGTCTTCTCACCTTTTTATTTAATTGCATTTTGTTACCTCTTTAGTTTTATTATGGTCTTTTTGCACCACATATTTTTGGTGTTGTAGTCACTTTTAATTATTAATTGGGGTTGGAATTTTTAATAGCTTCATTATATTAGTAATCTATATTTATATTTTAAAAATTTCAACATTATAATTTAATATCGCATATTAATTTAGTTTTTTCTTTTTGTTTATCTTTTATTTATTTTCTCTCTCTCATTTCTCTTGTTGATTTTTCTTTATGTTGTAGTCCTCTCTCATTAGTTTTGTGCCTTTCAATTCTTTTATGTTTGGTCTTTTTTAATAAAAAAATTTCATTCTTATATTTTTTCTCTCTTATTCTCTTCCTCTCTAATTTTTTCAATTTTTTCAATTTATTTTCTTACCTTATCTCTCTTGTCTTGGTCTTTGTACCCATCTCTCTCCTCAACTTCTCACCTCTCTTCCTTTTAAGAAAATTAGGTCTGCATCTAACCATTTCTCATCTCCTTTGCTCTCTATCATCCTGATGATGGATCACTGAGTGTGATCTAAAATGTTGATGAAAAAAACTCAAACACAATCAAAAATCCAGAAATTACAAAATCTCCAGCATTATGGATTGTGGAAATCTCTTAGCATTAATTAAAAATGATTTCAACAACCACTTGACTATAAACCTCAATGGAAGAGTCAAAATATTGGAACAAGGCTTTAATCTACTGTGTTGGGAAATGATTGATAATTGGATTGATTCTTAATTTACTAAATTTTATGATGTAATGATATTCCAAGGTAAACTATGAAAATGAAACAAACTATTATGATTTCTAAGAAATTGAAAACAAAAGATAGAAATGGAATACAAAAAGATAGACTATAGATATAGAGGAACCTAGTGAGTAAATTTGGTGATGTCTAGGGCTTGGTGTGTGCTAAACTATCCTCCTACTTTTTAAGATTTGAAAAAAAAATCTTGAAGCCTCTAGTTGGTAGCTCCCATTCCCCTGGGGTGACTGTTGGAACTTTTTTAGTTACTAAGAAATTCTAGTTTTTATGGCTTGAAAAATTGTAGGACTTGAATACATGAATGCGAAATTAGTTTTTTTCTTCCTCTAATTAGCTCAACATATTTGAAATCCTACACACATGAAAGATGTGGAAGGATTGTGTCGTATCTAGGGGATTGCTAATGTCAACTTCCATTTTGGTATTTCTACCTCCACAATGGCTATGATGATGTATGAAAAAGAGCTTACCCTAGGTAGGGTATCTAGTATAAATGATAAAAGACCTGATGAATTGACTAATGCTTCAATTGAGCACTTAGATCTATATTTATTGATGGAGTGAAATCATGTACTCATTACCTCCAATGATATTTTGATTGCTTGATTGAATTTATGCAAGTGTTAGTACTCACAAAACAAATAAACACAAAACATGAACAAACTTACATAAAAACATGATGAATTATTGAAATGATGCTTGACTAAATAAATGTTGGTAAATTGATAATAATTTTACTCTGGATTTCTCTGGATTTCTTTTTAGGGTGCTCAATTTTCTCAATAAAAGTGCTAGGATTAAAATGGTGAAAATACTTTGTATTTATATGTAATTCTTCTAATTTCTCAAAAATCAAATGTTGGCAGTTGACAAATGAAATTGGACATTTAAATCAAAAAATATTGACACTAGCACATTCAAATTGGAGCCAAGAGGAATTGGTCAAGGCCATGGGGTTCCCTAGCCAAGACCCATTCTTGTTGAAGCCCAAATTGTTGGGGATAAATATTAAATACTTATTTTCATTTCCATTTATTTGATTTTTTAGAGATAGTTGTAAAATTTGTAATTCAATGCATAATTAGGTACAAGAACATAGGGAGAAGCTGAACTTAATGTGAAATTATCAAGGGTGATAATTTTTTATGCTACATTTATCCCCCACTTTAGTGAGAGTATGGAATTAGGCTCAAAATAATAGTAAAGTATGAATAACCAAAGAGGGGTTCAATTGTCCAAATATTGAGGAGATAGGATGGCATTGAGTCTAGGGTATGTGCTAGCCCCTAGATTCAAGATCGTGTGGTAGAACAACATGAGAATAAAGGAGCACATGTATGAGATGTAAAACAACATGAGAAACATGAAGCATACACGATGAAGACACATGATATAACATAACATAAAATAATGAAAATATAACATGAAAACAAAACATAATATAAGAAAACATAATGCAATAACAATGCAAACATGATGTAAACATGTGAAAGGGGTTATGATAATCATAGACTAGTAAGATCCACAAAAATATTAATAGGATCCATACCCAAGGAATTCATGAATCACAGGATAACGAATTTTGATATTTTTTAGGTGAACTTTGAACCAAAGCACAATAGGCTACTAAAAATTTATATTCACTAGGTGACCTTTCTGAATGTAGAAAATGAGAAACACACAATGGCGAGTGAGGATCAATTTTCACTAGGTGTGATCCCATTGCAACCATACCAATATTTATAATCCCTATAACTCTGATAAAGCACTACAAAAAGTGATCAAAATTCTAAGCCAACGTTTCACCATTTCCAACATATGTGAACAATGTGAAGCATGTAATGGAATACATACCCCCACCTCAAAGTAATTTTTAATACCTATTGTGAGTAATTTCCTTTAAGGTAGAGTACAAAATGTATGAAACATGAAAGGCCATGAGAGCCTATTGGAAAACCTTATACCAATGATATGTTCCCAACAAGACTAACTCATGAAAAGGGGTTGTCCCCAAGATAAATCCATAAAACAAGAAAAAATATGTCACATAAGGATCCATGAATCTAGGTTAGTATAGACCTAAAATTATGGGAAATGTGCTTGTGTTAAATTTGAAATGGGGCTATGATGGACCTATTTCTCACTATTTCATTAGGAAATGAGACCCACCCAAAGAATTGACTTACAACCCTTAGGTGAGTCAACTCAAGGAGAGAATCTATTGATTTCCTTATGATTGAGGATCTTTTGGGAGAAAAACTAAAAATAAAAAATCTACTCAATTATGCCAATTCAAACTTGAAACATCAATTTAAACGTCAATACTAATAGAAACAATAAACTTTCTATAGATTTGAGAAGAGTAGAACATTTTGTACCAGTCACTAAAGTATAGTTTTGGGAGGTTGTCTAAGACTCATTCACCCATGGGCAAATGGGTCTCTTCTTGTGGTTTTCAACCAACATTTAGGAGCCTCTGATGTCAATTTATAGCTTTTGTTTGGTCCAAGTTTCTATGTCAAAAAGTTATAAATTAGATTTGTAGGTGAGTTTATGTGATTTGATGACAACTTTGACAACTTTTGCAACTTTGAAAACTTTTCCAATATTTCTCAAGAGATCTTCAATGCTTCTTCAACCTAATATCTAAAAAATGAACACAAGAGGGAAATTTTTGTTGTTGTTTGTGAATGAGGGGTTTCCTTGGTCAAACCCCATTTGGGTAATTAAACCTTGAATTGAAATAATGGAACATGAAAAGAGTGATGAATGAACAATGCTATATTGCAACTCACCAAACCCTTGAATAAACCTTTGGAAATCTAAAATTTTGATGTTGATCTTGCATGAAATGGCTTCAATGGATGTGGATCTTGATGCTTGAAATATTACTTTGAATGCTTTCTTGAATCTTTAAAACCTACATCACAATGTTACCTACAAAAGCATGCATGATTGCAAAGGAATTTGACATGATTCTTGAGATCTTGATTGATGTAATAAATCAGTAATATATCTCATTTTGAATTCCCTTGATCATAAACTTTTCTATACATTTTTCTCACTTGAATTTCTAGCATTTGAAAATTGATAAAATAACCTTGTATTTAAAGGCATGTATTCTTAATTTCTCAAAACTTAAACATTACAAGCTGACTTGAAATTTTGAATTTAGGGATGTTAAAGAATCACCAAAAACAATTGAAATTTAGGTTCAAAGGCCTAGGGTGGACCCATTCACCCATGGGTGAATGGGTCCTAGGTCCCTATTCCTAGAATGCACATTGCTCAAGGTAAAGTATTATGTGTCGGCATTAATTGTTGTTAGGTTTCCCCTTTGAAAAATATAATTTATTAGGCTTGTATATGTAAAATAGGGCTTATTAAGTCATAATCAAACCCATTTTAATTAAGAGGGCTCAAACAAAGTGTGAAAATGTAAAGTAGTACATTTTTCTACACTAAATTTAGCCACCACTTTAGTGAGAGGATGACCTTGCATCGAACACACACTAAAATAAAAAATCAAGAGAGGTCTAATTATACAATTGTTGGAAATATAAGACAAAAAAAGTTAGGGAGGATCGTCAAGCCCCCAAGATCTAAGATTTCATGGAAAACCAAAAAAGGCACAAAGAGGCACATACCTGTGTTAAATATGCAACATCTTGATAAGATACTCAATCATACAATGTGAAAGACTTAAAGAAAGAAAGAGAAGAAAGAGGGGTGGACCAAGCCTTAGTTTTTTGTCCAAAAATGTTTACAAATGGAACTTCTTGTGCATTATGAAAACAACAATGCATGCTCACATGGGCTAGTGAAATTCGTTGTCCACTATGTGATCCACAAGAAGTGACCAATGAGATAGTCTTATTAGGCTCCCATTGAACTAGCAATACCAAAGTTATACCTCCTAATAACTTTGATAAGGTGGCACACAATATGAACTTCAAGCTTCATAAGGATTAGCAAGCTACAATATGTTAAGAACTTGTGAACAAAAAGGGCCCTACTGGTGCAAGGAAGTTGTGTTATGCTTGGTGGCCATGGAAAAGTTTGTAAGTTCAAGCATCACAAGGCTAGCAAGTTGTATGCTTGGAACTCATGAAAATACATACAAATAGGATAAGAAATGTTCAAAGAGGTTTTTCTTAGTTCATGAAAGGTTGCACTCTTGAAGGAAATAAAACCCAATAACACCACCAAGAAGAAGACACATCACATTAAATAAGAAGACCACAGTATGAAACATGAATATAGTCAAAAAATTCAAACTGATAATCCCAATGTATGCCCCCACTTTAAAGAAATTTCTAAACACCATGTTGTGAGAAATTAAATTAAAGTATAAAATGATAAATTCTAAACAATAAAGAAGACATGAAATCTTATTTGGAAAGTCCTATGTCAAGCATATGTTTCCAAATGAAGCTACATCATCAAAAGGGGTTGTCCCTAAAGAGGAGGACCAACAACACAAAGGCTCCAGGTCATAGAGAGCTGAGAGTAGAAGGCTAACCTAATCTACCTCAAGTTGGACAAGTGTTTAATGCTATGGATGGAGAATAAAGAGCAGTCTCAGTGCTTCTATCACTTTACTAACTTGAAATTTTGGTGTGGGCTAACTGAGAAGGTTTTTGGAATTCAGAATGTACCTTAGACAACTCTCTTCCAAAGGAAACACACACGATAACACTCCATGCTAGTGTCTCACAAGTGCATTGACATCCATATAGATATATAGTAGATGAGAACAATCAAAAGTGCAAGAAACCTACTGAAAGATTAATGGTTGAGGTTTAAAGTCATGACTAAAATGATAAATGACAGAATAACCAAAATAACAAGAAAGATGATATAGAAGTGACAAGAACACAAGTGGTAGAGATTCAACTCATGAGAAGTCCAGTTCTCCACAAAGCTCCACACAAATGAGTACCTACACACAATAAAGAAAGGAAAAATGTTGGGTTGTTCTAGGGCTTGCCATAGTCAAACCCTTGTTTTTGTGTTTCCACCTCCACAAATAGATAAATAGATAAAGGAGTGGAAATGAGATAAAGACACGATGTGGGTATGTACAGGATCATCATGGAAAAATAAGCCCTTAAGTGGCAAAAAAATTAGAAAAATTAGAGTTAGGCAACTTGACGTAAAAATTTGAATAAGTTATCTATGTTATTTCAAAAAAATGTAAGAATAGAATCTATAGAAAATTGAATGTAGTTTCTAAACTACTAGGTTTTTAAATCTAGTTGGTGAAAATTTGAAATTTCAATGCTTAAATTTCCTGTCCACCCTAACCCTAACCACAATAAAATGATAATATTTTTTATAATATTTTAGATATAAGTAGAGGACTCATGTCCTGTTGTGATGCATATTTTTTTGTAACTCTTTTCCAAGTAAATAATTAATTATGAATTTTTTGTTACAACTTTTAAAAATATAAAAAACTCATATGTTTGACCACCTTAACTTGGTCAAAAATTCATGAAATTCATTTTTTATTTTATTAATCCTATAGTATACAAAGCATAGAATGTGACGCATGTTTTGGATTCAAAAAATGTGATACCATTTGAAAGCTATAGATTTTTTTCTATCAGTCTATCAATCAGTACTTTATTCATAATTTGAATAGAAAATGAATAATAATTACTTATTATATTCAAAGTAAAGCATAATTTATATTGGTGGAAAGTGGAGAACCTCCTTTAAAAACCCTTTTTGTTTCATCAATTTTGGGTAAAAAAAATTCCTCAACCACATACCCATCATATTGCCACTTTTTGGCCCATCATGATCCTGCACATACCCATGTTGGAAGAGAAATGGAACCAAAATACTATAAGAGGCACTATTCTACTAAAATCCATCAAAAAATGTAATAGAAAGTAAAAAATAGCACCCTTGACCAAAGGGAATCAATACCAATGAGAGAGGAATGCAAGTCTATAACCATGGCAAAGTCAACATGGCCACAACGACACTAAAGGAGGTCTCGCAAGACACTAAGTTGTATGTGAAGAATGTTGTGATGCTAGAATTGTGAAGCCAATAATGCAGTAAGTATCTCAAGAATTGTGTCCCAAGTGTGAAGAAGATAGATAAAAGATGAAGAATAGCCATTTGAAGGTCAATTAGGAGGGAAGGAGCCATTCAAAGGTCAATTGAATGGCACAGGGGCATTGCATTTCATCATTAATGGAGAACGTAATGTCTCTATAGATTCTAGAGGCAGGAATGTTATTAAGATGACAATGTGTCATGTAGACGTTCATGCACCGTGTGCACATCCCTGACAGAAAATCCCCCACCAACACTAAAAATAAGTGCCAAGTGGATGGATTTCAGATGGGTGATGTGGATTTACATGGTCAGATTTGATTTCTCTAGGGTGAAGAATGTAAAATGGGAATTTTAAAGGGGGGTGAAAATGCACTCCTATACATTTTTCCCCCACTTTAGCGAGCATGAGTGCCAATGAGTGTTCGGTAAAGTAGATCGAAAGAGTTCCAAGAAAATATATCTGAACCATCGATGAAGCAGACTGCAATCTGGCATGCTCGAAAGCATAGGGTAGAAAAATGGCCCCACAAGTACTCTCTCTTGAGGAGGTTTGAAAAGAGTGCACTAGAGGCCCACATACCAACAATGGTCAAATCCTACAAGATGTAAGCACTTCACAAGTTCTCAAACTTGCAAAGAAGGTGCCCTAAGGTACTCTCTCCTAAAGGAAGCTTGATGTGAGGGGAATCCATGGAATTGGATTGGAAAGAAGATTCACTAGCGTACCTACAAAGCAAGACGTTAATCTATAGACAAAACATGTTAGAAAACGAAAATCCATGTAAGCAAGAAAGAAAATAGTCACATAGACAGTCAAAAATTAAAGAAAGAGCTTTCAAAGGGGTCCCTTGGGAACCGTTCAAAAGAAAAGTGGTCCACTCAAGTGACACGCTATTTTGAAAGTGTAACTATATTTTTTGCATATGAATTTAACATCAAGGAATCCTTTTGAAAGAATTCACTTCATCAAGGAATTTGAAAGGAAGAAATCCCCCTCACAAGGGGAAAATCACAACCTCTTACATAGGAAAAGGTGCTCCCTCCTCGGAGGAAAGTTTCTCAAATTATTTCTTTATGAACCCATGACGAAGGAAAATTATTTTGCTAAGGTCCTTGTTGAGGAATGCCATTTTTGATAAATATTTTGAAGATAGAGATTTTCAGAAAGATTCATAGGCCACTAAATGCGTCTTTCGAAAATCAAAGCAACATGAGAGCCCCCCCTTATGATGATGCATTTTGAACACAAAGGAATGTAACATCCTAAGGAGAGAAAAATAAGAATGAAAAGGAAAAAGTGATGTGGCCTGTGGAACATAGCAAGATGTAACCATGGTATTGTTGTCACACATGTGAGGGACAACACATGAGAACCACATCACAAAGAAAGAAAGGAAGAGAGAAAGATGCAAGGAAATAAAATAGCATAATGAATAAGAAACATGGGTGATTTGATATTTTGGGGTCAAAGCTACTCATAAATATAGATAAATAAATATAATAGTATATAAATAAACTGTCATCAACCCCCTACTATATCAGACCATGTGAAGAAGGCGCATGAAGAAAAAATGAAAATAAAAAATTAGGTCAACATGGAAGGGAGGCCTAAATGCCCCCAACACTTTCCATTATCCCCAATTATCGAAAATTAATACACGACAAAGAGAAGAATGATGTGACAAATAGAAGAATTTTTATGACACAAAAACACTCCTATATCCGAGCACCTACAAGGGTGACAAGGGTCACTCAGGAACACATAACACAAGCACGAGGGAACACAATACACACACACACATAATCTAATCTATAGATAAAGAAGAGGCACCCCTAGTCCTAATCAATCAAGAGGTCATTGTTCTCTAGCAATATACATCAGTGTAAGGGGAGGACAGATGATCCTGCAAGGGTGGAATATCAAGGGGGAACTCTCTAACCCTCCCACAATAAGAGTAAAAGAAGAAGGCCCCTCGAGGTCTTCTCCACTTAGTTCCTATGGGGTAAATGTCAGTGATCTCAAAAAAATCATTGATAGGGCTAGGACCTCATCCACAGAGTTAAACATGCACTTCACAAGAGTGTCATGCATCAATTCAGTGGGTGAGGGAGGCAACACGTGAGATCCATTGCTAGATTCACTAAACAACTTGGAAGTAGTGACAAAATTGGAGGATGTTAGGGCTTCCTCTGCCATTAGGATGTCACAAACCAATGTAGAACTATCCTCTAAAGAAGGTGAGCCCTTCTTTCAACCCTCATTGCTAGCAGGGTCATCCTCCATCTTTTCCTTCATCAAAGGATTTGAAATCCCCAAAGATGAATTTGAGAGTGTAGAGGAAGAGGAGAAAACTGTGATAGACACCACCGAGGTGTTTGAAAAGTCCATGGGTTTTTAAAATGTCAAGATGTTCGAAAGGGACATCAACAAGGGAGGCTCAATCAAAGGAGTAATGAATACCTACACCCTCTTCAGGTGAGTATCATTCATGCTTGTTGCAGGAGCCATAAGCAAGACTAAAGCTAATGGAACTAAAGTAGAGAGGATGATAGGGGAGGACACTTTAGAAGATTCCAAAGTAGAAGCTACCTTCTCCTCTTCCTTCTTCTGCAAGGTGACCTACTTAGTAGCCAAATCCTTTCTCTGATGTTTACACTCATGCGCAAGGTGGTTTCTATGACTCGAGGAGCTAAAGGTTGTAGCCTAAGAAGGGATGGAAAACTCCTGTTTGACCATTGGAGTATCCATCATAGTTATTTTTGACAGAGGGGGGGATTCCTAGATAGGAACATGAGGAAGATATTGAGAGGGCTAGAGAACGATAGCGAGGGAAGCAGACTCAAATGCCTTAGCAATGGGCCTCTTCCCATTCACTGCCTTAGAGGTAGGAGTAGTAGGAGGCTACGAAGGTTGAGACATAAAGGAAACTCCATGGGAAACCTTCCCCTTACCATACAAAAGGGGCCAAGGCACTGTGGGTAAGATGAGAAGTTCAAATACTAGAAGCTTGGGATTTCACCAACCAGGCACCATCAGGCTCCCCAACAAATGCATAGTAGTAGAAGACGATGGTGTCATAGAAGGATGAGAGGAAGTGATAGGTGGGATAGTGGAAGAAGAAAAATAAGAGCCTTGAGCATGGATAGGGTAAGTTTCCTTCCCCTTTCAAGAAGGGGTAGCTTGTTGCTGCACTATAGGAGGAGTCACTTTTGGTTGTCCATTTCCCCTAGTTTTTTACTTTTAAATGTAATTCTGATAAAGTAGATCCGTTATAGGGGGAGTGGACCGACTGAAGCAAGCCAAAAATGATTCAAAGAATAATCCCATGGGATACCAATGGCTAATAACCAGTTTCATGCACAACATGCATGATTCCTTCATTTGAGAATTTTAAACATTTATGAATAACAGAAGCAATTCCATTCATGAAAGCCAGCTAAGGGATGCCCAGCTTCACACTAAGAAAGATCAGATTCTAAAAGTATATTTAAAGTAGTATCCATATCCCTAGGTCCAACTAGGATGGAAAGAGTTATAGAACCATAGAAAGCAAGATAGAGCCTATCATGTTACACGTATCTAGTAGATTTTGTTTTCTCATATTCCTCCCTTTGTAATAAATTTAAACATAAAGTATCTTCCATAATAACAATCACTTGAATCACGAGGTCCACAAGAACTCCTATTATAATACTTCCATTTACTCGAGTAGGAATGTATAGGGGAGAGGCCTTGTTATTCAAAGGAAAATCCTATGAGGTGAAAGTCACTTCTAGCAAGCCAGTTGTAGCCTAAGGTAGAGTAGGAGTAAACAAGACCACACTAATGTATGTTGAGGCCTTAGGAGAAGCATCAGAGGGATCAATAATTAATTTTGTAGAGTGCTATGAAAATGGGTCCTTATAAATCTTCAACTCACTATTTGCCTTAGCCACTGACTTATTTGTGTTTTTCTTCTTTCCATCGAGATAGATGGTATCATCATCGATGCAGTCCTATATCTCATGACACTGACACATGCAACATTCAGTATCATGCACTCACACCCTATACCATACAAAAATGGATCATTGACATTTTCATGGTATTTTTGGTCTTTCTCTTGTGAACATTTGACTTGTCTCACTTTGATTTAATTTTACAATGTAACTTCCACATTCACAATAGGTCCTAAATATTTAAATTATGACATCTTGTGAAGGTATTGTGAAGTGTTGTAACACATTTCTACACTTTTCTAAACTCTTCTCATTATATTTCACCTAAAAACTACCTTTTCATCACTTGAAAAGTCCTATTCTAAGTGTTGTAAAGTTATGTAACAAGATTTCATGCTTTTCTAGGCTTCATTTCACTATTTACACCTTTCTTATGCTTTATTTGACCCTTTTATGCACTCACAAGACTTAATTAAGTGTATTTCTAAACGTAAAACCAACAAATAACATTAAATGTAACTTAATTCCTGACACCCACTTACAAACCCAAGGTGGGACCCATTCGCCATGGGTGGCAAATGAGTCCCTCTTGGCTCCAAATTCAAAATAATTCAAATTTTCTTTCGGGTTTTTATTTTAAAATACCTTATGTCAACCTGTGACATGAGGTATTCTTTTGTTATTACTGCATAAGTGTGTATAAATAAGTGCTTTTCTCCTCATTTTACATCCACCAATCATCAAGTTCACTTGTATTCATCAATTCACATTCAAGCACTTCGCATCATTTAATCAAGCATTCATCAAACATCTTGGAGAAGCCATTGACATATCTTTAGATTTCTTCAACAAGTTGGTGGTGATTTTAGGACATTTTCATGTTGTTCATTCATCATTCCTTGTTCATTTCATTTCATTTCTTCATTAAGGGTTTGATTACCAAAGTGGGATTTGACCAAGGAAAATCCCTATTATTTAACCCTTAACCATTTTCCCCCTTTTGTGGACTTTTGTATGCAGATTTATCAAGCAATTAGGTGTTGAAAGGTGGTAAAAAATTCAACAAAATGTTTCTTGTCAACTAAACCATATTTCAAGCTTGGAGACAACCTACAGTCTGTTTTCTGTAGATTTGACTCCATCAATCCGACAAGAAGACAAGTGTAGATTTGGAGCTACAGAATTGACATTTGATTTCACACAATTTTGGAAGATGATTGATTCACCATCTGTGGTGAATGAGTCCCACCTTAAGGCTAAAAAAGGTGATTTTGTCAGATTCCAATTCTCGACAATCAAAAACTTGTTTAAGGAGATTTTACCAGTAGGAGGACTAATTCACCATTAGTGGTGAGTGAGTCCCACTAGTCATCAACATTTATTTTTCTAGCATTCTAAAATGTTCTCAAATCTATAATCTATTTCTAGGTTCATTCCTTTCACTCTCTTTCATTTTTGAGTTCATTTGTGCATGTTTCTTATTCTTTCTTGAAAACCTCATTGTATTTTCAAACATTGCATATTACATTAGTTATGCATTAATAATGAGTTAATTACATCATCTAGTTGCATTTATAGCATTGTATGTATTCTTAATTACATCATACCATCCTCAATTTGAGTGAACCATCACAATTTTGGCATTTTATCTCTCTCCTTTTAGGTGAAAGATCCTAAGAATGCAAGAGAAGTAAATAAAACAAACAAAATTGTTGGTTCATACCCCAATGTTGTTTGTCAAATGTGTGGAAAACATTATATGTGAAGTGCTCTAGGAGTTCAAAATTGTTAACATGAACACAACTAGAAACATTCTCTCCTTGAATTTCCTAAGTACTCCTTCAATGTCACCTTGAACCATGAAAACATCTTTCAGTTGGTCCATCATGAGCCTCCTAAACTAACTACACTCCACTTCTTCAAGTGTAATAAAGTCACTTCTCGAAGAAGCATCACTTTGGGTACTTACCATCTACAAAGACTTAAATTCACAAGATGAAAATGAAAGAAGATGTCTTTGTATTTATGGAAATTTAGAGGCATATTGGAGATTTCCTTGAGAATTATCAATGATTGTAAAGGAAAAAAATATGCTGTAAGAATTTAATGAGAAAAGATGTTGATGTGACTTCAATATCAATTATTTCAGTCCAACCAACTGAGCGTTCAATTTTCCCCTTTATTGAGATAGTTCACATGAATAAATTTGTAGGAATTAATATGATCATTCAATGCAAATTCAAGTAATGCACTATTTTCATGTACGTTAGGCCATGGGGAAGAATTTTAAGCCAGGATGCTCTAGATAATTGTCAAAATCATGTTGAAAGGGGAAATATAATATGATTATTTTTAGTCATTAATATTCCTTGGTTGTTAGCTTCTCTAAGTGAGAAGTTAGTTGTCATCAAACAACTTCAAGACATGACGAGGGAGCAAACCCGAGACATAGAAAATGATGCAAACAACCAGAGAACTTTTATTATTATTTAGAATGGAACTTCTTACATGTAGAGGATCACAAATGCTCAAGCTCTGCAATACATGCAAATTACAAAAATTATAGAAGATCCCCTTTCGCAGCATGTGAACTCTTTTCCCCAAAAAGCCCCCAAAAATTAGAAATCTTGCCCATAAATAGAGCTCCTTTCCAATTTGGAGCCAAAACAACATTCAAATTTGAGTTTTGGCAGTTTGGCTCCCAAATTACAATTTAAAATTCACAATTGAATTCACATTCAAAAATTAGCACATTTCTAGAAATGCACCAACTTCTGGAAGCCATAACTTTTAATCCGACCGTTGGATTTTCAATGATAATACCTTTTTTGAAAGCTCTCAAAAAGATGATGTGGTGCAAGGTAGGGCCTCTAGATAACTACTTTGGGTTTTCACAAATTTGCGGGCCCATCTAGAGCATCTAAGGGCCTCATATTTGGCTTCAAATATTTTAATAGCTAAAGGGGGATCCAAAAATGCAAAAACATTAGAGAAACAACCAACAAAAAATTAAAATCTTTCTTTTTTGGGGTGATGTAGGATTTCCCTCACACCACTGGATGCTCCTACATCAGACACCCAGGGTAATTTGAGAAGTGACCACATCACGTCTCAGATGGTTGAGGAAAACCCAAACGATCAATCTCTGTCTTAGACAGCTAGGATGAATCTTCCATAGGCCTTCCTCTCCACTTCACCAGATATTCTTCATACTACCTATTTCTAGTACTCCTTCCCACATGGCTATCCAAGATTGCTTCAATCTCCTCCTTCTCTGAAGTAGGTGCGGGAATGTTACACTGTTCTATTGCTGGACCATTTTTTGTGCCACCTTCATGATACTCTATCAAATCTGCAATGTTGAACATAGGGGAAATGTTGACTCCATCCGACAACTCTACCTCATATGTGTTCCCTAATTCATGCCTCTTCAAAATTTTACAGGGACCGAACTTCTTCACCTTCAATTTGTTACAGGTTCCCACTAGAAACCTTTCTTTCCTCAAGTGGACCATCTCTTCATCACCAATCTAAAACTCCTTATACCTCCTCTTCTGATCTGCCTTATCCTTATACAACATATTCATCTTGTTAATATGTTCTCTTACCTTCTCATGTATATTCTTGATGTGCTCTGCAAAGTCTTCGGCATCAACACTTGTCTTCTTCTCTTGGTCCATCTTTCTCAATTTTGGAGTGGTCCTGGGACTGCCTCCATACACAATCTAGAATGGTGATCTACCAGTGCTTCTATTGACAAAATTTTTGTAAGAAAATTTTTCCTGGGGAAAGATCAAGTCTCATCCCTTTGGTTTATCTCCTACCAAGCATCTCAGTAGGTTACCCAGACTTCTATTCACAACCTCAGTCTGCCCATTAGTTTGTGGATGGTGTGCAGAACTGAACTTCAACTCTGTTTTCAACTTCTTCCACAAGGTCCTCCAAACATACCCAACAAATTTTGTTTCATGATCTGAGACTATACTCTTTGGAAAACCATGTAGCCTCACCACCTCTCTGAAGAACAAGTTAGCAATGTGGACTGCATCATGGTTCTTCTGGCATGGGATGAAATGTGACATCTTCAAAAACCTTTCAGCTACCACAAACACTGAATCATCCCCTCTCTGTGTCCTTGGCAAACCAAGAACAAAGTCCATACTTATATCCTCCCACGACCTCTCTGGTACAGGTAAGGGCTGATACAACCCAGTATTCTAGCTCACTCCTTTAGCCATCTGACATACCCTGCAACTCTGTACAAACTTCTTCACATCTTGTGACAATTGAGGCCAATAATAATGCTCACTGATAATGGCAATGGTCTTATCCCGACCAAAATGTCCTGCCATTCCTCTATTGTGCTTCTCCTTTACCAGGTTCTCCCTCATGGAACTCCTCAGAATACACAATTGGCTTCCCTTAAACAACATGCCATCTTGGATTATGAAATCCAACCACTTCATCCTGTCGACTGTAACATGCTCCTTGCAAGCTTTCCAAGTCTCTACAAAATCAGGATCTTCAGGATACAGTGTTTTGAGTTCATTGAACCCAACCACTTCAATCTGCATCTCTGTCAACAATGTTTTCCTACTACTTAAGGCATCTACAACCCTATTCAACTTGCCACTCCTATGCTTTAAAACAAAGGTATAACTCTGCAAAAATTCTACCCATTTCATATGCCTCGAATTTAATTTTCCCTGACTACTTAGGTACTGTAATGCTTGATGATCAGTATACAAACAAATTCCTTCAGAAATAGATAATGTCTCCATTTTTTTAATGCTTGAACTATTGCATAAAATTCTTGATCATATACAGAGTACTTTCTCTTTGCATCATTTAACTTTTCACTGAAATAGGCAATGGGCTTACCTTCTTGACTCATCACTACTCCAATGGCACAACCAAATAGCATCACAATCCACCTGAAACACCTTATTGAAATCTAGGAGGGCTAAAACTAGTTTCCCTATCAACTTTTGCTTCAACAGATCAAAACTCTTCGCTGCTCTAGTGCTCCACTTGAACTCTTTTCTATCCCCTCTCATTGTTTCAGTTAGGGGTGCACAAATACTACTAAATTTTCTAATGAACTTTATGTAAAAGTTGGCAAAACCATGGAAAGATCTCACCTCAGTAGCAGTTCTTAGGGTAGGCCATTCCAGAATATCCTTCACCTTCTGTGGGTCCATCTTGAGACCCTCTATTGAGACAACAAACCCCAAATACACTAACTCCTTCACAAAACTACACTTCTTCAGATTAATCAACAATTTCTCTTCTCTCAACTTTTCAAAGACTCTACGAATATGCATCAAATGCTCACCCAAGGACTTACTGAATATTAAAATATCATCTAAGTACACAATAACAAAATTCCCCAGAAACTCTTTCAATACCTTGTTCATGAGTTGCATGAATGCGCTCGGTGCATTGGTTATCCCAAAGGGCATGACTAACCACTCATACAGGCCCTCCTTGGTCTTAAAGGAAGTCTTCCATTCATCACCCTCTCGAATCCAGATCTGGTGATATCCACTCTTCAAATCAATCTTCGTGAAGTACTATGCTCCACTCAAACAGTCCATCAGGTCATCCATCCTTGGTAGGGGAAATCTGTACTTGATTGTTATCTTATTTATGGCCTGAAAGTCTATACACATCCTCCACTCCCCATCCTTCTTCGATGCTAGTACTGCAAGTACTGCACATGGGCTCAGACTAGCTCTTGAATCAAAACCTTTCTCAACAACTCATGAACTTGTCTGTTCAACTCCTCATTTTCTACAGGAGTCATTCTGTGAGCTGCCTTATTTGGAAAACTGGCTCCAGGGATCAAGTCAATCTGATGACTGATCTTCCTCATTGGTGGTAAACCCTCAGGTATGTTATCAGAAATAATCTCCTGAAACTCATCCAATAGTCCAGAAACTTCTACTGGCACCTTCTCACTATCTTCCTTTTCCATTCTAGGAATCAATGCATAACACATACACTCATGCTTCATGCCTTCTAAAAATTTCCTTCCATCAACAAAACAAATTCTAGCACTACTGCATACCTTTTCTTCATCGTTCTTCAAGGGTTTCAACTTATGGCGGACTCCATCCTTTATCAGGGAATAAGTATTTGCATGGCCATCATGTACAGCTTGCCTATCGAATTTCCACGCTCCCCAACATGTGACATGCATCCATGAGAATGATATCACGTAGTACCTCATCATGATAGCTTCCGATCTTGAACTTCACTAGGAACTGCTCATTGACCAAGACTTTGTGGTCTTTTTGCAACCAGGCAATCCAATATGGATGTGGATGCCTTTCCCTTTTCAGCTTCAACTTCCTAACCATCTCTTCTGACACCAGATTATCAGTGCTCCCACTGTCAATAATGACATCACAACATTTGTCTTCATAGTTGCACCTTGTGCGGAACAGATTCTTCCTCTATTTTGGCACCTTTTCTTCAGTCATCAGGGCTCTTCTAATCACTAGGGCTTCTCCCCTTTCAGCATCATCTGATTGCTTGAATTGTTCCTCCTCAACTGCATGTGCAACCCTTGCATGACCTTTCAACCTTCTATCTGTCCTTCCTTGGTGTTGTGGACATTCATAGGCTCGATGCCCTTCTTCACCACAATGGAAATAAGTTCCTATGAAACCACCTCTTTTGGGTCCTGGCTGGAATCTTCCTGGTCCTCTACCTCTTTGATCACCACTGTTTTGATCACAATGGTGGTAGAAGTTATCATTCTTCTGGCCTCGACTGGTACCCACATCTTAATTTTTCCTTTCATCCTCGTTTCGGCTCCCAAAAGATCTTCCACTACCCCTTCCACTTTGACCTCCTCATCCTTTTTGCTTGCTATCCAATCTTTTGTTCAACTTCTCAACTTTTAGAGAAAATTGGTATGCATCCTCAATGGTGGTCATTCTGAGCAGGCTTAGCTCCTCTTGAATGCTCAGTCATAACCCATTAAGATAACAGGCTACCTTCTCCTTGTTGGCCTTTGCATGGACCGTTCTGATGATCATCTTATGAAAATATTCTATGTATTCTTTCACAGATCTACTTCCTTGCTTCAACCCTTGCAATTTCTTCAGCAGATCTAATTCGTAATCTATTGGTATGAACTGCTTCTTTAGTTTCTCCACCATGCAATCTCAACTGCTAATCTTTCCCTTTCCTCTTTGAGTTCTCTCCAACTGGACCTCTTTCCACCAAATATTTGTGTGGCCCTTCAACTTTGTTTTTGCAAACTTAATCCAATCTAGGTCCTCTACTTCTTCATACTCGAAATACTCTTCTAGCTCGTTGATCTAGTCAATCAACTCTTCCGGGTTCAAACTTCTAGAATAACTAGGGACTTCTATTCTAGGTCTCTTTCCGATCTTCGAAATGGCCCTTATCAGCCGCATCTAATCTTGATCAATTTCTTCAAATTCTTCCTCTTCTATTTCTGAATCTTCCACCTCTTCTTCATCCTCGCTTTCTCCTCTCCTTCCTAGGTTTAACCCTCTTCTCATTTGTTCCTGCAATGCATCAATTTGTCTCTGGAGGGCTCTAAAACCCTCAACCACCAATGGATCTCTTCCACCAGCATTTCTACCACCTCTACCACCTCTGGAACCGCCACGCCTACCAGGAATCACTCTTGGAGGCATCTTGAATATATCAAACCCAAAACCATGGTCCTGGTGCAAACTTCCTCACGATCGACAATTTGTCCACACACTCAAGAAAACCCTCTCTAATACCACCTAACGAGGGAGCAAACCCAAGACACGGAAAATGATGCAAACAACCTGAGAACTTTCATTATTATTTAGAATGGAACTTCTTACATGCAGAGGATCACAAATCCTCAAGCTCTGCAATACATGCAAATTACAGAAGATCCCCTTTCGCAGCATGCAAACTCTTTTCCCCAAAAAGCCCCCAAAAATCAAAAATCTCAACCATAAATAGAGCTCCTTTCCAATTTGGAGCCAAAACAACATTCAAATTTGAGTTTTGGCAGTTTGGCACCCAAATTACAATTTGAAATTCACAATTGAATTCACATTCAAAAATTAGCACAGTTCTAAAAATGTACCAACTTCCGGAAGCCATAACTTTTAATCTGACCATTGGATTTTCAATGATAATACCTTTTCAGAAAGCTCTCAAAAAGATGATGTGGTGCAAGGTAGGGCTTACAACCAACTACTTTGGGTTTCCGCAAATTTTCAGGCCCATTTGGAGCCTCTAAGGGCCTCAAATTTGGCTTCAAATATTTTAATAGCTAAAGGGGGATCCAGAAATGCAAAAACATCAAAGAAACAACCAACAGAAAATTAAAATCTTTCTTTTTTTGGGTGATGTAGGATTGCCCTCACACCACTGGATGCTCCTGCATCAAGACATGATGGTCATTACATTCATTCAACCAAAAATTCAACATTAAACTTTCTTATAAAATCGTTCGAATGTCTCTATATGGGTTTGGAATTATTTTATTTTATACTATGATTTAATGGAGGGAGAAGGAACAATTTTGGAATTGAATCTCTAATTGCAAGTTATTCTTTATCTTTGAATCAGTTATTATGAATATGGTGTTTTGTATTGATGATTATGTTGTCTACATGATGATTAGATTTGGTTTCCTTTGAGAGATAATATTTTAACATCATATTCACTTGTTTTATCATGTCAATTCTATTTGAATCACATTTATCTATTATTACGGTTCTAGCCTTTTCACTGGGATGTTAATAATTCTTTTCTATTAATCACACTAATCTTGTATTTATGAGTTAGTGCATGTTTTCCTTTCTTTTCTTTCTAGTGAAAAGAATACCCTATGTTAGTTAATGACAATCTATGAGGGAGTTGTACCTTGATAATAGTTTAGAGGAAAGTCACAAACAAAATTGTGATCTTAGTGATCTTTCCAAAGGTATTAGTGATATTGATCTTTTGGGTTACAAAGTTAAGATTGAAATATTGCAATAAGAGCCAATTCATTTACTAACAGATTTATGGTGACTCCGCTGGGAAAATAATATGTTATAAAGTTATCTTTTTCATGCAATATAATTTTTTTACTAGATAAAATTTATTTCCTATTTTACAACTGGATCTTGATTGGGTGCAAAAAAAATAGGAGGATATTATCTCTCAACTAAACACCCTTGCTTGGAGATATGTGAGAAATGTTATAGATTATATGAGAGTAAACCTCATCCTTGGAGAAGAAGAGGAACAAGCATAATTATTGTCTAGAAGGGTAGTTGAAAGACCTCCTAGAATTGAGAATGTATGGTACCAAAACCCTCAACCTCACCCCGATCATAATCAAAACTCTCTAGCTAGCCTAAATGCTCACCCAAGAAACTAAAGGAGATTTGTGGAGAACTTGAAAGAGTACCTTGGAATAAGGAAAATTCCATTGTTTGAATATTAGTGGTGACTCTGTTTGATCTTTTATATGGCTATCACAACACCCTAATCATGGAAGAACCGATTTGGACCATAAGCCCTACCTAGATAAGAGTTTTTCTTGTGGATCAAGAAATTGTTTTTGCAAGTTTTCTAGTGAAAATTAGCAAGACCCTGAAGAACATATTCTGGCTATGACCATTGCATGTTGGAGTTTTGGGAGTGCAAGAGAAGGATGTTTTGTGAGGATATTTTTTGATAGCCTTATTGAGGGCACAATTGAATGGTTTAGGAATTTGAGACATAGGTTGATTACTGGTTGGAGGGTTTTGGATGAAAAGTTCCTCAGGAGATTTAAGGATATGGTAAATATTGTTTCTTTGCTTCGTCAATTTTTATAGATTGAGAAAAAGGAAAGAGAACCCATCTGGATTTTTGTGGATCGATTTAACAAAAATTTGCAATGGATCCCTTTGGTAGAGTAACCAAGTAATTTCAGCTTCACATTTTTGTATTTTCTTTACATCATGATGTTTAGCTTATTTTGAAAAGTGATAAGGTGTGTGGGATTGAACATGCATAATTGGAATCAATTAGTATTGAGGATGATTTAATTACATTGGGGTTATGGAAATAGAAATATTACAAGAAACACATTCCAGCTGATAGAACAATTTTTTTTTTTTTTTTCATTTTCAAAGTTCCATGAATCATTTGCATCCTATTTCCTTGAACGTTAATCTCACAATCTTTAGCCCTGAAAAATTTGAGGAGTATGTAATAGGAAACAAGGTGAATGTAGGTCACACTTGTGAGACCAAAGTGTACAACTTGATCTTTGAATAAAATGAATAATATTTGAGTTCATCAAGTGAGGATGAAGATTTCTCTCCTCATGTAAGGTCTAGAAATACAATGCATTTTGAACTCACTAGAAATTTCATTTATGATACTAAAATTCAAGACTCTTAGGAACACCATCAATTACTAGACTCTTTGTGTGTCCCTGAATATGAAGTTTTTACCTTCAAATATGATAGCATAGTAGTCTATGGTGTAGTGTTGAAGGAAAATGATCCATCTTTTAAGGATGAGATTACTATCAAGCCGATTAGCACACATCAATTCATTGATATTAAATTGGAAGGAGAGGGATGGAATGTTCCTCTGACTCAAGAATGGTGTTCAGAGAGTGATTCCTTAGATTAAAAAAAGAAGAGGACCCAAATTGGTAGAAATTTCAAATCCCCTCTTCATGTTGGGTAAGTATTTTGAAGAAAAGGAAAATCCCCTATTTGAATTTGGAGACACAAGCACACCAACATTCTATAGTGATGTGATGGGATGTATAAATGAGGGTAAGAGTAAAGTGGCTAGGTTACCAGAGCATTGGGAAGCTACTGAGGTGAAATTAAAATAATTAGAACTTGAGGAGGTTGCTGACAAGATCTCTATGAAATGCAAAGAGAGTATGGAGAAACAAATTAGTGAGCTATTTGGTCTTCTTGAAGATTACGAAATAGGTCTGGATCCTACTTTGCATCCTACATACGTTGAATTCCTTGGGTGATGTTTCAAGACATAAAGGTGAAATGTGGAGCTATATGCATCGAGAAAATAAATTATATCATGAGAACTAGTTGTTCAGTTGTATGATGGTTTGGGTTAAATTCCTTAGTTCAATGAATTCTTGATGGGCATGTTGGTTTTTTGCCATTCTCTAGAAGGTACATGGGAATTTTGGATTTTTTAGGTGTGGTCTATATTTTTCCCAGCTACTCAATGGTTTTGCATGATTATTTTATTTTCCTTTGAGGGTAACATCCTTCCTACCATATACATATTTTTAGTTTTGGGTGTGTCTTTTTGTTCATTGTTTGTTTTACCTTTTGTTGGTTTGTTTTTCTTTGGTTCTGTAATGACAAAAATTGTACTCCCTTCTTGGAGATAGTGCAATTTCTCATTTAATCTAGACCTATTTTAGTACCCTTGCATTAATTACCCCTTAATTCACCATTAATAGGCCCCTAAGACCCTTTATTTTGGATCTCAAGGCTCATTTCAACTAAAAACCTGACAAAATCATCAAAAACATAAAAAAAATTGAACAACCCACCTCAAAAATCTAGGGTGTGACTCATACGCCACCTTGAGCATATGAGTCCCCCTAGGTGGGACCCATATGCTAGAGATGGTGTATGAGTCCCATTTGGGGATTTTTTAGGGTTTGAGTTGGAAATTCAACTTCTTAATTCAAATTATTGGTTGATTTTGGATTTTGAGATCTGAATAATGGTAAATTAGGTGTAAATTCCTGTATAAGCAAGCTTCTAAGTCATTATTTCTTCTAGGCAAGCATTTTTAGTTCAATTTCAAGATCCAAGCATTCAAAATTCTTCAAGCATTCTTTGACAAGAGCATTCCAGTTTCAAAAGAAAGTAGAGTTGAAGTCTTGGAGCAGCATTAAAGTGTTTTTTCTGATCTTCAAGCTCACTTTTATTCAATAGCTAGCATTTTCAAGGGTTGATTATGGTTGTCTATGGTGAATCATGATGGATTCTAGGTTGGAGAGATGTAACTAGCCATCAAGACAAGCCTAATGACTTGTTTCCTAAGCAGTTGTATCCTCCATTATCACTCTACTTTCATCCTAAGATAGGTACATGCATCATCATGACTTATTACAGTGATTTGACATCTCTCAAAGTGAGTCATTACATTCAAGCTTCATTCAAGCATCTCATTCTTACCCATTAGAATAGGGTTGCATTGCATTTATGATTTCCTAATCTTAGAAACACTTAAGGTTAGGGTTTATGTTCACATTTGCATCCAAGTTTCATTATTTCTATCAAGGTTTAACTACCAAACTAGGGGTTTGACTGATGCAAACCCACATAAGAAAATGAAGTATATATTTTGTTTTATAGGTATTTTTATAAGTTCATATTTGGGAATCAATTTGGTAGAAAAGAGTAGAGGTTGAAGTGTAGATATGAACTTTGAATTCCCAAGAAAGTGGAATGAGACTAATACACCAAAAGTGGCATATGAGTCCCACTATAGGCATTTTTTTAGATTTTTGTAGATCCCGACTCTAAATTGCCAAAAACCTACTCCAGACCAAAAACCCTGATGTAGGATTGATATGTCCAAATTGGCGTATAAGTCCTAGTGTGCCAGAATCTCAGTGTTTTCATCATATCAAAGCTTCATCCAATCTTTTTCAGGTTTCTAGGTGCACATATTTCATCTTACAATTTTTGTTCTATTTTCCATGCTTTTCTATGTCATTTAATGAAAGATTGCATCATATTAGGGTTAAGCATTGCATCTTTCCAAGCCCTAGTTTGGTGGTGAACCCCTCATTAGTTTATAATCAAACCCTAGGAAAACCCTATTGCAAGATCTCTTTCTACCTTATAGACCTAATATTGAGATTTATAGGGTTTCCCTTCAATGAAATGATTGGGAGATGTGTTTGTTCTATGTTCTAAACCATAAGAAAGCAAATCTATTTTCTATTATTTCAAGTTCCTTTCCTCTCATACATGACTCTATGCCCAATAAAAAATACACTGCCCCTTGAAGTGTATCTCTAGGTTCTTAGCTCCATCCTTTAAGTCTTTCTCCCTAGAAAAAGCCATGGTTACCTAGGTCCTAGTCGTATAACCTGACATTTATGAGTCTATCTCAAAATTTGTAATGGTAAATATTGTTAACATTTTTTAAAATTCTATGAACCTCATTTAACATCAAATGAGTTACCATAATTCATTATATTTCCCATGTCTCATGAAAAATTTGAAGGATGTATTTTTGAACTGTGTCAATATCTGAAGAAGTTTTTTAAAAAACTATCCCAAAAGTTGTTTGTGACAAAATGCAGAGAATAAGGAAGTATAATTATTAAAGTTGGATTCGATTAGAGGTTCAAAAACCTTTGTCAATATTTAACAAGGTTTTACAAACCTTTTTTTGTCTTATAATACAAGCATTCAAGAATCTAATTTATAAAGTTGTGAGTGGTGAAGGAGCAAGTCATCATAACTTTAGTAGGTGTTGGCAACCTATTAATAACTATTCCAAGGATTGAGGTTCTTTCTTAGTAACAAAATTATTAATTGATATAGAAACACAAGTGAAGCAAAGCACAGGATTGGCATTCGCATGGAAAATCAAGAAGCACCATTCAAGTACAAAAGTGCTTTATATTCATATTTATACATTGTTAGAAAACTTGTATTTACATGCAAAATTGGAATCCCATTACATTTTAAATACAAAGAACAAAAATAAGGATGTGGATCCCTTCAACCACCTCTTGTAAGCGTTCAATTCAAGCAAGGGAGAATAGGTTTTCATGAGATTGGATGAAATGGGAAAACATTCCCATGTCATTTCGTTCTAGTCCAACATGTAACAGCGCCTTCAATTCGAGCAAGGGAGAATAGGTTTTCATGAGATTGGATTAAATGGGAAAACATTTCCATGTCATTTCGTTCTAGTCCAACATGTAACAGAGCCACTGCCTCTTCAATAATATCACTATGAAGTTCCATCACAATACATATGGCGTCACTGGCGTCACTTACTAGGACCGTTCTGGGAAATGCACTTAGCATTCTAATGTTGACCCTCACTTTTGCTTAGTGCTCTGGTCAGACCAACCATTCCATGGCCCCCACACCTCATTCTCGTTAGCCAATAGGCTTTACCTCTGGGATCCCTAGTGCAAATTTCACCGGCAAACCTGTCTCATGCCTGCAAACAGGTATACGCCGCTGGAAAACAGGTAGTCGCCGCCGTCCAACCATCTTGACAAATTTTGTCTTACATTTATTATTTGCTGCAAAAATATCGTACGCCAGATTTTCGAATCAAATCATATTTTGGTAGCCCTAAACCCCAGATATTTGTAGATCCACTTTTCCTTTAATGTCAATAGATTGAAGCGGAAACAGTAGGGAGTTTGGTTTTGGTTTGTCTCATTCTTAAAAAATCTCCTGTGATAGGGTTTCATAAAAAATTTCCTGCAATCTCTGCTCATTTCCTGTCATAGGCATCATTCACAGCATGACACAATTTGCACAAAATCTTGAGGTAAGCCATTTGCCAAGGTTTCAGTGAGTTTTATTTGTTAGGAATCTGTACACAATAGGATCATTTTTAATTTTGTTATGTTTTATTTCATCCTAAAACAATTCTGTTGTTATCTACCTGCGTCGGGAAAAACAACTTTCTGGCAGCGGAACATTCCTCACCCTACGCCTGAAAGAAAACATTAATTCACTTTCTATGGTCTTTTTCGAATAGGAATCGGTTCAACAGTTTCAGTGTAAGAAGGATAATGCCTTCATTTTTAATCCAGACAAAGTTGTAATTCTTTTACATTTTAGAACCTGTTGTTTTTCTAGGGCTTATGATGACAATCAAAATTTACAGCCTAGGACCATGTCATCTTGTTTCAGTGAGAATGTTGGACTTCTTCGGGTAACTCGAGTTGGTAGCCGCCGTGTGGTGCAAATTTCCTCAGGGTTTATGTTATTCTTTTCAATCTTAGGTTGGGGATCCTTTTGTTGCGGGATAGGGTCATGGAGCCCTACAGGTATTTTTAAAATTTCCATTTCACTTGCACAGGGTCATATGTATGATTGTTTTTGACACATTTGTCACTTTATTTGTTTGCTAATACAGGAAAATTTGGAGCCCTCTTTTGCATTAATACCTTTCCCAATTTTTGCAGCATTGTATTGTGAACTATTTGGGCTAGTTGGTAAGCCAGTGTTTTTTAATCTCCATCCCATTAACTGGAGCAATATTCTTTGCATCATGTTTTAAATATTTTGTGGCCTCTAAATATGGTATGTTGTTGTGTCTATTCCAGTGGAAATTGGTCTTTCCTTTTTACAATTAACAAATATGAACTCTCTTCATAACCTGTTCATTACTGGAGTTTGTTTCTTCCTTGGACTGTCCACCTCTCAGTACTTTAATCAATTTGCTACAGCACAAGAAGCTAAGGCTACTTCTGAGCAAGGCCTATAGGCATCTTCTTCTAAAGATCCTCATCCTTTCCATGGACCTGTTCATACGGGAGCCACATGGGTAAGTTTGACATGCTACTAATTTGTCAAAAAAATTGTATGCTAGCTCAATGCGTAGTATTATTTGATCATGCAAATTTAATTTGTCTCTATGTGATGGCATTTCAATGATTTTCTAAACACAGTTTTCACTTCAGCACCAACAATTGCACTAATAATTATAGTATTCATAGACAATACACTACAAGTTCACAAAGGAAAGAAGGATAGGGGAATGCTTTGGTGGGTTAAATTTCAAACATCCAAAGGGGATAACCGTAATGAGGGGTTCTACACACTTCCATTCAATCTCAATACATTCTTCTCGCCTACATGAAAATATTTATGATTTTTATAAAATTGCATTTCCTCATAATATGTAATTATTATTCTACTCAATAAAATGATCCAAGAATGGCTATTTTTAAGATGATATTAGATCTTATGAGAAAAAAGGAAGGAGATTAAATAATTTGGTTACAGTTCTGGTTTAGAGGCAGGGTATACCAACCATCCCTATCAACATCAATCAGTGTGATATTTTGTTGTGAACCAACAAAATGCCCAACCACTAAGCAGTCTATGACAAATCAAATGCATTAGTGAAATTATGAATCTTTCATAAGCAACCATCAATGAGCTGATTGAGCCATAGTCTTTATCTTTTTAGGAGTGATGCTTAATGCCCCTGTAACATTTGTTGAAGCACTTATCTCCGCAGCACACTAGCACAAGGAATACATCTGAAAATTTTTATCTACCTAAATAACATGACAAATCATCCCAGCAGCAAATGAAATTTTATAGTGGCAGATTTGCTCCCCACTAAGACCATTTCCTTTCTTTTACAAAACAAATCTGCCAAACGTATTTGTTTGGTCTATATTCCGCAACATGGCTTTTAGAGGGAGATTAATTTTGAGTGTTGATCAATGAACTCTCACATACACAGGAGTTACTAATAAAGATGTGTTTGGAGGAGAACAATGTTGAATGATTTGATTAGAGTTTCTATTTTTCTTTTTTAAAGAAGAAAAGGTAGAAATAAGCTGCATAGTTAGATTGGTGATATCATTCTCTGTGTATTTAGGTGATAATCTTTTTCCTTTCTTCAATTAAAGTTTGTGTAATAAGAGTAAAAAGGGTTGGGATTTTGAAATGCATGTTGAAGACCACCTCACTAAGATAGTCACTAATATAGTGAGAAAGAGTATGTTCTTTGAAATATATCGTATATTTATATAATTATATTTGTGAAAGCACTTACATGTTTGTATTCACAAGGTATTGTCGTGAGGCTTCTTTCAAACATCGTATATTTTATATTTATATTTGTGAAAGGACTTACTTTTGTTGCAGCACTGTCCTTGAGGCAACACCCCCTTTCTACTTATGCAGATAGGGTGTTTTCTAATGAAATAAATATTGCCACCAAGCTGACAGAAAAGAAATACAACACAATGATGTTCAGGGACGCACTGAAGACTGGTTTCTATCATCTTCAGGCAGCTCAGGATGAATACAGGTTGTCTTGTGGTTTAGGTGGCAGAGTCACCTGATCTTACCCTTCACTGTGCTAATAAGTATTTGCAGTTAAATCAAGGTGGCCAACTGCAGAGTGACCTGATCTTAACATTCAGCATGTGAAAGGCCAATGAACCTTTTCTTCTATATAGAGAAAAAGCCAGAAATGTTCACTTTTCCCCATGACCTTTTGAATAATGATAATGTTACAGTGAAACATGGAAGCAGCTTGGGTGGGAAGAGGAGAATATCCATGCTCTATGAGCAATTAAAGATAGATGTTATTGACTGCATTGCTTTTCATCAATAGCCAGGACTATACCATCCGTTGCTCAGGAACCACAAGTTTGAGGTCAGGTCTCTTTACATACAGAGTGAGAGAAAAAGACATTTTGTAGGCAAGGTAGCAAGATTATGAATACAAGAATGAAGTTTGGTGATTTTGTTCTTCTGAAAAGGTGAGTGAAAAATGAATTCAAGATTCAGTAGAGGGGTGAATCCGATTTATCTAATAGAAGCTTGCAGTCGGGGCCTGTCCATGAATTCCAAACGTGGCATCTAACATGACTAAGTTGTTGTCATGGAACAGTTCTTGTTAGAAGGACTACTGTGGATGATCTAATGCGTGTTGCTTCTCCTGAGAAATATGGCAAAAAGTCTAAAAAAACAAGATTGTGGGTGTCTCAAAAAACCAGCAAGTTTTTATGCCAAGAATAACACATACAATCCCATGGAGGAGAATACTATGGTGCAAAAGCAAGTATAAATGTTTGGGAAAGTTTATCCAGAAATCTTAAAGACTACTATTATGGACTGTGGAAACAAAATGCTATTGAAAGTTTCCTCTTTCAATGGTCCTCAATATGATATCACCATACTTGTTTGGAAGGTCACAAAATATGCCACATAAGTTGCTGCAATTGGGTTCATTCTATTTTGTTGTAGAATCAATTATAGCAATAGGTCACAAAGTATACATAAAAGTGCAAGATGTTTGGTTTTAGATGATACAGATTGTATTTCAAATGCTGTCATAACAATTACCATTATTCTAATGCAATGACAATCTTTCTTACTTCGACAAACATTTCAGAAAGTTAAATAGATAAAAATGAGATGTCTATGTAAGCATTTAGAAAAATAGAGCTATGTATGGAGGCATCGATTATAGACTTATACTGGATGCCCAGGAAACATTTATACAAAGGCAAAAAGCTTGAGAGCTCTTCGTAAGTCTCTGCTTATGCTTTAGTCACTGTCATTCTTCCACATCTTCAACCTGCCATTGCTCAATTCCAGTTTGGTTTCTTTCTGATGTATATGTTGCTTTGTTTATTAGTGGGTGGGCTGAAATATGGTACACTATAACTTTTTCTTTTGAAATAGTCATCAAGGGAATAAATCCTGCACATGTTTTTCCTTCAATTCACGGTGAATAAAAATGATTGTTAGTACATTTGTTATTAGCTATAATCCTCATAGATCTGTTATTAGCCTTATGGTTGCGATTTGACTAATGAAACCTCTTTCTAATTGACTGTTGTACTTCCCTTGCCCGATGTTCAACTGCCAAAGAATACAGATTATTGAAATTAATTCCTTTGTCAGTTATAATATCTGTTGAATGTGGAAACAAAATCCTTAAGGTACGAATGGTTTTAGACTCTGTCATTCTCTATTTTAATGGTAGAATGATGATCTGATGAAGTTTTTTTTTTTATGTATTCCAAGGTGCTTTATCATTAAAATTGAGTATTTGCTCCCTACTGATAGTTGGAATTGCTAAAAGTTTGTCAAAATAACAGTTTCGGACGTTAAAAGACACTTACATAAACTTCGTTAATTAGTTCATCTCTCTCTCTGAATTAAAAGTTATCTCTGGCTTGAGTTTGAGACCTGATGGTGGTTGTGCCTCAATAGTTTTATCGGTTTCAAAAGATTGATAATACGTGCAGAGTTTTTATTTCTAAATAAATGAAAATAAACATAAATTTAAGAACTGAGATATAAGAATGTTTGTGCTTAGCTTATTGTTTCTATTACTGTACGTTTTGATGCTATTATTGTACGTTTTGCTTGCTACTATTATAGCTTTTAAAAATTTTCTCTGAGATGTATCTATTTAGACTACTTGAAGGAAACCCTCCATAGATATAGTTGAATACAATATAGTTATTTATATTTTTAGTTTGTTTTTTTGTATCATCTTTAGTTACTTCCTGATCCTCTGATGATTGTCTTATATTGGTTCAGACTGTACTTAAATTATTATTGTCCAAATGTTTGTCAAGTCTTTCTATAGAGCTTTCCAGAATCATTTTATTTGAACCACAAGCAGCGCTTTTGCCCCTCATTTTTCATCTTTTCCGTTTTGATTTATCATTGTGTTGGTCACCCTGATCATTTCCTGTAGCAAGGTCTACTGATGCCAACAAAATCCTCAATCCTCATAAACAGGATCATGTTCAATTTTATTAAGTTGATTCCATTAAATAACGGAATGGAAAGAGGGGTTTTTAGGTTACCAAATTTAAAGAGCTTTGAGTGAAAAAAGAAAGGGCAAGACACTTATTGTAATTGTACTATAAAGACTTCTGTTCTTGCTAAGTTACTATTTTGTCCGGTCTTTGTACTTCTGTTGCTTGCATGTACTAAAATTTATTGCATTATGTTTCAATCATACGGTAGAACTTGTACACAATATACAACTATATTTGAAATTCTTTACTGTAATTTCCACTTTATCTATTCCTATCTGCAAAATAATAGTAGAATACTCTCTTCCTGTCTACAAAATAACAGCAGAATACTCTTCCAAAATCTTGCAAACCTTTTATTTCCTATCGGCTTTTTCCTTGAACCTCCTATGGGTGCAAGTGCTAGTATATTGGACGTGCAGACTATATTATACACGAAACACTCTAGGACCTTGAAATTGTGAACATGAATGTGATAGAAAATTCTCTCCAAGAATTTTTGAGTACTCTTTCCTCAATGTCACCTTGAACCATGAAAAAATATTTCTATTGGTCAATCATCAACCTCCTAAACTGACTGCACTCCACTTCTTCAAGTGTAATGAAGTCACTTCTCAAAGAAGCATCACTCTCAACGCTTTCCATCTTTAGAGACTTAAATTCAAAAGATGAAAATCAAAGCAGTTTCCTAGGTAGTTATAGAAATTTAGAGGTATATTAGAGATTTCCTTGAGAATTATCAATGATTGCAAATGATAGAAAGGTTCTCTAACAATTTAATGAGCAAGGTTATCGATGTGACTACAATATCAATTATTTCAGTTAAACCAGTTGAGTGTTCAATTTTCCCCTTATTGAGATAGTTCACACAAATAAATTTGCAGGAATAAATATGATCATTTAATGCAAATTTTGGTAATACACAATTTGCATGTACATTAGACCACAAGGTAGAATTTTAAGCCATGATGTTTTGGCTAATTGTCAAAAATCATGTTAAAAGGGGAAATCTAATGATGATTATTTTTAATCATTAATATTCCTCGATTGTTGGCTATTCTAAGTGAGAATTTGATTTTCATGAAACAACAAGACATGATGGCCATTACATTAATGACCAAAGATTGTAGATTATAATTTCTTATTAAATCTAGTTCTAATGTTTCTAAACGGGTCCAGAATTATTTTAGTTTACACTATAATGTAATGGAGGGAAAGGGAACAATTTTATAATTGAATCTCTAATTTCAAATTATTCTTGATCTTTGAATCAGGTATTACAAATATGGTGTTTTGTATTGATGAGTCTATTAGATGCACAATGATTAGATTTGGTTTTCTTTGAGAGATAATTTTTAACATCATATTCACTAATTTTATCAAGTCAATTCTATTTGAGTCACTTTTATCTATTATTATAGTTCTAGCCTTTGCACTAGGATGTTAATAATTTTTTTTTGTTAATCACACTAATCTTGTATTTATGAGTTAATGTTTGTTTTCCTTTCTTTGCTTTCTTGTTCAAAGAACACCCTATGTTAGTTAATCACAATGTATGAGGGAGTTGTACATCGATAATAATTCAGAGGAAAGTCACAAATGAAATTGTGATATTTCCAGAGTTGTTAGTGATATTGATCTTTTGGGTTACGGAGTTAAGATTGAAATATCACAATAAGGACCAATTCATTTGCTAACACATCTATTACATGTTTTTTATTAACATTGTTAGTTTAATATTTCTAATAATCACTTAATGCATAACATGCAATTATATATATATATATAAGTGTGGAGAATAACATTGTTAATTCCATGCAAATAAGGCCTTTAGATATCATCCAACATTATATCTCATGATGTTGTCTTTTACTAGTTAGATATTTTATTTGCATACAGGAGTCATGTGTTTCCCATGCACATTGATGTGAGTAGAAAAATTTGAAAAAATAACATACCTCACACTATTAACCCACTATTTTCAATCATGTTGTAAATACAATAATTACTCAATTAAACTTATTTGGTAAACTAGCACTCCATATTTCCTTAATCTTTGCAATCACCATTTATTACATTTTTCTTCTTGAAACTATGTTGTGTGCTAGAACCTTATTCAAGATAGAGTACACCACATGACTATTGGAAAAATACGAAGGATCAAGTGTAAGACATTGATTGAATTCGATGTAATCCAAACATTATAGGAACAGATACAACATAAAGGAGAGTTAAAGGTAACTGCCATAGATGCAGATGCAACCGAGTAACTACCATAGACCCATAACTATTTCGTTAGCAATGTAATATTTTCAACATCGATCCTTCATATTTTTCCAACGTATGGTATCAGAGTGCGCGTGGAAGAACCTCGAGGCATGGTGTAAACAGTAATATGTTGACAGCATTTGGGTCTGCAATGGTTGAAGAGATCGATAGCTATGTTTTTCGTTTCCTGGGGGGATCATTGGGTTGATGTAGTCTGTATGAATGAAAGAGCCCCTATTGATGTCTGTGAAGAGTGATATTAAGAACTAATGGACCCCTCTACGCAGTAGCCAAGAATCCGTTATGTGACTGTAAGAATTTGAATTAGAGGTCGTTGAAGTTTTGTAGCGAAAAGCCATAAGAAGGTACTCAATCTGTAAATGGCATAAATTGTGGAGGTGCACATAATACCCTTTAGTTGCCCTTTCTTGACCTGTTCATATGAAAATCTTGCCTAAAATGGTTTTGTTCCAGTGAGTAAGTGGTAGTTTGAATCTGTTTTAAATAATGTGGATCTGTGGTATGATTAATGCCTGCTTATAGATTTCAACTTTTGAACGTTTGATGGCTAATGATTACTTCAACAATGGTGATGATTTGAAAGGTGTGCACACTATACTTCATTGAAGAATGATAAGGAACTTGTTAAGAAGCTTTTGAAAGAAAAATTGGATACAAGTGGACATCTGAGTTCGGAATCTTCGAGCTTTCTGTAAGTGCCTAATAAATTATTTGTAGTATAGAAAGGCACATTTCTAAATGTATATGCCAGCTTATTTTACACAAAAGTAATGGTGAAAAAGGATATACTTCTCAATCAATAGGTCTTAGGCTAGGCAGACGATTTATAAAGGTGCATTATATGTAAGATCTGAGCTTCTTTTTATTATTGGTTCATTCATGATGAATGGTGTAACTCCTAAAGGAGTTAATCAGGTTTATCTGATTGTCACTTTCACAAAGATTGATGTGAACTTGGGCTTGATGTAAGAAAATATGATGATATGTACTTTGAAAGGGAGTTTATGAAGAAGAAAAAAATTATGATACATTTCTGTGAGGTTGAGGGAAAATCAACAAAGTATGTAGCTGCACATGGAAAGAAGGATCAAAAGGCATTAGTTGAACAAGTATTAAAGGTGGAAGAATTTCTTCTTGATTGGAAACATTACTTGTATACTCTATTTTCTCTAAGATTAGAAATCAAGCTTTATGATTTTGTACCTTGAGCCTTCAATATTGGAGGCTGGTGGCACTGGAGGATGGAAAAATTTCCATCATCTGAAGTCAGCTTCTCACTTTGAGATGATGCTTTGTATGAGAAGTTTTTTAGTCTTTAATTTCTTGCTTTTTTCCTTGTTATTGCTGAAAATTTGAAGAATACATATATTGTGAAGTTTGAATTTTGGATAAGGGGTTTGGTGAAGAGCTCAATAGTGATTGTTTCCTAGAAATTTCACAAGACTATGAACAAGGATTACACCTTGACGAGGGTCGAGGAGATAACTTGGAGGATGGTTGTCTAGTAATTATGGTCAAGACCAAGGGTTATACCTTTACAAGGGTCAAGGAGACAACTTAGAGGGTGGTTGTCCAATAACTACGGTCTATGGTTCAAGAGTTTGTGGGAGGAAGAACTCGAGAATTCAGCTTGGAGCGTCACTTTTCTGAGGGTTACAAGGCAACTTGGAGGAGCTCCACCTGATTCAAGATTTGTTTCTTGAAGGAAGATCTTCACAAAGATGTATACACATTTTGTATTCAACAAGTTTTGTTATGTAAGCCTTAAGGTTGGGGGGTGGGGGGGGGTCCCTTGGAAAAATGAATAAGAGCTTTTAGGGGATACATTGCTAATGAATAAGTTATGTGTTATGGTAGTTACATGATTGCATTTGCATCTATGGCAGTTACTTGCAAGTCTCCTTTATATTGTATTTGTTCCTATAATGTTTGGATTACATCAAATTAAATCAATGTTTTACACTTGATCCTTCACTATTTTTCCAATAGTGACAAGACATAGTCTTACATTTCTCAAAACTTAAAATTCCTTCCCAAGACAACCTTTTTACAATATAGTTCTTATCCATGGACTTGTATACATGGGTATTTGTAAACTCGTTATTAGAAGAAACTACCAGCAAGCATTAGAATGACTAGATATATTGACAAAAATTACTCAATATTCAAATATGATTAGAATGGCTTTAAACAAGTTTACTTTATTACATCATAATACCATATTTGGTATGCCTATAAACTTGTACTACTTCATAGACACTTGACTTGCTACACTTGGATTGCTATTGAGGAAAGATAAGTTTATCACCTATCATCTCAAAGCAAGCTCAACTATACTTCTCACTACAATAAAATTTTAGAAAATAGATTTAAGAATAAAAGAGAGTACATTTACTCTGACAATGAGCAAGGTCACACAATTAAAACAAGACTAGATGACACCATTCGATCTAAGATTATGCTATATTATGTACTATGATCATTTAGAATCAATTATTATATATAAATAGTTCTGGTCCCTTACATTAAAAAGGTGATCTTCACCAAATAAATTATTGTAATATAGACATCTCCCTTGTACAGGAGGATTGCCGAACTGATAGAGAATGAGATTATTACATTTTATGGAGTTCAATAACAAGGGTAAAACCAAAATATAGATTACATAATATATAAAAAACCAAATAGAAAGAATGGACTTTACCTTGATTTGTTGATTTGACTTGACCAATTCAAGTCTTGTTGAGCACTTATTCTTCCCTTCATATATTACCTAACCTTAACTTTACAACCTATAGGCTGCTTGGTGGATCATACATTTTATGTACTAATCATCAGCTAGCATCTGGGAAGATCAGGAGGAGGCGGCTCCAAACTTGACGAGTTACTGGGGCCGTTGTTCACCACAAGCACCGTATTCAATCCCCATGTTAGATGATCATCAAAGTGACAATGCAAAAACCAAACACCTGCATAAACAATAAACAATAATTATTGTCCGAAATTGAGCTTCAACTTAATTATGAGAGGATTAAAGTTGTGTATTTGTTACCTGGGTTGTCAGCTTTAAATCTAATTGCAGCCCACCCACTCAGAGGAACCCCGACAGTGTTCCGCAGTGGCGGATCAACCAAATTGAAAGTGAGGGGATCTGTTTGATCATCGTAGTTTCCAAAACCTTGTCCCACAACAAAAAAGTCATAACCGTGAAGATGCATTGGATGGTCATCTGCCTGGAAGATATTCGTCCCCTGGAACACCACCTGAATTGTATCATTATAATTGAACACTTTCACTTTTGTGCCAAAAGTTGGTGCCCAGATAGTTTTTGGGATATCGTCTCCAGTATAGTTGAACACAAGTGGGGGATTTGAAGGGAAATCTGTAGTAAAGACGCCTTTGATGCCAAAGTAATAAGCTTGCAAGATGTCGATATTTGGCAGAACAAAAGAGTTATTGTTCATGCTGGCAGCTATTCTGGTGTTGTTGGGCCCACTGCAATTCATGCCGAGTGGGAGTGGGCATGGAAGTAAATTCATGCATGGAAGTAAATTCAGCCCTACGGTTGTGACAATGCTATTGTCTATAGTCTGTGGAACTTCCACCGGGTGCTCCGATGAGGCTAGGCTTCGTAGCGCTCGGCTAAATACAGTCACTGTCGCCGTGTCGTTGTACACTGGAAGCTGCGGGAGGATTGGAGTGACAGACGACTCAGAGCCCTCGTAGTTGATAATGGCAGTTGTTGTGGTGTTATCAAAGTAGCCTACTGGTTGTGTGGTGTATACGCTGGCGGCTATGTAGTATCTGCCTGGTGGTTGACTCGCTGTGAGAAGAACGTCTGTAGTCTGGCCTGGAGTTACAAACATCACATCAGTTGTGTATGGTTTTGTGTAGGAGGCGTCCGCACCGACGACTGTGAGATTATGTGATGCTATCTTGAAAAATAGGTGGCTATTGAGAGCAGCATTAACAATCCGTAGCAGGTAAGTTTTTCCCTGCTGCACCGACATGTTGAATGTTCCTGCACGAGAAAATGGTGTCACTGTCGATTCCGTTTTAAATTTCGATTATTACAGTAATCAAATTCGCGAGTACCTGATGCTGAGCAAGGATAGAGATCTCCAGGCTGACCATTGATGGTAAAAGCATCAGATATATTGGGTGCTCCACCGGTTATAATTGCTTGCCTTTCGACCGCTTCAGGATCACTATTCCACCAGTCTCCTATTTAATACAGGCAGATTAAGTGGGAATTCGGGAGGAGCACAAAATGCATAAGAAATGATAGAACATGAATACAAAAACGTTGAATGTCAGCTCTTGTTTCTACTCGAATAAATGACCATCAACGAAAGTGAAAACATAAACCCAAATGTTTAACCATTGTGCTAAACTTCGATTTTATTATTAATGCTTTTTAAGTTTTCCGATTTTCATTTCTTCCGTATTGTATTTTTAAATTATAATATATACTGTTATAAAACAATTTCTTAAATTATTAAATCATTTTCTTATTAAATAAAAATTTGTCAAACTATAATCTTTATATTTGTATTGTATAATTGAATTATTTTTATTTTTTATAAAATTTAATCTAAATTTTTAAAATTAGATATATTATTGATCACATTTTATTAATTTTTGTGAATACATATAATACAAAAGTACCTCTTAACAAATAACTTTTCACTAATATGATAAGAAATAAAGATTGTAGAAACATCAAATATAAAAACATATTATTGCTTTTCTTTTTCAAATCCACCTCTATGTTTAAAAAACTTTATTAAGAATAGTAACCACCAATGTTTTCCTTTTTTTTTCTATTTATGTTTAACACTTACACTCATTTTATTAAGATGAAATAAATATTTGGAAACAATTATAACTTTAACCTATATTACAAAATGTTGTTAAGCAGTGATTATTTATCTTCAATGACTTCTATACATCTTTTAACAGTCATAAGTGAAAGTTATAAATCCTAAGTAATAATTATTCTATATGATTAAAAAAAAAGTCTGAAATAAAAAATATTCATACACTCAAGTAATCTTAGAAAAAATAATAATGAAAATTTAACATAAGACCATGTTATAGGATTTTATAATCAATAATTTATAATGGAAAAATCTTGCTAAAACAATCATAAAAAATATTATCACTTTCTCCTCTTTTTCTAAGAAAACATTTCCTACAACAATTATTAAGAAACTATTATAAAGCTTAAAACTACCCTACTTTTTATTATTCACTAGTTAGAAGTTCAAAACTCATAAAAGAAAATTTTCAAACTCAATATCTTTAAACACACCTAATCTATATATGATACAACTTAAAATCATTACTCTATCCATAATATACTACAAATCATTAATCTTTTATCTGAAAATCATATCTTTAAACACACCTAATATACTATAAAAATTCCAAATTATTGACTTCAGATTAATATACTATAAAAATCCAAATTGTTATCTCTATATTAATATATTATAAAACTCCAAATAATTAGCAGCATATTATTATACTATTAAAAAAAAGAATTAATAAGAAAAATAAATTGTTTTCTTCTTATATTTTGTTTCCAAAATATTGAATCAAATCAAATCCAATCTTAACCTATAAAATATATACACACAATCAAATAAAATTGTAGAAATTAATCAATAAAATTAAACATAAGTTCATATTATAGGATTCTATAATGAATTATTTATAATGAAGAATCTCTACTAAAACAATCATACAAATTATTTTCACTTTTCTCTCTTTTATAAGAAGTCACTGACTTACAACAATTACTAAGATACTACTCTATAAAGTTCAAAGTTGCCCTATTTTTTTGTATTCATGAATTAGAAGTTCAAATCTCTAAGAGAAGATTCTCAAACTCAATCCATCTATAAGAAAACCTAAAATCATGATCTCTAAACATGTCCAATTCATATGTTATAGAACTCAAAATCATTACTCTATTCATCTAATATACTATAAATTCCAAATTAATAGCTTTATATTAATATACTGTAAAATTCCAAATTATTAACTTTATGTCAATATGCTAGCAAATTATTAGCTCTATATTAATATACTATATAACTCTAAAATAATTAATTCTATATTTATAGACTATAAACTGAAAAGAAAGTATTTTTTCTTCTAATTTCTATTCTAAGCATTGAATCAAACTGAAGAATAAAAATAGATGAAAATAAAAGCAAATAAGACACAGTCCAATTCCAAACAATTAATTTTATATTTACAGACTATAAACTGATCACCAAAAGTAATTTCATTTTCTATTTTCCATCCTAAATATTGAATCTAACTGGAAAATTAAAATAGATAAAAAATAACAGAAGCAAATAAAACACAGTCCAATTTTTTGATCTACCGTCTTTATATTCTAAGAAGACTTGCTTAAAACAGCACAAAGCCATGCATTTATAAGAGTTCGCAGCTTTTGATTTTTCCTTTACTTGCATTAAAGATTGCTAGAGCTTTTTTAAGAAGACTTCTAAAACAAAAAACATGCAAACGATGTCTAAATAGCAAAAGGCGGATCTCTCGCATCAGTTATCCAACACAAACCTGAGTCGATCTAAACATCTTTCAACTCCTTTAATCATTTGCCATGTCCACAGTGTTACTTTATAGTAAATCCAATTTCTAATCTAGCATCTCCATCAAAAGACAGTCGTCGAAATTAAGTAAACAAATCCATAAAAATATTTACCAAGCACTAGAGGAATCTCGGCATAGGGTTGTGGAAAGGGATAAGGATTTCCCTTTTTGGGATATATGACCAGTGCTCCCTGAACTGTTGCACGGAGCCATGAGACATGGGCGTGCCACCACAGGGTTCCTTCCTGTGCAGTAATGGTGAATCTGTATGTAAAACGCCCGTGCGGCTGAATGGGACACTGAGTGATATACCCAGTTCCATCAGCCCACGCTGTGCGAAGCTGTCTCACTCCATGCCTAAAAACAATTTGATCATCAGTACCGTGTCAAAAACGTAATTCACGTTGTACAACAGCTAAATTTCGTTCAGAAGCTTTGAGAGACAGACTTTACCAGTGGATGGTGGCATTAGACTGGGCTCTGTTATAAGTTTTTACGATAAGAGTGTCCCCATTTCGTACATACAGAGTAGGACCAGGGTACTGTCCATTTACCGTGATTTTGTTGTGTGTCTGGCATAGCCTAGTAATAGGCGTCTGTTCAATCTGCACATATATAAACAAACAATATCTAAATTTTTAATAGAACTGTGGTCTGATCTGTACGCTCTAAACAGTTCTGCTTCTTATTCTATACATGATAAAGTATGAGAGACAGCTAAAGCACTACGTTTCAGATCTGAACAGTTAGGTTGACAGTTTATAAAGTCAAAAAAAGCTTCAAAACGAGAGATAAATATATCAAAACCTCAATAAGAACGCATTATCAGAGGGGAGAAGTGAAATTACAACGAATGTATGGTGATGAACGTTTGCCCTCGCCAGATTGTGGAAAAGGCCAACGAATGTAGCGAGGAGTAGTAGAAACCTTGGTGAATCCCATTTCGCCATTATCAACATATTCACAGAACCAAATCTCCTTTCGTAGATAGTTTCTCAAGCATTAAAAGTAAGCACTTTTCAATACTAAGCCGCTGAGGAGTCTATATAAATTACTTTAATAGCAGTGTTCGGATGAATAACGTAACTGGTTGCTTGTCCGACTGGTTATTGCGTTACAGGTAACATGAAGACAAAAGTTGAAGCCGACGTGGCTAAGTTTTTTCACTATTCTAGGTAAATGGTTGCCTGAACGTTTCTTCCTCCTCGAAGTGTTTTGTACGTGAATTACCTATTTAATAGAATGCTAATTTGGAGTAGTTCGAAGGTCACAACGTACGATTTTCTTTCCGAAGTGGGCCCAATTTTTTTTCTCCATAGGGTTAGAGAATTAAATTATAATTTATGGTGTTACGTCGTTGAATTTAGAAATGTTTAGTTAGGCATTGTACTACTTTCTTTTGAGTGATTAGTAAGAGATTTTTGTCAATTGGTGAGTGTTTTATATACTAATTTTGTAATTAAATTATAATTTATGGTGTCACGTCGTTGAATTTAGAAATGTTTAGCTAGGCATTGTACTACCTTGTTTTAAGTGATTTGTAAGAGATTTTTCTTAATCTGGTGAGTGTTTGATATACTAATTTTGTAATTAAATTATAATTTAAGGTGTCACGTCATTGAATTTAGAAATGTTTAGCTAGGCATTGTCCTACCTTCTTTTGAGTGATTTGTAAGAGATTTTTGTCAATCCGGTGAGTGTTTTACACACTATTTTTGTAAAATATTATGTATTATATTATATGTAAAAAGTTAGTGGGATAATTTAGTTTGAATAATTTTTAAGATGTTACTAAATTTGATGACTAAAATTTTATATATTATTTTTATGGAATATTGATTATCATATTATATTTTCTAAATAATTAGTGGAATCATTTCTTTCAATGATATGTAATATATATTTTTTATTTGGTGGAGTATTATACTATGCTATATGCTTCTATGGCTATATTAGAAAACTATAAAATCTAGGGGATATATGCATCATGGAGAAAAACTACACTATGCTATATACCTCTATGATCACACTTTCAAACTACACAGATATTCTAAACACCATGCGAACTAATCCCTTACAGACGAATTCATGTAGCCAATCGAGGTCAAAGAGTAGCTCCAAATTAGAGATCCATTTTTGAAATTCAAACCCCCTTAATGCCTTAGCCCTATGCTGCACTAATGTTGTGGAGTGAAAGTTCGCTAGAAATGAGAGCCATTCAACCACTGTCGCTTTCCCTACGACCTGAAAGATGCCTCTTGGTTGAGGGATGCCCACACTATAGCGAGTAGTATAGAAAACCTCTTCTAGCCAGCCTAAGTATTTATTCTTAAGCAATGCCATCGTGAGTTCCCTCACCATTTCTTTTTCTTTGATCAGGTTTAGGGGGGAGACCACAAACCAAGACGTGATGTCAGTACTTACTCAATATTGGCTATTGTCACTTAGAAGATATTCCCATAGAACACAGTTCACTACCCATAAAATGAGGCCACTCTACTCTTTGAGGACAAGCTTCAGCCGGAGGTCCGTGATATTGCCAAAGAATGTAACTTGTTAGCATAGGCTTATCAATGTCATAGGCATTTCCCTAATTCTCAAAGCTAAAACCCACCGCAATTCTTTTTTAATGCCCTTTGTATACACCTCACATGATAATAAATATTCGTTACACATGCTTCAACCTTTCGGCATCGACTTAGGATTTCTAACATTATTGCCATGTTATCTACATCTGCACACTATGATCTTGGTCTCACGAAGGAGGGTTAAATAGAGAGTGAAAATTGTATAAGTCCCTTATACTCCAATGCCATGTGGTGAGATCCTTCCACCATGGTATGCCACTTTTGAGCTTGCTACCACTTTGCCCATATAACTCCTATTTTTTCAAGTCACCAGTGTTGTCGAGGAGATTTTTGTTAATTGCAGAAGGTTGACAGCGTTGGTTGTTTGGACTGGTCCAAAAAATGCTCCACATTTCTTTATATTGATGCTTCTATTGGCATGGTTTGTTATTGATGTCAAAGGTTGAAGGAGTTTGTTGGTTGATGATCATTGTAAAGTTGAATCATGACAAATGATATGTTCATGTTCTTGGTGCATCCAAAAGGTGCTTGTTCATTCAATTCTTGATGTCCACCATAGATCTGAGAGGTATTGATACTCATTGTTCATTGATCTTAGTAAGTTGCTTCATCTCATGGATTGATGACCACCATGGATCTGCAAAGGTCTTGTTGATACTTGATGCATTGAAACATTTCATGGTAACATGGTATTAATGCTTGATGTATCTTTCAGTATTGCTTCAGGAAAGGTAAAGAACTTGTTGATACTTGCTTCATACCAAAGGTGTTGCTTCATTTCAATGCAGGTAGTGAGTTGGTGTTAAGTGAGTTGATGTGCAGTTAGGGTTTTTGAATTTTGAATTTTTGCATACACTTTAACCTAAAACCCTAAGATCTAGAGTTTAAGTCTTTTGAAGACCTTTAAAGCACAATTCACTTTATGAAATGTTTGCACGGTGACTTGGTATCACCGGTCAAAGTTAATTTAAGTGATAACATTAAGGGTTTGAGCTCGATGAGCAATTGGCCCCTACTCCTAGTGCAACTAGCTAGACATGTCAATCTCATATATTTAACCACTCAAAGATAAATCAATGGATATCATTCAATTCATGGTTTGGTGGGATTAGAAGATCAAAGGTTTATTTTTAAATTCGGACAATAGTTATTTCCCGAAGCTTAAACATTTATGAGTATCTCATAGTTATTGCCCATGGTTCTATTTGTAACTATTTTGTAAAGCAAAGATCAATGGTCACCATGAAGGTGCCAAATTGAAGATCAATGAAATTGAAACAACAAAAAATGGTGGATATGCTTTCGTATGGTTTAGGACATAGAGCAAACCCATTTTCCAATTATCTCATTGAAGGGAAACCCTAGAGATCTTAATGCAAAGGAGAAAGATATCTTGCAATAGGGTTGTCCTAGGGTATGATTGTAAGCTAATGAGGGGTTCACCACCAAGCTAGAGCTTGGAAAGACAAATAAAATGCAATATGCAATGCTTAACCCTAATATGATGCAATCTTTCACTAAATGACCTAGAAAAGTATGTAAAACAAAATAGAAAGCCACAAGATGAAATGTGTGCACCTGGAAACCTGAAGGAGATTGAATGAATCTTTGAAATGATGGAAAAACTAATTTTAATGTTGTCTAGGATTCATATGTCAAACTGGGTGATTTAGTCTCAGATCTGTGTTTCTGTGTAGAAACAAGAATCTATAAAATGGGTCTATGAAACTGTAAAAACCTAAAAAATGACTTAAGCTGGGACTCATATGCCAGAACTGGCATATTATTCTAGTTAGGGTGTTCTAAAGCTTCAATGTATGAATCTTCTCTTTAATGACTGCTCTATCTATTCTAATTGATTTTCGGATCCGAAACACTAATTTGCAACTTGTAGAAATCTTCCAAGTTTCTCCAATGCAAGATGACAACTTTGAACACTTCGACAACTTTCTCCATACTTTCTCTTCAATGTGTCTTCAACTTAAACCTATAAATCACACACCAAAGAGAGAGAAGAGATGTTTTTTTGTTAGTGGAAAGGGGTTTTCCTTGGTCAAACCTTGTTTTAGTAATCAAACCTTGAAATGAAATGAAATAGGAATGGAGAATGATGAATGAACAAAATATGATGTTGCAACTCACCAAACCTTAGTAATAAGAGGCTAAAAACATGTATGAAGTGGCTCCAATGAATGTAGATTTTGAATCTTGCTTGAATATGATAGATCTTAAGTGAAATTCTAAGTTGAATCATGAAACCCTACATCACAATTGTTAGCTAAAGAAAAACATGATGCATGATGAATTTTACATGATGCACATGATGCTTGAATAATGCTCTAAAGTGCTTGATAATCTTCCCTTGAATTCTCCTGAATGCTCTTTTGAACTCCAATTTGCTATTAGAATGGTCATTTGACTTGCTAGGTGTAAAATGAGTGAAAGAAACTTGTATTTATAATTAATTATGCAAAAAATTTGAAAATTACAACATTACAAGCTGACATCAAATCTAGGAGGAAAAAATCCCACCAACAATTTGAATTGATTTTTATTTTGGACCACAAGAGGCTCATACAGCGAAGGTGGTGTATAAGTCCCATTAGGCATAATTTACAGGACCAATTTGAAAAATGCTTATAAAGGTGTGAAACCAAGACTGGGACCCAAAACCCCAGGTGGGACCCATATGCCCAAGGTGGCATATGAGTCTTAGACCACCAAATCTAGGCCACACAACCTATAAACACCTAGAAGAAGTGAAGCAAAAGACAATTTATGAAAAATGCTTCTAAGTTTGCTGCTAAAATGACCCCTAATCCATCTAAGGTGACCATTCAAATGGGAACTTTTTCTGCTAATACCTATACCATGTGCATTGCAACCACCAAAGCCTTAGATCTGTCTACTGCTACTAAGAAATCACAACATGTAGATCATGGGAAGAATCCTATTGATCAACCAAAGAAAACTACCTTCAATACTTTCAATACCAATACCAACACAAGTACAACACTTCATTTGTTAGTATTTCCACTAGAAATTCTAAGATAGATCCTACCCCATCAACTACACCCCCAAACACTAAGATCTTGATATTACAATTGGAAAATGACAAGTTACTGCAAGAGTTGAAGAAAACTAAAATGGAAGCTTCAAATACAAAAATAGCAAGGAAAAATTATTTCCTTAAGATCTCCATACCTGAACTAGTAGTGTCAAGCTCTGGGCATACATAAAATGATACACAGAAAAACAAATCTGAGGGACACACTGCCATTGGAGGTGGAGGTGGAGATCAGGATGGTGGAGGTGGATGAGACAATAAAGATAAGAATTCTTATTTTGAAGATGATGAGGGAAAGAAGAAAGGAGGTGGTGGTAATAATGGAGATGGAAAAGGTAAAGATAAGACTTAATCTGATGACCAAAAAAATGATAAGCCTAGAAATTCTCATAGAGACCGAGCTACCAGGATACCAATGTAAGTTGAAAGATATCAGCAGTTGTGCTTTACAAGGATTCTCGGTTATCCTAACCCATTCCCTAAAGATTTTAGGCCTGCTTTGGTTAGATTTTTTGGAAACAATGCCTTGAGCGGTGAGGACCACCTCAAAGCATTTTCCAATGTCATGGATAATTTTGAGGTAGAAGAAGAGGATGCCATGATGATGTTATTCATGTAAACACTTATCAAGGATGTCAGAGAATAGTATAGGAGTTTCCCTGCTAAAAGTATTGGTTCATGGGAGGAATTTAAAAGGCTATTCAGAGATCAGTATGGTGATAAAAATGATTCAAGGTATCTGTTGAATCAATTTAATAATATTACGAAAGGTTCTAATGAATTTTTGGTTGATTTTAATATGAGGTTCCAAAAGGCTATGAAAATTTTACCTCCTCATTTACAATTAAATGATAATGTATGCTAGGTAAACTATTGCAATACCTTTGATGCAAAAATGAGCTACCACTTACTGGATAAGAATCCTCAAACATTGAGAGAGGCTTACAAGATGGATGTCCATATTGATAATATCAGTAGAGAAACTAGTAAAGTTGGGAGGAGGGATGATGTAAAGATCCTCAAGAAACCTATGAGAGAGGATAAGAATTTTGGTGCTAAAGGAGTTTCTCTCAAGGACAAGATTGATAATTTCACTATTACCATGAAGAATATGACTAAAAAAATTGAAAAGCAAGAGAAAGCTCTGTCAAATGAAAGGCCCAATTATCATAAGAATGTTCAAAAGACCTCCTCGGTTGCAGTATCATCCATATAATAAAAATTGGCATAATGGGAAGCCCATTCCTAATAATCAGAGAAATGCCCAAAACAAGGTTCCTCTAGATCCTCTGCAGAATAACTCGAGCAATTTTGCTAATGAGACCCCTTGGTGCATGGTTTTTCAAATGCCACATTCTCCTCATGAGTGTGTAGTTGTATAGATGGTTGAAGTGGAAGATGATGTACCTGAAGACTTTGATCCGTCCAATGAGGATGATGTTGGCATTAATTTGATCATGGATGGTTCTAATTTTTCTTCAACAATGAATGATCCTCTAATATGGAGTCTCATAAAATGAACATGTGGATGACCAAAGGAATATTTCCAATACATGTCACTAGCAAGTTCTCTCTGATGAGCATGATGGAAGTGATAATGAAGTGTACACATTGGAAGTAACAAAGATAATGTGTCCCTGAGGAGACCTTCGAATGAGGAAATTGCATGGTACACAGTGGCCTTGGCCACTAAA
>VDFB02058242.1:753850912-753879912 GCA_007258455.2 Sequoia sempervirens | reverse complement strand
TGTAGCTGCACATGGAAAGAAGGATCAAAAGGCATTAGTTGAACAAGTATTAAAGGTGGAAGAATTTCTTCTTGATTGGAAACATTACTTGTATACTCTATTTTCTCTAAGATTAGAAATCAAGCTTTATGATTTTGTACCTTGAGCCTTCAATATTGGAGGCTGGTGGCACTGGAGGATGGAAAAATTTCCATCATCTGAAGTCAGCTTCTCACTTTGAGATGATGCTTTGTATGAGAAGTTTTTTAGTCTTTAATTTCTTGCTTTTTTCCTTGTTATTGCTGAAAATTTGAAGAATACATATATTGTGAAGTTTGAATTTTGGATAAGGGGTTTGGTGAAGAGCTCAATAGTGATTGTTTCCTAGAAATTTCACAAGACTATGAACAAGGATTACACCTTGACGAGGGTCGAGGAGATAACTTGGAGGATGGTTGTCTAGTAATTATGGTCAAGACCAAGGGTTATACCTTTACAAGGGTCAAGGAGACAACTTAGAGGGTGGTTGTCCAATAACTACGGTCTATGGTTCAAGAGTTTGTGGGAGGAAGAACTCGAGAATTCAGCTTGGAGCGTCACTTTTCTGAGGGTTACAAGGCAACTTGGAGGAGCTCCACCTGATTCAAGATTTGTTTCTTGAAGGAAGATCTTCACAAAGATGTATACACATTTTGTATTCAACAAGTTTTGTTATGTAAGCCTTAAGGTTGGGGGGTGGGGGGGGGTCCCTTGGAAAAATGAATAAGAGCTTTTAGGGGATACATTGCTAATGAATAAGTTATGTGTTATGGTAGTTACATGATTGCATTTGCATCTATGGCAGTTACTTGCAAGTCTCCTTTATATTGTATTTGTTCCTATAATGTTTGGATTACATCAAATTAAATCAATGTTTTACACTTGATCCTTCACTATTTTTCCAATAGTGACAAGACATAGTCTTACATTTCTCAAAACTTAAAATTCCTTCCCAAGACAACCTTTTTACAATATAGTTCTTATCCATGGACTTGTATACATGGGTATTTGTAAACTCGTTATTAGAAGAAACTACCAGCAAGCATTAGAATGACTAGATATATTGACAAAAATTACTCAATATTCAAATATGATTAGAATGGCTTTAAACAAGTTTACTTTATTACATCATAATACCATATTTGGTATGCCTATAAACTTGTACTACTTCATAGACACTTGACTTGCTACACTTGGATTGCTATTGAGGAAAGATAAGTTTATCACCTATCATCTCAAAGCAAGCTCAACTATACTTCTCACTACAATAAAATTTTAGAAAATAGATTTAAGAATAAAAGAGAGTACATTTACTCTGACAATGAGCAAGGTCACACAATTAAAACAAGACTAGATGACACCATTCGATCTAAGATTATGCTATATTATGTACTATGATCATTTAGAATCAATTATTATATATAAATAGTTCTGGTCCCTTACATTAAAAAGGTGATCTTCACCAAATAAATTATTGTAATATAGACATCTCCCTTGTACAGGAGGATTGCCGAACTGATAGAGAATGAGATTATTACATTTTATGGAGTTCAATAACAAGGGTAAAACCAAAATATAGATTACATAATATATAAAAAACCAAATAGAAAGAATGGACTTTACCTTGATTTGTTGATTTGACTTGACCAATTCAAGTCTTGTTGAGCACTTATTCTTCCCTTCATATATTACCTAACCTTAACTTTACAACCTATAGGCTGCTTGGTGGATCATACATTTTATGTACTAATCATCAGCTAGCATCTGGGAAGATCAGGAGGAGGCGGCTCCAAACTTGACGAGTTACTGGGGCCGTTGTTCACCACAAGCACCGTATTCAATCCCCATGTTAGATGATCATCAAAGTGACAATGCAAAAACCAAACACCTGCATAAACAATAAACAATAATTATTGTCCGAAATTGAGCTTCAACTTAATTATGAGAGGATTAAAGTTGTGTATTTGTTACCTGGGTTGTCAGCTTTAAATCTAATTGCAGCCCACCCACTCAGAGGAACCCCGACAGTGTTCCGCAGTGGCGGATCAACCAAATTGAAAGTGAGGGGATCTGTTTGATCATCGTAGTTTCCAAAACCTTGTCCCACAACAAAAAAGTCATAACCGTGAAGATGCATTGGATGGTCATCTGCCTGGAAGATATTCGTCCCCTGGAACACCACCTGAATTGTATCATTATAATTGAACACTTTCACTTTTGTGCCAAAAGTTGGTGCCCAGATAGTTTTTGGGATATCGTCTCCAGTATAGTTGAACACAAGTGGGGGATTTGAAGGGAAATCTGTAGTAAAGACGCCTTTGATGCCAAAGTAATAAGCTTGCAAGATGTCGATATTTGGCAGAACAAAAGAGTTATTGTTCATGCTGGCAGCTATTCTGGTGTTGTTGGGCCCACTGCAATTCATGCCGAGTGGGAGTGGGCATGGAAGTAAATTCATGCATGGAAGTAAATTCAGCCCTACGGTTGTGACAATGCTATTGTCTATAGTCTGTGGAACTTCCACCGGGTGCTCCGATGAGGCTAGGCTTCGTAGCGCTCGGCTAAATACAGTCACTGTCGCCGTGTCGTTGTACACTGGAAGCTGCGGGAGGATTGGAGTGACAGACGACTCAGAGCCCTCGTAGTTGATAATGGCAGTTGTTGTGGTGTTATCAAAGTAGCCTACTGGTTGTGTGGTGTATACGCTGGCGGCTATGTAGTATCTGCCTGGTGGTTGACTCGCTGTGAGAAGAACGTCTGTAGTCTGGCCTGGAGTTACAAACATCACATCAGTTGTGTATGGTTTTGTGTAGGAGGCGTCCGCACCGACGACTGTGAGATTATGTGATGCTATCTTGAAAAATAGGTGGCTATTGAGAGCAGCATTAACAATCCGTAGCAGGTAAGTTTTTCCCTGCTGCACCGACATGTTGAATGTTCCTGCACGAGAAAATGGTGTCACTGTCGATTCCGTTTTAAATTTCGATTATTACAGTAATCAAATTCGCGAGTACCTGATGCTGAGCAAGGATAGAGATCTCCAGGCTGACCATTGATGGTAAAAGCATCAGATATATTGGGTGCTCCACCGGTTATAATTGCTTGCCTTTCGACCGCTTCAGGATCGCTATTCCACCAGTCTCCTATTTAATACAGGCAGATTAAGTGGGAATTCGGGAGGAGCACAAAATGCATAAGAAATGATAGAACATGAATACAAAAACGTTGAATGTCAGCTCTTGTTTCTACTCGAATAAATGACCATCAACGAAAGTGAAAACATAAACCCAAATGTTTAACCATTGTGCCAAACTTCGATTTTATTATTAATGCTTTTTAAGTTTTCCGATTTTCATTTCTTCCGTATTGTATTTTTAAATTATAATATATACTGTTATAAGACAATTTCTTAAATTATTAAATCATTTTCTTATTAAATAAAAAATTGTCAAACTATAATCTTTATATTTGTATTGTATAATTGAATTATTTTTATTTTTTATAAAATTGAATCTAAATTTTTAAAATTAGATATATTATTGATCACATTTTATTAATTTTTGTGAATACATATAATACAAAAGTACCTCTTAACAAATAACTTTTCACTAATATGATAAGAAATAAAGATTGTAGAAACATCAAATATAAAAACATATTATTGCTTTTCTTTTTCAAATCCACCTCTATGTTTAAAAAACTTTATTAAGAATAGTAACCACCAATGTTTTCCTTTTTTTTTCTATTTATGTTTAACACTTACACTCATTTTATTAAGATGAAATAAATATTTGGAAACAATTATAACTTTAACCTATATTACAAAATGTTGTTAAGCAGTGATTATTTATCTTCAATGACTTCTATACATCTTTTAACAGTCATAAGTGAAAGTTATAAATCCTAAGTAATAATTATTCTATATGATTAAAAAAAAAGTCTGAAATAAAAAATATTCATACACTCAAGTAATCTTAGAAAAAATAATAATGAAAATTTAACATAAGACCATGTTATAGGATTTTATAATCAATAATTTATAATGGAAAAATCTTGCTAAAACAATCATAAAAAATATTATCACTTTCTCCTCTTTTTCTAAGAAAACATTTCCTACAACAATTATTAAGAAACTATTATAAAGCTTAAAACTACCCTACTTTTTATTATTCACTAGTTAGAAGTTCAAAACTCATAAAAGAAAATTTTCAAACTCAATATCTTTAAACACACCTAATCTATATATGATACAACTTAAAATCATTACTCTATCCATAATATACTACAAATCATTAATCTTTTATCTGAAAATCATATCTTTAAACACACCTAATATACTATAAAAATTCCAAATTATTGACTTCAGATTAATATACTATAAAAATCCAAATTGTTATCTCTATATTAATATATTATAAAACTCCAAATAATTAGCAGCATATTATTATACTATTAAAAAAAAGAATTAATAAGAAAAATAAATTGTTTTCTTCTTATATTTTGTTTCCAAAATATTGAATCAAATCAAATCCAATCTTAACCTATAAAATATATACACACAATCAAATAAAATTGTAGAAATTAATCAATAAAATTAAACATAAGTTCATATTATAGGATTCTATAATGAATTATTTATAATGAAGAATCTCTACTAAAACAATCATACAAATTATTTTCACTTTTCTCTCTTTTATAAGAAGTCACTGACTTACAACAATTACTAAGATACTACTCTATAAAGTTCAAAGTTGCCCTATTTTTTTGTATTCATGAATTAGAAGTTCAAATCTCTAAGAGAAGATTCTCAAACTCAATCCATCTATAAGAAAACCTAAAATCATGATCTCTAAACATGTCCAATTCATATGTTATAGAACTCAAAATCATTACTCTATTCATCTAATATACTATAAATTCCAAATTAATAGCTTTATATTAATATACTGTAAAATTCCAAATTATTAACTTTATGTCAATATGCTAGCAAATTATTAGCTCTATATTAATATACTATATAACTCTAAAATAATTAATTCTATATTTATAGACTATAAACTGAAAAGAAAGTATTTTTTCTTCTAATTTCTATTCTAAGCATTGAATCAAACTGAAGAATAAAAATAGATGAAAATAAAAGCAAATAAGACACAGTCCAATTCCAAACAATTAATTTTATATTTACAGACTATAAACTGATCACCAAAAGTAATTTCATTTTCTATTTTCCATCCTAAATATTGAATCTAACTGGAAAATTAAAATAGATAAAAAATAACAGAAGCAAATAAAACACAGTCCAATTTTTTGATCTACCGTCTTTATATTCTAAGAAGACTTGCTTAAAACAGCACAAAGCCATGCATTTATAAGAGTTCGCAGCTTTTGATTTTTCCTTTACTTGCATTAAAGATTGCTAGAGCTTTTTTAAGAAGACTTCTAAAACAAAAAACATGCAAACGATGTCTAAATAGCAAAAGGCGGATCTCTCGCATCAGTTATCCAACACAAACCTGAGTCGATCTAAACATCTTTCAACTCCTTTAATCATTTACCATGTCCACAGTGTTACTTTATATTAAATCCAATTTCTAATTTAGCATCTCCATCAAAAGACAGTCGTCGAAATTAAGTAAACAAATCCATAAAAATATTTACCAAGCACTAGAGGAATCTCGGCATAGGGTTGTGGAAAGGGATAAGGATTTCCCTTTTTGGGATATATGACCAGTGCTCCCTGAACTGTTGCACGGAGCCATGAGACATGGGCGTGCCACCACAGGGTTCCTTCCTGTGCAGTAATGGTGAATCTGTATGTAAAACGCCCGTGCGGCTGAATGGGACACTGAGTAATATACCCAGTTCCATCAGCCCACGCTGTGCGAAGCTGTCGGACTCCATGCCTAAAAACAATTTGATCATCAGTACCGTATCAAAAAACATAATTAACGTTGTACAACAGTTGAATTTGGCTCAGAAGCTTCGAGAGACAGACTTTACCAGTGGATGGTGGCATTAGACTGGGCTCTGTTATAAGTTTTTACGATAAGAGTGTCCCCATTTCGTACATACAGAGTAGGACCAGGGTACTGTCCATTTACCGTGATTTTGTTGTGTGTCTGGCATAGCCTAGTAATAGGCGTCTGTTCAATCTGCACATATATAAACAAACAATATCTAAATTTTTAATAGAACTGTGGTCTGATCTGTACGCTCTAAACAGTTCTGCTTCTTATTCTATACATGATAAAGTATGAGAGACAGCTAAAGCACTACGTTTCAGATCTGAACAGTTAGGTTGACAGTTTATAAAGTCAAAAAAAGCTTCAAAACGAGAGATAAATATATCAAAACCTCAATAAGAACGCATTATCAGAGGGGAGAAGTGAAATTACAACGAATGTATGGTGATGAACGTTTGCCCTCGCCAGATTGTGGAAAAGGCCAACGAATGTAGCGAGGAGTAGTAGAAACCTTGGTGAATCCCATTTCGCCATTATCAACATATTCACAGAACCAAATCTCCTTTCGTAGATAGTTTCTCAAGCATTAAAAGTAAGCACTTTTCAATACTAAGCCGCTGAGGAGTCTATATAAATTACTTTAATAGCAGTGTTCGGATGAATAACGTAACTGGTTGCTTGTCCGACTGGTTATTGCGTTACAGGTAACATGAAGACAAAAGTTGAAGCCGACGTGGCTAAGTTTTTTCACTATTCTAGGTAAATGGTTGCCTGAACGTTTCTTCCTCCTCGAAGTGTTTTGTACGTGAATTACCTATTTAATAGAATGCTAATTTGGAGTAGTTCGAAGGTCACAACGTACGATTTTCTTTCCGAAGTGGGCCCAATTTTTTTTCTCCATAGGGTTAGAGAATTAAATTATAATTTATGGTGTTACGTCGTTGAATTTAGAAATGTTTAGTTAGGCATTGTACTACTTTCTTTTGAGTGATTAGTAAGAGATTTTTGTCAATTGGTGAGTGTTTTATATACTAATTTTGTAATTAAATTATAATTTATGGTGTCACGTCGTTGAATTTAGAAATGTTTAGCTAGGCATTGTACTACCTTGTTTTAAGTGATTTGTAAGAGATTTTTCTTAATCTGGTGAGTGTTTGATATACTAATTTTGTAATTAAATTATAATTTAAGGTGTCACGTCATTGAATTTAGAAATGTTTAGCTAGGCATTGTCCTACCTTCTTTTGAGTGATTTGTAAGAGATTTTTGTCAATCCGGTGAGTGTTTTACACACTATTTTTGTAAAATATTATGTATTATATTATATGTAAAAAGTTAGTGGGATAATTTAGTTTGAATAATTTTTAAGATGTTACTAAATTTGATGACTAAAATTTTATATATTATTTTTATGGAATATTGATTATCATATTATATTTTCTAAATAATTAGTGGAATCATTTCTTTCAATGATATGTAATATATATTTTTTATTTGGTGGAGTATTATACTATGCTATATGCTTCTATGGCTATATTAGAAAACTATAAAATCTAGGGGATATATGCATCATGGAGAAAAACTACACTATGCTATATACCTCTATGATCACACTTTCAAACTACACAGATATTCTAAACACCATGCGAACTAATCCCTTACAGACGAATTCATGTAGCCAATCGAGGTCAAAGAGTAGCTCCAAATTAGAGATCCATTTTTGAAATTCAAACCCCCTTAATGCCTTAGCCCTATGCTGCACTAATGTTGTGGAGTGAAAGTTCGCTAGAAATGAGAGCCATTCAACCACTGTCGCTTTCCCTACGACCTGAAAGATGCCTCTTGGTTGAGGGATGCCCACACTATAGCGAGTAGTATAGAAAACCTCTTCTAGCCAGCCTAAGTATTTATTCTTAAGCAATGCCATCGTGAGTTCCCTCACCATTTCTTTTTCTTTGATCAGGTTTAGGGGGGAGACCACAAACCAAGACGTGATGTCAGTACTTACTCAATATTGGCTATTGTCACTTAGAAGATATTCCCATAGAACACAGTTCACTACCCATAAAATGAGGCCACTCTACTCTTTGAGGACAAGCTTCAGCCGGAGGTCCGTGATATTGCCAAAGAATGTAACTTGTTAGCATAGGCTTATCAATGTCATAGGCATTTCCCTAATTCTCAAAGCTAAAACCCACCGCAATTCTTTTTTAATGCCCTTTGTATACACCTCACATGATAATAAATATTCGTTACACATGCTTCAACCTTTCGGCATCGACTTAGGATTTCTAACATTATTGCCATGTTATCTACATCTGCACACTATGATCTTGGTCTCACGAAGGAGGGTTAAATAGAGAGTGAAAATTGTATAAGTCCCTTATACTCCAATGCCATGTGGTGAGATCCTTCCACCATGGTATGCCACTTTTGAGCTTGCTACCACTTTGCCCATATAACTCCTATTTTTTCAAGTCACCAGTGTTGTCGAGGAGATTTTTGTTAATTGCAGAAGGTTGACAGCGTTGGTTGTTTGGACTGGTCCAAAAAATGCTCCACATTTCTTTATATTGATGCTTCTATTGGCATGGTTTGTTATTGATGTCAAAGGTTGAAGGAGTTTGTTGGTTGATGATCATTGTAAAGTTGAATCATGACAAATGATATGTTCATGTTCTTGGTGCATCCAAAAGGTGCTTGTTCATTCAATTCTTGATGTCCACCATAGATCTGAGAGGTATTGATACTCATTGTTCATTGATCTTAGTAAGTTGCTTCATCTCATGGATTGATGACCACCATGGATCTGCAAAGGTCTTGTTGATACTTGATGCATTGAAACATTTCATGGTAACATGGTATTAATGCTTGATGTATCTTTCAGTATTGCTTCAGGAAAGGTAAAGAACTTGTTGATACTTGCTTCATACCAAAGGTGTTGCTTCATTTCAATGCAGGTAGTGAGTTGGTGTTAAGTGAGTTGATGTGCAGTTAGGGTTTTTGAATTTTGAATTTTTGCATACACTTTAACCTAAAACCCTAAGATCTAGAGTTTAAGTCTTTTGAAGACCTTTAAAGCACAATTCACTTTATGAAATGTTTGCACGGTGACTTGGTATCACCGGTCAAAGTTAATTTAAGTGATAACATTAAGGGTTTGAGCTCGATGAGCAATTGGCCCCTACTCCTAGTGCAACTAGCTAGACATGTCAATCTCATATATTTAACCACTCAAAGATAAATCAATGGATATCATTCAATTCATGGTTTGGTGGGATTAGAAGATCAAAGGTTTATTTTTAAATTCGGACAATAGTTATTTCCCGAAGCTTAAACATTTATGAGTATCTCATAGTTATTGCCCATGGTTCTATTTGTAACTATTTTGTAAAGCAAAGATCAATGGTCACCATGAAGGTGCCAAATTGAAGATCAACGAACTTGAAACAATAGAAAATGGTGGATATGCTTTCGTATGGTTTAGGACATAGAGCAAACCCATTTTCCAATTATCTCATTAAAGGGAAACCCTAGAGATCTTAATGCAAAGGAGAAAGGTATCTTGCAATAGGGTTGTCCTAGGGTATGATTGTAAGCTAATGAGGGGTTCACCACCAAGCTAGAGCTTCGAAAGACAAATGAAATGCAAGATGCAATGCTTAACCCTAATATGATGCAATCTTTCTCTAAATGACCTAGAAAAGTATGTAAAACAAAATAGAAAGCCACAAGATGAAATGTGTGCACCTGGAAACCTGAAGGAGATTGAATAAATCTTTGAAATGCTGGAAACACTAATTTTAATGTTGACTGGGATTCATATGTCAGACTGGGTGATTTAGTCCCAGATCTGTGTTTCTATGTAGAAACAAGAATCTGGAAAATGGGTCTATGAAACTGTAAAAACCTAAAAAATGACTTAAACTGGGACTCATATGCTAGAACTGGCATATCAGTCTAGTTAGGGTGTTCTAAAGCTTCAATGTATGAATCTGCTCTTTAATGACTACTCTATCTGTTCCAATTGATAGTTGGATCCGAAACACTAATTTGCAACTTGTAGAAATCTTCCAAGTTTCTCCAATGCAAGGTGACAACTTTGAACACTTCGACAACTTTCTCCAAAATTTCTCTTCAATGTGTCTTCAACTTAAACCTATAAATCACACACCAAAGAGAGAGAAGAGATGTTTTTTGTTAGTGGAAAGGGGTTTTCCTTGGTCAAACCTTGTTTTGGCAATCAAACCTTGAAATGAAATGAAATAGGAATGGAGAATGATGAATGAACAAAATATGATGTTGCAACTCACCAAACCTTAGTAATAAGAGGCTAAAAACATTTATGAAGTGGCTCCAATGAATGTAGATTTTGAATCTTTCTTGAATATGATAGATCTTAAGTGAAATTCTAACTTGAATCATGAAACCCTACATCACAATTGTTAGCTCAAAAAAAAACATGATGCATGATGAATTTTACATGATGCACATGATGCTTGAATAATGCTCTAAAATTCTTGATAATCTATCCTTGAATTCTCCTGAATGCTCTTGTGAACTCCAATTTTCTATTAGAATGGTCATTTGACTTTCTAGGTGTAAAATGAGTGAAAGAAACTTGTATTTATAATTAATTATGCAAAAATTCTAAAAATTACAACATTACAAGCTGACATCAAATCTAGGAGGAAAAAATCCCACCAACAATTTGAATTAATTTTTATTTTGGACTGCAAGAGGCTCATACACCCAAGGTGGTGTATGAGTCCCAGTAGGCATAATTTATGGGACCGATTTGAAAAATGCTTATAAAGGTGTGAAACCAAGAATGGGACCCAAAACCCCAGGAGGGACCCATACGCCCAAGGTGGCATATGAGTCTCAAACCACCAAATCTAGGCCACACAACCTATAAACACCTAGAAGAAGTGAAGCAAAAGATAATTTATGAAAAATGCTTCTAAGTTTGTTGCTAAAATGACCCCTAATCCATCTAAGGTGACCATTCAAATGGGAAATTTTTCTGCTAATACCTATACCATGTCCATTGCAACCACCAAAGCCTTAGATCTATCTACTGCTACTAAGAAATCACAACATGTAGATCATGGGAATAATCCTATTGATCAACCAAAGAAAACTACCTTCAATACTTTCAATACCAATACCAACACAAGTACAATACTTCATTTTTTAGTATTTCCACTAGAAATTCTAAGATAGATCCTACCCCATCAACTACACCCCCAAACACTGAGATCTTGATATTACAATTGGAAAATGACAAGTTACTGCAAGAGTTGAAGAAAACTAAAATGGAAGCTTCAAATACAAAAATAGCAAGGAAAAATTATTTCCTTAAGATCTCCATACCTGAACTAGTAATGTCAAGCTCTGAGCATACAAAAAATGATACACAAAAAAACAAATCTGAGGGACACACTGCCATTGGAGGTGGAGGTGGACGAGACAATAAAGATAAGAATTCTTATTTTGAAGATGATGAGGGAAAGAAGAAAGGAGGTGGTGGTAATAATGGAGATGGAAAAGGTAAAGATAAGACTTAATCTGATGACCAAAAAAATGATAAGCCTAGAAATTCTCATAGAGACCGAGCTACTAGGATACCAATGTAAGTTGAAAGATATCAGCAGTTGTGCTTTACCAGGATTCTCGGTTATTCTAACCCATTCTCTAAAGATTTTAGGCCTGCTTTGGTTAGATTTTCTGGAAACAATGCCTTGAGCGGTGAGGACCACCTCAAAGCATTTTCCAATGTCATGGATAATTTTGAGGTAGAAGAAGAGGATGTCATGATGATGTTATTCATGCAAACACTTATCGAGGATGTCAGAGAATAGTATCGGAGTTTCCCTGCTAAAAGTATTGGTTCATGGGAGGAATTTAAAAGGCTATTCAGAGAACAGTATGATGATAAAAATGATTCAAGGTATCTGTTGAATCAATTTAATAATATTGCAAAAGGTTCTAATGAATTTTTGGTTGATTTTAATATGAGGTTTCAAAAGGCTATGAAAATTTTACCTCCTCATTTACAATTAAATGATAATGTATGCTAGGTAAACTATTGCAATACCTTTGATGCAAAAATGAGCTACCACTTACTGGATAAGAATCCTCAAACATTGAGAGAGGCTTACAAGATGGATGTCCATATTGATAATATCAGTAGAGAAACTAGTAAAGTTGGGAGGAGGGATGATGTAAAGATCCTCAAGAAACCTATGAGAGAGGATAAGAATTTTGGTGCTAAAGGAGTTTCTCTCAAGGACAAGATTGATAATTTCACTATTACCATGAAGAATATGACTAAAAAAATTGAAAAGCAAGAGAAAGCTCTGTCAAATGAAAGGCCCAATTATCATAAGAATGTTCAAAAGACCTCCTCGGTTGCAGTATCATCCATATAATAAAAATTGGCATAATGGGAAGCCCATTCCTAATAATCAGAGAAATGCCCAAAACAAGGTTCCTCTAGATCCTCTGCAGAATAACTCGAGCAATTTTGCTAATGAGACCCCTTGGTGCATGGTTTTTCAAATGCCACATTCTCCTCATGAGTGTGTAGTTGTATAGATGGTTGAAGTGGAAGATGATGTACCTGAAGACTTTGATCCGTCCAATGAGGATGATGTTGGCATTAATTTGATCATGGATGGTTCTAATTTTTCTTCAACAATGAATGATCCTCTAATATGGAGTCTCATAAAATGAACATGTGGATGACCAAAGGAATATTTCCAATACATGTCACTAGCAAGTTCTCTCTGATGAGCATGATGGAAGTGATAATGAAGTGTACACATTGGAAGTAACAAAGATAATGTGTCCCTGAGGAGACCTTCGAATGAGGAAATTGCATGGTACACAGTGGCCTTGGCCACTAAAGCTAGAGCTCATATCACTTAAGGAACATAATAGTAGGTGGTGACTCCAGGTAGCTCTGCTGGTCTCTTTATCAAGGAGCATAACGCTAAAGGAAAAGAGGAAAAGTCTGTTGGCAAAGAAAATGAAGTCAAAGCTAAGGAAAGAAGGGGAGATAAAATTTTGGCTAAGAAAGTTGATAAACCAAAAACAAATGCAGAGCTCAAATCCCCTATTGTGAAAACAACACAGAAGAAGAATTTTGAAGCTGCAAGAAAAGATGACAAGCCCAAGGCTGAAACAACAAATAATCAATAAAAGGAGAGTGATACAAAACAAGGTATGATACAAATTGATTTTCCCAAATATACTTCTATTCATATGTTTCAATTACTTAGTCAAGTAAAAGTTTATGTTTCTTTACTTGAGATGATGAGAATTGATGAACACAAACAAAAGGTAGTAGCCCTTATCAATGGTGCTACTATAGCTTGTTATGAATTAGTAGGTGTCCACTCACAAAGGACAAAAGAAAGATAAAAAGTTGAGGAGGATTACTAAGATCCCTCATATTTTCTAGGAATCATCACAGCTACTCCTGAAAAATAGATCCCATTCTCCTCACGATTGTGGTTGAGGGAAATTTTTTGAGAACTTGTAGTCTAGATTATGGAGCATCCACAACAGTATGTGTAGGATCATTCATGAAAGTTTGCAGGCAAAAAATCAAAAATCAAAAAAGACTAGCACTCCACATAAAATGTCCTAAACAAGTCATCTATATTATTTCAAAAATAAGAATAGAATATATATAGAAAATTGAATTTATTTTCTAAACTACAGAAGTCTGAGCCTAGAAAAGTTTAAAGTTCATTTGCAAAAATTTGAAACTCTAATGCAAAGTAATACTTAAATTTCTAGAAAATAAGAAGTAGGTGTCTCATTCTCACCCTAAACGTCCATAATAAAATGATACAATTTTTCTAATATTTTAAACATATACATTGACTCCATGTCCTTAATGATGCATATTTTTTTTAATTTTTTCCAAGCAAATAATTAATTATGAATTTTTTTATTAAAACTTTAGCAAAAATATAAAAACTTAAAGGTTTGACTACCTTAACTTAACAAAACTTCATAGGGCCTAATTTTTCTTTTTTTTAATCCTATAGTATGTGAAGAATAGAATGCACACATGTTTGATTCAAAAAGATACCGCTTTGAAATCTAGGATGTTTTTCAATCACCATCAATCGGGACTTTAGTCATAATTTGAATAGAAAATGAATAATAATTACTTATTAAATTAAAAGTAAAGAATAATTTATATTGGTGGAAAGCAGAGAATATCCTTTAAAAACCCTTTTCGTTTCATCAATTTTGGGTAAAAAAAAATTTGTCAGCCACATACCCATCATATTACCACTTTTTGGCCCATCATGATCCTGCACATACCCAAAATAATGTTTGCCAAGATCATGGAGGAATTGGAACTAAAATTTGATAGCTCCCATGGAAAGTGCTATGTTGTGGACTTAAGGGAAGTCCTTGTGACTAGTGTAAACAATGAGCTTCCTTATAGATTAGTCGCTTAGCCAAAAAAGGAATTCAAGATGAGTGTGGTGGTAGTAGATATCCCACCCAATTATGGAATGTTGCTATCTAGCAAATGGAGTGCTACCATAGGAGGTAGCATGCAGTGTGACATGTCTTACGCTACTTTCCCCATTGATGGTAAGGATGTCCAAATAATTAGAGAGCCAAAGGTGCCACATATGTTGGAGCATGCTCCTGAGGACGATACAATTCTGTTTATAGATATTAATATTAATGATTTTAAAGTGGAAGAGCTACCAAGAGAAAGTGATAGGCCACCTACACCTATAGATCATGAAGTTATAAGACTATTTGATAAGGATGGACTATGGAAGATGTACTTTGATGGTGCAAGTTCTAAGGAAGGGTCTAGTGCAGGAATATTGTTGGTGTCACCTAGTGGAAATACATAATGTAATTTTTCTTCCACTTTGTGTTTTTCTTGTACAGGCAATGTGGCAAAGTATAAGGAATTGCTACTAGGATTGAGGCTGCCTAAAAAGAATGGGATAAAGAAGTTAATGGTAATCAGTGACTAAGATGCAGATATGCATGTAAAAATAATAGATTGAAACAATACAAAAATACTCTCTGGGATTCCATTGAATAGTTTGACACTTTTGGAATAGACTGAATGGAGAGAAGACAAAACATAGTGGCATAATTACTTGCAAACATTGCACTAGGACCAGATGATATAAATTTTGTAGGTATCTATGAGGTAGAGGTACATGTAAGGCCCTCGATCCCTAACAAAGTACATAATTGGAAAATTTTCAACAATGATGTAGATATTCTATTTTTTTTTAAATGTGTTAATGAATATGAAGGTCAGGAGATTGATTTTGGTGCATTTGTTTAAAATATAGATGGTAAGGATACATTCTTTGAGAATGAGGTCATTTAGATGAAGAAAAAAAAAATCCCCAAGGGCCTTGTAGCATTAGAAAGAGTCTTTGTTAGTCAGGGTAAGAGAAAGGTTAAAAAAACTGCCACCCATCCATAGGACTTGGAAGAAGTGAATTCAGACACTGAAAATGCCCCTAAAAAGGTATATGTAATCCTCCAAAGCCAACTAGGGATAGAGCCTTACTGCTAGTTAAACGTTCATAGCCCTGACAAGGTTATCTCTATAGTTCCTCGAAACATAGCTCTACTACCGGTCAGGCATCTATAGCCTCGATAGAGTTATTTGGATAGCCTAAAGAGTTGATAGCTTCTTATTTTTTTGTAGATATAGCAATGATAGCTCACTTTTCTCTTTTGATATTTCAATGATAACTCTTTTATCAACTTGCAAGCAATGAAGCACCACTATTAGGTTGGGAATTACAATGGTAGCAAAGGTTACTTTTTCATTTTTCATTCAATGCAAATCCCTTCATCAATTCACTACTTACCAAAAACTCATTTAATAATTTCCTATAAGTGTGTGTTTCTAGCTAAATTTCACTAATTTATGCCAAATCCTAGTTAACTGTAACTCGTTATATGTTAAAAAATATGCATAAATTAAAATTTAGCAATAGACAACTTAATCACCAAATTTAAATCTAAATTTAGAAACATCAGTTACCACCCTTCTAATTAAATTTTATGGCAACTACTAAAATTTTTTTCTAGCAATTTCGATTTGACGGCATTGCACCTTATTATTAGATCAGAAATGTCATCATTACCTTGAAACACAATCACATTATTCTGCATTAAATTTGTATGCCTTATTTCACATGTATTATTCTCTCAACTTACTCAGGTGATGATGTGTACTGCCTTGATAGCTTCATTTTCCTTTATATTCCGCACACATAAGAACCTCCATAATTAATATGGCTCTTAAAAAAATTTGAAATGACCACTATTAATTTTGAAATCTTCAACTTGCTTGATTCACAATCTTCATATTGCTCAAATTTGAAGCAATTTATCACTAGATATGTGCAAAGAATTAATTTGATTTAACCGTTAACTCTAAAGATAATTACCCAACTTCCACCTCACTTATGGTTTCCAAACAAAGAATTCACTCAAGGCAACTATGTACCACAGCTTTTTGATGGCTCTCTATAAATTCTACATTTCTTCTCGAATTCTTCACACTTTTTCTTTCTAGATTTTTGTTTTATTTCTATAATTTTTCTTTGTGAATTTGCATTTTCTTCTTAGCCATGCATACTCCAATTTTCCTAGGTTGTTCTCACCGACATAATGTTTTTTCAGGGAGCATCACACCACAAAGGCTTGAAAAGGTTTTCTTCATTAGGACTTCTAGTTTCACTATGCCAAATTTGTGCTTAGTCCTTGGGGAAAAGTATGTTGAATCCAACTGCTAATTTCACTTCTATTATGATGTAGCTTCTTAGTTTGTAGCATCACTTCTGGATATTGGCCTACCCATTGAAAATTTTCACGTTGATGTAAAGTTGATAGTGAAGCCTAAATTCCTAAAGAATCTGGATACCATTTTATCTATTGCACATCCAGCCATTGGGATTTCCTCCATGGATGATATTCCTCAGTTCTTGGAACATGGGGAACTGGTTCCATTTCCTCCTTTTCTTATTGATCTCCATATCCAAAACTTTGAAGTTCATCGGGAACTTGCCTATATAGGGTATTTGGCCTTGATAGAAGAGGTGTCCCACAACGACTAAATGGCTACTACTGTCTGCAACTTTTCTCAGTCTTTTTTGACTTTTTATTTTTTGAAACAAGGATTTTCGATATCTCATGTATATACATGATATGCACACACACACACACACATATATCTTTTTGGTATATCTTAAAGCGTGTTTTTTGCAGTTTAATTTTACAAATGTTTGAATTAAATCTCATGTATAAGATAGGTTTAAGTAGAATTTGCTAATGCAGAGGCCAGACAAAATAAAGGAACAAAGAAAATGAAGAAAGAAAACAAAACAAACACAAAAGCCTACAAAAGGAAAACTAACTCTAACTACCCTAACTCTAACATAACAAAAGATTAACTCTAATAAAGAAATTTATTTCAATTTCTACAACTATTTCTTTTGAAGTTTTGGTACGAATTACAATATGTTTATCTTTAAATTCATTTATCAAAATTTTCAATGTTCTACTATAACAATGAATTATCTTATATTTTTTGTGTTTAAAAAGCATAAATTCAAAAGCGTACTTACCAATGATTTATCTCATATTTATGAAAATGAACTCATTAGAGATCGATTGCACACATTTTATTTGATGTGACCATACTCTACCTTATTCCAGCCTTGGTCCATTTTCATGAACAGTTGTGTCTATTTCTCTACTTCCTCCTCCTTTGTGAATCTTCATGTCTTCAACCCTCTCTTCACTTTTCATTTTGTTAGAACAAGATATATCACTATTTATATTGCTATTAGAGAGAAAAAGTAAAAAATTGATATTCTATATCTTGTATAAAATTAGGAGAATTTCTTTTTATAGCCTGTGAATTTTCGACTTGGAGCAAAATACACACATTTTTTGCTCGATTTTCCTACTCCTCATTATCTGCATTTTCCACGTATAAGGGGAATGATGATTCATCAATGTCATTTCCTCCTTTGTGATGAAATTTCTCTAAATCTTGACATTCTTGCCTATTTCCCTACAAAACATTAGGATTTTCTTTATACTAATAATAATAGTTTTGGACAACTGTTTTGATGTATCTATTAATTTTTTAATATTTTGAATTCCTCTAGGGTAAAAAATAATTCTCATTAACAATTCCTTTCTTTTAGCAGTTATAACTTCTTCCATATAACAAAATTACTTTACTTATGGCCAAAATTACCCTAGTTAAAAAAATTTCACACTCGAGTTCACCATGTTCAATTGTATCATGAATTCTACTCTTGGTGACTCTTCCAAAAGCAAATAAATTCAAAGGATGCAATTTTTGGTTAAAGATTTTCCTAAGTTTTTCAACTTCCATACTGGAAAGCCAGCTTGCATTCAATTTTTTGCTTACAAGATCCTCACAAAACTCTGGACTAATATTTCAAAGTATGGTCCTCTAATTCAAAAAGAATAAGGCCTAAAATATCAAAGATTTCCTTCCTTCTAGTGCTAGTTCTTGTTGACGATGATTTTACTCACATCAAATAGGGAAAATAAATTATTCACAGACAATACCACAAAGAGCCTATCCTTCTTGAAAGATATGGAACAAAGACAACCTAAAATTGAATTATGTTTAACATGAAAATATTTTCTTTAGTTCAATCCCAAGTCTCTAATAACCAGGTCATGATTGCACTAGGGTCAATCTCAGGTACAAATGTGATATTTGTTGTTAATCTCAAAGGGACTACTATTTTGAATCAGATATTTTAGGCATTGGACTTTGAATTGAATCATAAATTCAAGCATCATGAAATTGAAACATTTACAATAATATTTCATGAACATCAAAAATTCTTTGCTATCACTTAAGTAGATTTAGCATTAAGCATTCAACAATTTTATGGAAAACAAAATATTTTCAATAAAATTTCATCCATTCATTCAAATTTTGGAACATTTTCAATAATTTAAATATCTACTCTAAAATAAAGCATAAAAATACTAAAAATTAAAAGTATCTCTTGGTTATTCTCCATGGATGCCCCAAAGAATCAATTAAAATAGAGCAAGTCACTTTATACTTCACCAAATTGCTTCACACTTACATATAAAATGGTGCAAGCTTTTAAAGAGAGAGGTTTCATTTCTAGACACCAAGTAGGTTCTGTATGCACCCTTAAATGACACAACATATAGTCTTGTTCAGTTGAACTAACAAAACTAGCTACAAAGGATACTGAGATAGGTACCTATCTAATAAGCTCTAATATTAATCAATGTCTATGTGCATACACAGTTTTATGCTGAAATGGTTCAGAAAATAGAAAAATGAACAAAACTTGAAAAAATTTATGCTCCTCCGACATCCAAAAATTTTGAACTTAAAAATAAAAAAGGGGATCTTGTAGCCTTTTAAAGAACACAAGGCTTAGATATGATAAGACAAATACATGGGAAGAAATCCAAGGAACCAATCTCATCAAGGCATATGGAATGTAGTGACCAATAGGAGAATTGTAATGAAAGCTAATGGAAGTCAACTCCAATTACACATTAAAATTCTTTGAGTGTTGATATTTAATCATCAGGGTTCTTCCTTGAACCAAACAAATCTACTCAAAAAAATAATAGGAGATTTCTATGACAATAGAGTGACCAGGTGGAAGTATTAGTCCTATATTTTAGGTTCATCGATTTGAACATTCTAGGAACAAATCACTCCTAGAATAAGTACACTTTTATACTATGTGCTTGAACTCTAGCATCCCAAGATTTCACTATCTGACACATCTTTACAACAAACTCTATTCTAGCATGAGCTTTTGAAGTGCATTATTAAACCTAGAAACATCATTAGATTTGTTCGCAAATACAATTTTCCTGACTGTCCATACCCAAACTAATTTGCATCACAATCCATATCTCCTACAATCACAAATTCCACACATTAAATCCCCTTTTAAATTTTTTTTATAACATCTCATGTAAATAAAGCCATTTTTCAAATGTTAATACAAAATCTCATAATTAAAACACTTTCTAGCATATCATAAATCCTCACATATATACCAGATTACTGGAACCATTAGATAATCTTAAAATTTTGACATTTTCACTTCACATTATAACTTGGTACTTGATATTCAGCTTTACCCACTAACTTTCTCGGACCTTAGTTATACCAAAACTCCATTATACTGGACTCAGGTATACCAGACTGAAGCCTTCCATTCAAACTTGCATTACCTTTCACCTTTTCAAATGTTTCTGGTACCTAGTATTCAATGCCCGAAACACTTACCTTACGAAGTACTTTTATTATCAAAGATTTCTCTTTGCTCTTCACTTTTGGTGATCTTTCAATTTGCTAGGTCCTACCATAAGATTTATTTTTTCACTTAGGTCCCCAAGTATTTTCAGTCTTGGGGTGTGTTGTGAGACCACACAACAAGCATATTAATTGACAATGCTAGTGAAATTGGAGAATTGGTCAAGCCTCAAAGTGGATGGTAGTTGTTTTTGTATGCTTTTAACAAAATGTGTTCTAAGAGGCCAACCTATTACCTATGGAGTCTTAACCTTGGGAAGTTGGTGGTACCTAATTTTTTTGTGGAGGTTGATGTGATGATGGAATTCACTAAGCATTATGATCCCACATACAGGAAAATCTAGAGTGAAAATGACACTTTGGCAACAAGGGATAAAATTATGTAGGTATTTTGGTTGAATCCAAATTATAAAGTTAACATCAAGCGTGTGGACCTATATGATGAGTATGAGTAGAACATATTTGCATTCAAAAGTAGATTGCTTATAAGGCAGAGAAAGAGCAAGGATAGATTTGGCCCTAAAGATATAGAACAATTTGAGTGTGAAGAATTTGTTGAATATTTCAAGAACACATATTATTGCTTGAATCATGTTCCGACTCGTAATTTTGATGATAGGATTTCCACTGACCTATTGGTGATGGCAACATATATACAAGGTCAAAATCAGAATACTGGTTTTGATTATGCTGCTTATATTGCAACATAAATGCATAAGGATTTTATCAATCTAAAGATGGAATTTATCCCCCTATCTTTTCCCAATTATTCTCTATTGATGCATATGTTTCTATTTGAGGGTCAAGAGAAATAGAAAAGGAAGCTAAGATTGAGATAGAAAGACAATGAGAATAATGTTTTTCCAGTCCAAATGTGGACACACAGGGACCAAGATTGTTTCAATTCCAACTAGTTGGTATTTTCTAATGTTATCAAGTTTGGTATTCTGGAGAGTTTGGGAGTGGTACCTATTCATAGGCTTTCAATATTAATCAAAAACATCATGTGCCCAAAGGATGTAATAGGATCAACTTGTTGCAAGTATGAGCTAGTTTGGTGGTGCTGTCATTAATGTTGTCATTGATGTCAACATAGTTCAATATGTTGTAGATTATACATGTATAGTTGAGATGTTGCTGAGTTGTTGTGAGTACATGGAGCTATCTTTATGATGTTGTAGATGTGCTGAATTGGTGTGTTTCCAAGTTCTTTTGAGAACATTAATAAAGAAGAGAGATCAGAATGTTGAGTGTGTTCAGAATGTGCTCCGGTATGTATTTTAAATTGCTCCTATGTCGATCCTATGCTTGTTTGGATTTGAAGGTTTGATAATGATGGTCTAGTGGTGATATCTCCTAATTTTTAGCTTCTAGTTTGATGGTATGTGGAAGTTACGTTCACCAGTATCTGAACTTTTCTAGCAGAGTTGGTCTTCTGTGCATTAAGTGACATGTTTTTGCTCTGTAGTCCTATGTTGTTTTGTTTCAGATCTTGCGGATCTTGGATATGTCTTGTGAAGGTGTTTTTGGGTTATGGAAAATAATTTTGAGGTTTGGTGGTCTGAAAGTCCGGTTTCAGTGTTGTTGTGTGTGTTTGTATAGTCTTGATGGATTGGTGGAAGGTGTTTAGTGTTTGAAGTTTGTTGCATCTATTGTGAATGTATCTAGAGGAATCTAAGATGTATTCTCATGCATAATGAAGTATGTTGTGGCATTTTCTTGTCATCTTCTTGTCAAGAAGTGTGTACATCAATGTTCATTTTTTTTTCATTAGGTTTGGCCGACCTGGTGTTTAAACTTCATCTGAAGAATAAAATTTAATTAAGGAAGTGTGTGGTTGATTTGAGCCATTGTCTTTTGGTATTGGATAATTTTTTTATTGGTCCACCCTCATTCCTTTCCACCATATGAATGTTGAGTTGTGAACCTAATTTAAATTTATGAAATATTTTTTTTGTGGCCAACCTTGGTGAAAGGCTCTAAGGTTGAAGATGGTATAAATGTAAGTTGAATTGTGAAAAGTTGGATGACAGAGTGATGCAAAGTGATGAAGTAAGCCAAAAATCATAAGAGCAGAAGTGTGTGAAAGTGTGTTAAGGAAATAGTTCTTCATTGTGTTGAAGGCAGCGAGCTAAAGGTTTCTACAATCCTTTATTCAAGTTGTGGATGTGTGTTAATTGTTGTGGTGGATCTTTTTCTCTCTTTTGTATCTATAGGCAATGAGCCTCCTTGTGGGATAGTGACTCCTTTTTATAGGTAGTGAGCCTTTGTACTTGGACAGTGAGTCCTCTTCTAGGCAGTGAGCCCTTGGTAGTGAGCTTTTGTATTTGTTTTTATAATCTCTTTATATTGTGAGTTAACCCTCGTCATAGTTTTTCCCTCATTGAGTTTTCCACATGAAAATATGGTGTTCATTGTCTTGATTTACTTTTTGTTATTTGTGTTTCATGCTCATACTTAATAAAAAAATAGTTTGGTTGTGGAATTGGTAAGTGTTAAAGTTTTTAGTTGGAATTTTCTGACAACTGATTCAACCCCCCTCTTAGTTGTCTTGCGCATGTTTAACAATTGGTATCAGAGCTTTGGTTCCTTGGTGTAGAGCTTACCTGCTTAAGGAAGATCCAATGACACATAAGTTTCCAATCCCTATGTTCGATGGATCTAATTACAGTGATTGGAAAGTGTAGATGAGAGAATATATTGTTTCTCTTGTTTACAAGATGTGGAAGGATGTTGAGATGAAGTATACTCCTTCGATGAATGGTCCTACTTCTATAGATGAGGTTTCTACTTATGAGGAGAATGAGAAAGCGAGGTATGTTATTTATAGTGCTTTATCTAAAATTCAGCGAAGTAAGCTTCTTTCTTTAGATACTACTTATGATGTCTAGAAGAAGTTGGAAGAATTGTATGAAGGAAATGAAAGAGTAAACGTGACAAAGAAGCTGGTGGCAAAGTGAAAATTTGAGAATATGAAAATGGAAGAAGGTGGAGAGTTTACAAGCTATTTCCAGAGGGTTGAGATGATAGCAAATGAAGTTAAGAATCAAGGGGGAAAGTTGACCAATGAAAATATTAATATTGAGAATATCTTGATCACCCTACCAGATTGCTATAGTGATAAGATCTTTGTTAGGGTTAGAAATGGCAGATATCTAACAATTAAATGTAGATTTAATTAATAAACAAAGAAACTAAAACACACATAGAATAAATCATAACACAGAATTTAACGCGGTTCACCCAATCAGGGCTACATCCACCAAGACGCAGCCATCCAATACTTTTATTAGCCAGTACAAAACTTATTACAATTTTGTGAATAATTGCATTTTTCATCAGACTGTAATACCCATCCGAACCCCTTTTTATCAAGCTTAGAAGCTTCCAGATTTTGGGTTCTACAAAATCATATTTTTCTTTTTTTGTTGATTTTTCCCTTTTTATCATGCTATACAGTATACCATGGGCTATATAGTATAGCATGATCAGTCGCCACATACCAACAATCTCCCACTTGGAGACTAATTAGGCTCCATACCAACACAATCTCCCATTTGGAGATTGAACCTAGACAACACTGTTGTAATTATAGCTCCCATTGGAAATAAGTACCTTGGATCCTGCTGCTTTGTTATACTTGAATTCAACCTTGAAGGCCAACTGAAGCTGAAGAGGATCTCAGCTTCTCCCTTGTCACTGCCTTCATAAACATATCCGCTGGATTGACATCTATATGTATCTTGTCCAGCTTGACCTGTCCATCCTCGAACATCGATCGAATGAAATGATATCTCAACTATATGTGTTTTGTTTTAGAATGCAAGGCAAAATTCTTTGCAAGATGTATATCACTCTGGCTATCTACAAATAAGTAATTTTTAGCCTGTTATTTTCCCAACTAATCCATGAAGAGTTGCAGCCATATCATCTCCTTTGCCGCCTCTGTTGCAGCAACATACTCTGCCTCTATGGTGGATAAAGCAACCACCTTTTGCAATCGAGAAATCCAACTCACTGCTGTCCCACCAATTGTAAATACATAACCTATGGCACTCTGCCTGGTATCTATATCCCCTTCCAAATTTGACTCAACATAACTTTTTAAATCAGTGTTAGATCCCCCAAAACATAAACATTTATTTGATGTACCTCTCAAGTACCTAAGAATCCATTTTACCGCATTCCAATGCTCAACTCTAGGATGACTCAAATACCTGCTAACAACTCCTACGACAAGTACAATATCTGGTCTCATGCATACCATGACATACATTAAACTGCCTACAGCAGAAACATATGGTACCTTAGATACTTTTTCTTCCTCCTCTTGTGTCTTTGGACACATATCCTTAGTCAATTTAACATGACTAGGCAAAGGTGTGCTGACAACTTTTTCATTCTCTATATGAAATCTCTACAACACCTTTTTAACATAATTAGCCTGAGATAAAAACAATTTTTTTGTTTTTCCTATCTCTACAAATTTTCATACTAAGGATTTGTTTTGCTGCCCCTAAATCCTTCATAGCAAAATATTTTGTTAACTGTTATTTTAGCTCACTTATGTGATCCATGTTAGACCCTTCTACAAGCATGTCATCAACATATAGACATAAATAATGTAGTTTTCATTATCCAACCTCTTAAAATAAACACGGTGGTTAGAATTACACTTGTTGTAGCCTTACTTAGCCATAAAACTATCAAATTTCAAGTACCATTGATGAGGTTCTTGCTTCAAGCAATATAAACTTTTCTTCAATCTACACACTAGTTTCTCCTTACCTTTGACCTCAAATCCTTGTGGTTGGTCCATATATATTTCCTCTTCCAAATCACCATGGAGAAAGGCTGTTTTAACATCAAGCTGTTGTAAATGCAAATCTTTAGCAGCCACAATACTTAAAACAATACAAATAGAAGTCATTTTAAGAACTGGAGAAAAAATCTCATCAAAATCAATACACTTTTTTCTGTGCAAATCCCTTTACAACTAATCTGGCTTTAAATCTTTTCTTACCTCCATCCTCCTCTTTCAGCCTATAAACCCATTTGTTTGGTAAAGCCTTTTTACCTATATGCAACTTGCATAATTCCCAAGTTTGATTTTTCAGCAAGGAGTCCATTTCTTCTTCCATTCTATGCTCCCACTGAACCTTGGTATCCACTTGCATAGCTTCATCATAAAATTATGGTTCACTAGCACCAGTTAACAAAATAGTATACAAAGAGGGAAAGAATCTTTCTAGAGGTTTACTTATCTTTGAAGATCATCTAAGTGGAGTTTGTGGTATTTTTTGTTGTTGTCGTTGCCCAGCATGAGGAACCACTGAAACATCATTGTTTGGAATATCATCCAACACTGCATAATCATTTTCTTTCTTCTCATGCTGCAGCAATAGATCTTTGTACAACACTTGCTCATTGAATATGACATCCCTGCTTCTCATAATTTTTTGATTTTCAAAATCCCAAAGCCTATAACCAAATTCATCAATGCCATATTCAACAAATATACACTTTTTTTTATTTTGCATTAATCTTGGTTCTATTTTCAAAATCTACATGTGCAAATTCTTCACAACCGAAGGTTTTGAGAAAAAAATTACTCACCTTCTTACCTTTCCATGCTTTGTCTAGAATACCACAACCAAAGGATTAGAGGGACCTCTATTAATTAAATAAATAGCAATGTTTATAGTCTCTACCCACATTTTTAAAGGCAACCCAACATGCAATCTCATAGTCCGTGCACGCTCCATTATTGTTCTATTCATGCGCTCAGCCACTCCATTTTCCTGTGAAGTCCTTGGAACCATTTTTTGCCTATAAATACCATTAGAGGAAAAATAATCTTCAAATTCTTTGCTGCAATACTCACCACCATTATCAGATCTGAGACATTTTATCTTTTTACCCATCTCATTCTCAACCAAGCTTCTCCATTTTTTAAAAGTTTCAAATACATAAGATTTTTTCCTAAGGAAATAAATCCATACCTTCCTAGTTGCATCATCAATGAATGTAACATAATACAGAGAGCCACCGAGAGAAGATACCTGAGCTGGTCCCCATACATCCATATGCACAAGCTCTAATTTCTCATCTTTCTTTTGCTTCCCATCCTTGAGATAACTTACTCTCTTTTGTTTTCCATACACACAACTTTCACAGAAATCCATATTAACACATTTTAGACCTGGTAAAATATTATTTGAATGAAGTATTTTCATACCTTTTGCACTTATATGCCCAAGTCTATTATGCCACAGTGTTGATTCAGAGTCCACAGCAACTGTACGATCTTCTACCTGCTGAACTGCAACAACTGTCCTTGAACATTGACCTTTTTCCATAACAATTAAAGTAGAAGGAATAGTATGACCTATACAAAGATATAAGGTTCCTACTTTCACACCTTTTTCTACCACTAAGACACCCTTTGTGACCTTCCAATTTTTATCACTAAGTGTAACAACACAACCTTCATCATCTCGTTGCCTTGTTGAAATTAATTTTTTGCTTAACTTTGGAACATGTCTTATCTCACGTAGTAGCCAATGATTCCCATTCTGCAACTTAATCTTGATTCTTCCCTTTCCAACAATCTGATAGGGTTCATTATCTCCTAAATAAACCAGCCCAAAATCCCCTTGGACATAATCAAGAAAATAACTTCTATGGGGGGTAACATGAAATGAAGCCCCTGAATCTAACACTCAAGAATCATCAACATTATCAAGGGAAAGAATCAAAGCATCCTCATCAGATTTATTACTTACCACATTTTCCTCTTTACTTCCTTTTTGTCTCCTTTATTTTTTCAAGACCAACAATCTTTCTTCAAATGACCCGGCTTACCACAATACCAACAATCCCTCTTGTCTCTAGATTGGGACCTTTTGTCCTTTGATTTTCCTCATGACTTCCCATGATTTCCATAATTGTTTCCTCTCTCCTTTGTTTTGCCCCTTCTTTCTACATTCAAAACACTACCTGATGTGGATGTTCCACCTGAACTTTTTCTACGAATTTCCTCACTCAAAATAACACCAACAACATCATCAAATTTCAATGTATTTGAACCAGAAAGAAAATTGCTAACAGCCATTACCAAGCTATTCCAGCTTTCAGGAAAAGAACACAGAATTAAAAGAGCCCTAACTTCTTCATCAAAGTTTACTTTTACAAAAGTTAATTGACTGGTGACTGTATTAAACTCATTTAAATGATCAAGAACTAACCCACCTTCTACCATTTTCATATTAAATAAACGCTTCATAAGAAATACCTTATTCTAAGCGAAAGACTTTTCATATAACTTCGCTAGGGTTTCCATCAACTCTTGAGTTGTCTTTGCTTTTGTAATATTGAATGCCACCAATTGTGCTAGGCATAAACAAATACTACCAAGAGCCTTTCTATCCAAAATATCCCAGTCCTCATCAGACATTGTTGCGGGTTTCTTGGTTTTCCCTTCCAATGGCAAACATAAATCCTTTTGATAGAGATAGTCCTCCATCTGCATCTTCCATAACTGATAGTTCTTCCCATTAAACTTCTCAACCTTCTTACCCTCGTCTTCCATTGCTCCACTCAACTGTGAGACTCCCACTCAGCTGTGAGACCTTCCTATAGACAATAATCAAAAAACAACCCACTCTGATACCACTTGTTAGGGTTAGAAATGGTAGATATCTAACAATTAAATGTAGATTTAATTAATAAATAAAGAAACTAAAACACACATAGAATAAATCATAACACAAAGAATTTAACGTGGTTCATCCAATCCGGGCTACATCCACCAAACCACAGCCATCCAATACTTTTATTATCAAGTACAAAACTTATTACAATCTTGCAAATAATCGTGTTTTTCATCATACTGTAATACCCATCTAAACCACTTTTTATCAAGCTTAGAAGCTTCCATATTTTGGGTTCTACAAAATCAGATTTTTCCTTTTTCGTTGATTTTTCCTTTTTTCGACGATGACACAAAAAAGTAGGAGGATACATACTGTGGTGTACAGTATACTATGGGCTATACAGTATAGCATGATCAGTCACCACATACCAACAATCTTAGTTATTGAAGAGATGTATGATCCTAAAAAGTATACTAAAGAATAGTTGTTAAACACTTTGCAAGCATTTGAGATGAGAAATTTTAGGAAATAAGATAGGAAAGAAGAATGGATAGAGACAAAATTTAAGGAATTGAAGATTGAAGATGATCTAGAGAGTGATGGTTTAGATGAGTTGGAAGCGGACTTCACTAGGAAGTTGAAGAAAGGTACCAGAAAGTATAAAGGTATGTTTCCCTTTAAATGTTTTACTTGTGGTAATATTGGTCATTATGCTTCAAGATGTTCGAATAGAGCAATACATAAGAAGAAAAAGGATTATAAAGATAAGGATAGGAAGGATAAGAAATACAATAAGTTGTACTATGTTAAAGAAGAAGTTGGAATCTCTGATGATGAATTTGAAAATGAGGTTGATGATAGTGAATGCTTATTCTTAGCTTTGGAAAGTAAATCTGTATTTGCTAACTCTAGAAAATGTGCAAGCAAGAATCCTTTAGAGAATAAGAGGAATAAGATGGAAGGTGCTTTTTT
>VDFB02058242.1:753829220-753850812 GCA_007258455.2 Sequoia sempervirens | reverse complement strand
TTTTATCTTTAGATCGACTATTTTTTCCAATAGATTGAATGGCACTAGCAACAGTAGACATAGCATGTTTTAATGATTGATCTTTTCTTTTTGGTTTAACATAAAAGCCTAACCTTTTCATTACTTTACTCATTTTATGCATTCTCATCAATTGCATCATTAGTTGACATTGAAATGCAATATTTTTATGATAAAAGAATTCGGTGTATATTTTATTCGCATGTGTTCTTATTTGCCTCCAAGAAATTTGATCAAGAAGATTATCTAAAACACCACTTCCAATTTTTAAAAAAGTCTTTTCATTAAATTCAACATCACATTCTAGATTTTCATCTTCATTTTCATCAACAAAATAGTTTTCATTTTCATTTTCATTTTCATCAACAAAACGGTTTTCATTTTCATTTTCATCTTCATTTTCATTAACAAAACAGTTCTCATTTTGATCAACAAAACGGTTTTCATTTTCGCTTTTCATTTTCATCAAAAATATAGGTTTTGTTTTCATTTTCAAGAAAATCATCATTTTGATTTTCATTTGCAACAAAAGATTTTTCTTTTTTTTTCAACAAATTCTATAAAGTTTCTATTTCTTTGAATATAGTCAATGTCAACATCATTATATCCAACCTTCTTGTAAATCTTCTACAAACAAATTTACCATGTCACTAACATGTGGATTTGAAGACGACTGGATTTGTGTATATTGGAAACATTCTCCATAGCATTCAAAGAGGGATTTGAAGACATAGTAGGACTTGTTTGTATAATCATATTCTTCTCCAAATTGACTCCTTGCAAATTAGCTTCATCTACAACTATGGTATCTTCAATGTTTTCATCTTCAATAGTTGTTGAATTGGTTGCTCCACCATCGTTCATTGATTTTATTCTCATTCTTCTTTCTCTTTGTCTTTGTCTCTCTTTTTCTTTATTTGCTTCAACTTCTTGAGGAGTCAATGTCTTTCTTCTCTTATTATGAAATTTATCTCCCATAATTATAAAATTCTCAAGCACAAATGAATGTTAATAGTGAAATACTTCAAAATATTGAATCCAAATTGGAAGTTGAATACCTATTATGGAAAAATTCTTCCTCTTGTGTTCCTCAAAACAAATAGAAAACTACCACAATTCCACTTTAAAAATTGTTTTCTTTATGCTTCCTTTGAAAAATTCAATCCGTATTGCAAATTTCACTTCAAAAATGGTGTAGATGATGCTCCCTTTGATAAAATCAACAAAAAATCAAATTGACCACCTGTAAATAAAATAACTTATGAAAAATAATTGATTTTGAGTGCTCTTGGCCGTACATGTGAAGTTGAAAAGTTGTAGAGTTGATAGTGATTGTGAACAATGTTTTTAAATAATATAAATGGGATCCCGTCTATAAAACGCGATCCCGCTTATAATAAAATGGGATCCCGCTCTATAATCGGGATCTCGTTCACTAAAATCCAGTGTGCGAGCCATTGTAAAGGCAACGAGATCCCATCTTATAAACGGGATCCCCGTACTTTACAATGGTCGAAATAGAAATTTGATCTCGATTATGACACGATCCCGTTTATAGTAGACGGGATCCCGTGTCATAATGGGATCCCATTTTTTTTAATTTGAATTTTTTTTTGCATCGTGGCTGGGTTTTTGCCAAGGTTTTTGGTTCGGGAAAAGCTTTGGAAGTCTGAACCTAAGCCTTCAACCTGGTTTGACCTGCAAATTGAAGGCCCTAACAATGTCAAAGAAAAATATCGACTTTGGACATATGGCTGACGACCTTTTTTCAAAAAATTTCTGACAAAATGAAAACCCATTTTAGATCAAACAATGCAGATTCTAAATATGTAATTTTTTTTGCAATTGAATTTTTTTTTGTATTTTTCAAATAATTTCTAGTAAAATTTGTCCATAAACTTTAAAAATAAGAGTTTTTTACTATTTGAATAACTTTTGATCAACATAACATTTTGACAAACGGATTGCACGAGAACAAACTTTAGACAATTCTTTTCAATTTGAAAAAAAATTAAAAAAAAATGATAATTTTAGGTCATCTTATGCATGTCGTACATGACGATTTTTCAAAACAACAAATCATTTAGTAAAAATTAACAAAAAAAAAAATTCAATAAAAATTATAAAAAATATCAAGAGCAAGGTTCAGTTGAGTCATAAAACTTTTCCCAAAAGGATTTATAAAAATACGATAATTTAAGTCAAAATATGGATGTCGTACACATGCATGGTATGGTACAAAAAAATGACTTTTAAACAGTGGTTTTTTGAAATGTCTATTGAAACTCAATTTGTACAATCTGGGTATTGAAATAAATTACATATTTGGAAACTAGACTCCGAGCACTACATTTTATGATTAGTGACTTTTTAAAGATTTCATTTGTAAGTGCTTCAAATTTTAAGGTCAAATGTGTCAAATGCTGAAAATCAGGGAAAACACTTCCACTTTTTGGCCAAAAAGTGGACTCAACTTCTTGCACACACCCCTAAATCAATTTTCAATATCTATAAGAAAGAAGGTGAATCCATCAGAGATTTCATGGAGAGATTTAACCAGCTACTCGAGAAAATTCCCACCCCCATAAAACCAAGTGAGCAACTTCAACTTTGTACTTTTACTTCCTCTCTACTTTCCAATGTTCAATTTGGATTAAAAAGAATTAGAGTAAATGATATTCAAACTTCTCAACAACAGGTTGTAAATATTGAAGATGATTTGATATTAAGTGGATTGTGGAAAGCAAATTAGGCTATAAACTATTTGCAATGTGAATTTATGAGGAAGCATGTCATGCAGAAGTCAATCCCTCAGCCTAAATATTTTAAATATATGTAACCTCCTATTAAATGTCTTAACCTCACTATTTTGATTCAAAGCATTTTGGTAGAAATAAAAGAAATGTTGTAGAAAGTGAGCCTCATATAAATGGAAGAATTGAAGCTTTTTACTTGCATCATAAACTTGAAAATCCATCACATGGTAAAGAAAATGATCCATCCTTCCAAGATGCAAGGTATAATGAGGGTAATGAGAATAATGTTTCTCTTTCATCTTTATCTATTGTAGAAATGGAAACATTTACTTTTGTCAGTGATGAAGAGCCATTTTAGGATGCCTAGCATACAAATGAGGTATTGAATGTCTCACCTCCAATTTGCATGCAAGTTGGATTTGAAGCCTTCATATTTTCTAAATCAACTGATGTTAAAGCTATAAAAATGAGTAATGAAGTGAGTCACAGAGTTGTTGAATCAAATGTCGTAAAAGAAAGTGGATTTTTTCCAGCTAAGGGTAATTCTCGATCATATGCTGCCAAAAAAGTGGATTATACCAAAGGGAGGTTCTCGTCTGATGGTTTATATGTGGGTTGTCCAATTTGAGAGTTGATTAATCCTTGCTTGTATAGTCAAATGCATCACAATGTCACATATGAGATTAGACAAATTAATGTTGCCAATCGTTTGCTGAGCAATCTAGATGTGAGTCATCAAATAAAAGAAGAATTACAATCAAATCATGAAAGATACATTCAAATATTTGAGATTGCTATACTTCAATCCATACAGGAGGAAGTGTTTCTCAGCATGCATAAGGACATTGAATTGTTATTTGATTCATATACTTTTCATGAGGAACAATTATTTGGATTTAGTATTTCATCTAGAGGATCTGCATATATCAAAGATCACATAGTTGCTATTCAAAGCATCAAGTTGTAGCTAAGTATGGTAACGCCCCATTGGCATAGTCATTTCTTTCATTCTGGCATCTATTTTTCTGAACTTGTAAACGAGTTTACATAGTTCCATAAGGAAAATTGGAGTTTCTACACCTAATCTGTGTGCATATAGGAGTCTTAGGTTGTTCTTTCCTTTCTTTTGTTGGGTTGGTTTCCATTTTGGTTTGTGCCCAGTTCCCCTCCACCCTTCTACAAACTATCCCATGTCCTTTACTTTTCTTTTGAATATGTGCCCAATGGACTTGGACTAGTCTACCCTAATGATACTAGAGTTCTTTGCATTTTCTACAAAAATATAGTCCCCAGTTGAAGCCAATGTTACCCCCAAAAATTTTATTCCAAGTTATTTTGTTTAAAGTTTCTTCTCTCATGATAATTTTTAAACTTGTGCATTTATGTCTAAGTCACGGATTTGACAAATCTTATAACTATTGCGGTCCTGTCAAGTTCCCTAACCAAGTCGCTAGGTTTCAAAATTTCAAAATCACCTGACCTTCTTGCAACCTTTAGAAGTGATGCTTTATGTAGTCAAGGTATCAAAAGTTCCTAGAACTCCAGAACTTCTGACCCATGGTTACAAATTTCTAGCTCGTAGAGATAAGGTGACCTTAGTAGGATATACCATTTCCAAAGTGTCTATGCATTTAATGAATTGTACAAAGCCTTTAAGGAATGCCTTCTCAAACTTCTTGAGATGTCAATTTATTTTTTAATGTAATCTTTAAATATCCTCTAAAAGGACAACTCTTTAATAAGAAAGTTGACGAAATGGTTTGACACGTTTTGCTTAGCAAATAAATGACTACATTCTACCATTGAATTTAAATAATCCTACATACAAGGGAAGGTGGCATTATTTTTTGATTCTAGAGTTTCCTCAAAATGGTACTTTCTAGTGATGTCGTGGAATGGAAAGATGAACTTGTTCCTATCCTACAACCTAATTTGAGTTGGCCAAAGGAAGAGCAATTCAACATCATCTCTCAGCTATGTTCACTGGCCTTTAAGGAGAAAACTAGTTATGTCAAGTACAACAGGGCGATCCTTGTTTTGGAAGAAGAAGAAGAACACACTGAATTTCACAATTTAGTTATAGAAATGCAATTGGAGTTGTATAAAGTTTTGACACCTCCAGCAGTTTAGCAACATGCATGGAACCTTTTTGCGATAGAGAATAATAATGTCTTTTCTAAAAATAGTTGTTGTTTCATGATCCTTGTCATCAATCATTATCAAGACCATTACTTTTGTACTAAAATGGTTTTGGGGTGTATATTTATAGGCCTCAAAGTTAATAGTGGGGGCATCTTTTTGGCTATTCTCAAAAATAGGGGAAGTAAGGGTGGTCTTAGGTTTTTCTTTCAATACAGTTGTTTGTACAGGATATTGGGCCTTTGTGCTCACAATTTTTATATCGAGGAATAAATAAAGTGTTTCCATATCTTTGCATTTACAAATGTTTGTTTGATTGTCAATAGACTTTGGAATTTTGCAATTTCTTTCCAATATTGATTCTATTATATCAAACTATATGTGTAATTATTTCTAAAAATTTGAATGCAAAATAATCCATCTATTGAAGGGGAAACTTATCGCTTATTCTTTTCTTGTGTCTCATTGTGGGTGTGGAATAAATGGGCTTTGTATCATTTGTCTGTATTCACTTCATTCTAAATCAATTCATTGAATTTACTTTCATGGTAATGGGTAAATGTTACTATTCCTTTCATGTTTTCTGGTTAAAAGCATACCTAGTATTTTCCATTCATTACATATCTTTCAAAGGTAGCCGCTCCTTGTAAAATAAGCAGAGAGAACTTACAAATACTATTCTGAGTGACTCAACTATTAGTAATATTTTTTCTTCTTGTTGGGCATTCTAAGTTATTTTATTTCATTCATTTTTTGAAGGAAAAATATGTTTACTAACATGATTATACTTAGATCACATGGGTTGCTTTTCTGAGAGAAAAGAGTCAAGCCTTGGATAGGTTTAAGGTATTTAGAGGAAGAGTGGAGAATGATGTAAATCTGAAAATAAAATTTTTAAGATTGGATAGAGGTGGTGAGTTCACTTTTGATGAATTTAATACATTCTGTGAGAAGCATGGCATAAAAAGACAGTATTCTGCTTCGAGAACCCCACAACAGAATGGAGTAGTTTAAAGGAAAAACAAGACAGCACAAGAAGCTGCTAGAATTATGATGAATGACTCTAATGTACCAAATGTATAATGGAGAGAAGCGATACATACTATTGTTTATGTTCTTAATAGAGTTTAGATCAGACACAATAGCACAAAGATACATTTTGAGTTATGGACTGGTAAGATTCCTACTGTGAAATATTTCAAGGTATTTGGAAGCTTATGCTATATTAAAAGAGATGATGAAAATCGTGGAATTTTTTATGCTAGATGTGATGAGGGAATATTTCTTGGATACTCTACCACTAGCAAGGAATACAAATGCTTGAATAAAAGATTGATGAAGATCATTGAAAGTGCTAATGTGAAAGTTGATGAGGACATACACAAACCTATTGAGATAAGTGAAGTTGAACCTAATGATCCTATCCATGGACATATGCCTAAAGAAAATAAGGAGAAGGAAGAAGAATAACAAGCATAAGAAGAAGAACAAGAACAAGAATAACAAGAACAAGAACAAGTAGAAGAAGAAGAAAAGAAGAATGAACCAAAACCTATTGCTAGGACTCCTAAATATGTACAAACAAATCATCTAGAAGATCGGATAATTGGAGACAAGAGTGAAGGTGTAAAGACAAGAAGTAGAGTTGTAGCTAAGGTAAATTTCTATTTACTCTCTAAAATAGAACCTAAAATTGTAAAGGAATCATGTGAAGATGAAAGTTGGATGAGAGATATGAAAGAGGAATTGCATAAAATAGAGAAGAATTAGACATGTGAACTAGTCCCTAGACTTGTGAACAAGAATGTGATTGGCTCAAAATGGGTGTTACGGAATAAATTGAATGAAAATGGAGAAGTAGTAAGAAATAAGGCAAGATTGGTATGCAAAGGATATTCACAAGTTGAAGGCATAGATTTTGAGGAGACATTTTCCCCTATGGCTAGAATGGAAGCTATTAGAATGTTTTTGGAATTTTTTGCACACAAGGACTTCAAAGTATATTAGATTGATGTTAAGTCAACTTTTCTGAATGGTGGGCTAGAGGAAGAAGTGTACATGGAGCAACCTGAAGGGTTTCACCTATCTGAAAATTCAGACATGGTTTGTAAATTGAAGAAAGCATTGTATGGATTGAAGCAAGCTCCCAGAGCTTGGCATGCAAGACTGGATAGATATCTGACAAAGAAAGGATTCAACAAAGGTTCCGCTGACAACAACCTCTACTTCAAAATGGAAGGTAATAAGATGTTGATTGTAGTAGTTTATGTTGATGATATAATTTTTGGAGGAAATGAATGTATGTGTAAAAAATTTGCTAAAGAAATGTAGAAAGAATTTTAGATGTCTATGATTAGTGAATTGAATTTATTCCTTTGTCTACAAGTGAAGCAAACTAACAAAGGGATATTCATTTCATAATATAAGTATGTAAAAAAATTGTTATAAAAGTTTGGGATGGAGGATTCTAAATTAGTTTGTACCCCTATGGTAACTGGATGTAAATTGAGAAAGGATGATGAATCTACTAAGATTGATCAGAGAAAATGCAGATCCATGATTGGCAGACTGCTATATATCACTACTACTAGACTAGATATTATGCATGCAGTGGGTTTAGTTGATAGATTCCAAGAAGATCCTAGTGAAAAACATCTTATGGCTGTAAAAAGAATATTTAGATATCTTAAAGGAACACCAGATTATGGACTGTGGTACACTAAGAGTAATGATTTCACCCTGAGTGTTTATACAGATGTTGATTGGGTTAGATGTATAGATGACTAGAAGAGTACCAGAGGTGGTGCTTTCTTTCTTAGTGAAAGACTAGTTTCATGGCTGAGTAAAAAGAAAGACTCAATTTCTTTATCCACTGCAGAGGCTAAATATATTGTTGCGGCATCCTATAGTACACAAGTTTTGTGGAAGAAGCAAACCCTGAAGGAAATTGGAGTAGTATGTGATGAGCCTATTTCTATTTTCTTTAACAATACAAGTGCAATAAACATTTCAAAGAACCTAGTTATTCATTCAAGAATGAAGCACATATCTATCAAGTATCATTTTTTGAGAGAAAATGTACTAGAGAATTAGGTTAGATTGGAGTATGTAACTACAAGGAAACAAATTGTGGACATATTTATTAAGGCTCTTTTGAAGGATAATTTGAGAATCTTAGGGAAAGGTTGGGGGTCATTTTCTCTCCTAACTAGGTGCACATGAAGGTGCATCAGTCCAATGAATTCCAAGATTCTTCATTTTCTTGGATTGATTCATGTGTCTACTCCGCAATGGGAGTAGAAAAGCTTTCTCATTGTTTCAGTATGAGTGTACTCCTAAGGGGGAGTAATCAAAGCAGTTGTTGTTCTCCATTGATGTCAAAGGGGGAAGAAAAGGTTATGTGTTGCCATCAATGAAAAATAGGGAGATTGCTGCAAGTATGAGCTTGTCTAATGGTGTTGTCATTAATGTTGTCATTGATGTCAACACTGTTTAGTATGTTGCAGATTGTACATGTATGGTTGAGATGTTGGTGACATGTTGTGAGTACATGGAGCTAAATTTATGGTGTTGTAGATATTTTGGTATGATGAGTTTCCAAGTGCTTTTGAGAAAATTAATAAATAAGATCTAAGTCAAAGTGTTGAGTGTATTTAGTGTGTGCTTCGATATGTGCTCCACATTTCTCCTATGGTGATCCTATGTTTGTGTAGATATGAAGGTGTGTTTATGGTGATCTAATGATGATATAGGCTAATTTTTAGTTTCCAATGAGATGGTACGTAGAAGTTGTGTCCACTAGTATATGTGTTCTACTGGCAGTGTTAGTGTTATGTGGACTGAGAGAAATATGTTTGCTCTGCATTCCTCTACTGATTTGTTTTAGATCATGCAAATCTAGTAGATATCTTGTGAAGGTATTTCCCATGCTTTGGTGAAAATTTTTGTGGTTTGGTGATCAATAAATCATGTTTCAATGTTTATGTGTGTGTCTACATAGCCTGTATTGACTGGTGAAAGGAGTTCAGTGTTTGAAGCCTTTTGTTTTGCTGCAGATGTATCTAGAAGATTCTGAGATGTAGTCTCATGCATAATGAAGAATGTTGTGTCATCTGCATGTCATCCTCTTGTTGGGAAGTGTGTGCATCATTGATAATTTGGGTTTTCATTAGGTTTGGATGACCTAGTGTTTACACTTCATTCGAAGAATAAAATTTAATTGAGGAAGCATGTAGAAGATTCAAGAATATTATTTTTATGTTTTTATTGGTCCCGTCTTATTCCTTTCCACTGTGGGAATTTAGATTTTTTGACCTAATTTGAATTTACGAAATGGTGTATTGTGGCCAACCTTAGTAAATGTTTCTAAGGTTGAGAATGGTGGGTATGTGTAGGATCATGATGGGCCAAAAAGTGGTGATATGATGGGTATGTAGCTGACAACTTTTTTTTAACCCAAAATTGATGAAATGAAAAGGGTTTTCAAGGAGATTCTCAACTTTCCACCAATATAAATTATGCTTTACTTTGAATTTAATAAAAAATTATTATTCATTTTCTATTTGAATTATGACTAAATTCTCAATTAATAGGCTAATTGAAAAAATCTCTAGCTTTCAAATGATATCACATTTTTGAATCTGAAACATGCATCACATTCTATGCTTCATATACTTTACGATTTTAAAAAAAAGAATTTCATGAAGTTTTCACCAAGTTAAGGTGGTCAGACATATGACTTTTTATATTTTTAAAAATTTGTAATAAAAAAATTATAATTAAATTTACTTGGAAAAAAATTACAAAAAAATATACATCACATTGGGACATGAGTCCTCTACTTATATCTAAAATCTTATAAAAAAATATTATCATTTTATTGTGGTTAGGGTGGTGAGACAAACACCTACTTCTTATTTTTTCCTTAAAATTTAAGTGCTATTTCATTGAAATTTCCAATTTCCACCAAATAGATTTAAAAAAAAAAAAAACCTAGTAGTTTAGAAACTACATTCAAATCGTTACAAATTCTACTTTTATATATTTTCGAAATAATATAGATAACGTATTCAAATTTTTACATCAAGTTTCCTAACTCTGATTTTTCTAAATTTTTTGCCACTTAAGGGCCTATTTTTTCCATGATGATTGTACACATACCCTGGTATAAAAGCTGTTGGAGTTAACAACCCAAGATCTTCAATCTGCAACGCCAAAGAACCTCCACAAGAGATAGAGAGAAGCAACAATGGAAGATGCTATTCCACCAAACAAGGATTGCAATATGATACAATATGATCAATGCAATACTATACAATGCTATATGCCATCTATTAACAAATATGCTAGAGATGCCTTGCTTATAAAGGCAAGGATAAGAGATAGGATAAGACAAGATCGTGACAAGTGTCTTAATCCTATCACATGAGACAACTAACTCATAACTACCTAGGAAAGTGGAAATTCTAGATAAGACAACTAATACTTATCTAGATATGACAACTAATATCCTAAGTAAACTTAACATGTGAATTAAGTCCCCTAAGTCCCTAGTAAAGGAATAAACTAGGTACAAGACTTATTCACACCAACACCCCCCCTTAAGTGCAACTTAGGGAGGTACAAACCAATGCATAATGCAAAAGATGGGTCCCAGCAACTAGGCCTGATGAGGTACCCATGTACAAAACAAAAAACTCTCATAAGCAGAGAAAAGGAGAAAACCCTGTGGGAGAAAACTCCTTTCCAAAAGAGAGAAAAAGCTGTAAAGAAAACTAATGAAGGAGGACTCCTCAAGACCCCCAAGGACAACTTCCTTCACCCCAAGCATCGATCGCAACTGAAGATAACGAGGCGATGCCAAAGGTTCAGTGAAGATGTCTCAGTAACTCCGCCGACCAGAGCAAATACTCCAAGCCGAACACCATCTTGATGAGTTGCCCGATGAAGTGCATGTGGATCTCAAAATGATTAGTCCGCTGATGCTCCACTGGGTTGCGTGAAATATGAATGGCACTCTGATTGTCACACCAAAGAGTAGTGGGCTGAGTGGAAGGGAATCCAAACTCAGTCATCAACTGTCGAAGCCACAAAACCTCTTGACTAGCCAACACAAGACTCGAGCATCACTGCCGATGATAATGGAATAGCAAATCATTTTGCATGACGACTACATGCAATCGCATCTCGCCGCCGTAATCCGTAAGGCAAAGACAGCTGGCGTAGACTTCCTATCATTGACATCACCACCTAACTGGAGTCGTGCTGAAGCCTACTAACTGAGATGCACCTAAAGTGTAGTGAATGCCAAATGAGTAGTGCCCTGAATGTATCTCAAGATACGCTTGGCAGCTTTCCAATGACTCTCATGAGGCTCCTGTGAGAAGCGAGAGACAAGTCCAACCGCAAAGGAAATATCAGGATGACTATGTGTCAAGTACAAAAGACTGCCAACCAACTGCCGATACAAGGTAGGATCAACTGTAGGAGTAGTGCAATTGGAAGACAGTACAACACCTGACTGGAATGGAGTAGGGGCAGACTTGCAATCAGCCATGCCAAATCTCTGAAGCAAATCAAGAGCATAATTCTGCTGGAAAATGAAGATCCCCTCAGAAGTCTGATGAATCTGAAGACCAAGGAAGTAATGCAAAAGACCAAGGTCGGTCATATCAAATCGCTCCATCAATGCTCGCTGTGTACTCTGAATCATGGAAGTAGAACTTCCTGTGAGAATCAAATCATCCACATAGAGCACAAGTATAAGTAGATCCTCTCCATGTCTCTGTGTATAAACTGTGGGATCGGAATGGCAACGAGTATAGCCGGAAGCAAGCAAGAAACTATCCATCTTCTCATACCAAGCCCTAGGGGCTTGTTTGAGACCATACAATGAACGTCGAAGCCTGCAAACAAGTGAAGAGTCTTGCACAAAACCTGGTGGCTGCTCCATATAGATCTCCTCATGAAGATCCCCATGCAAGAAAGCACTCTTCACATCCATCTGATATACTGACCATCCTTGTGATGCAGCTATAGCAAGGACAAGGTGAATAGAATCCATCTTGGCAACAGGAGCAAAGGTCTCAGAATAGTCAATCCCTTCAACCTGAGAAAACCCCTTTGCAACAAGACGAGCCTTGTACTTGTCAATGGAACCATCGGCTGTATACTTGGTACGATACACCCACTTGCACCGAACCAACTTTCTTCCCTTAGGAAGAGGCACAAGATCCCAAGTATGATTCTTCATCAAAGAAGAATACTCAGCATCCATAGCACTATCCCACTCTGGAATACCTGAAGCATCTGAAAACTTCTGAGGATCATCTGAAACTGCATGACTCAAAAGACTAATTCCAGAAGTCTGAGAACGAGTGCGGCGAGTATCTGTGGGATCACCAACAAGAGGACCAGCCTCCTCAAGAGTAACTCGAGCCCATCGTGGCCTAGTGGGTGAGTGAGGAGGAGGTTCATCAAGACCATCATCAAAATCTTCCTCAAGTAGCAAAGTAGAATCAACTGAAGAAGACTGAGTAGGTTGTGATGAAGAAGAAGTCAAAGGAGGATCTAGCTGGGTGAAGGTCTCAGAAAACTAAACATCACGTCGGAAATGAACCTCTCATGTGTTAGGATCAAATAATCTGTATGCCTTCACATCCTCACAATAGCCAACAAAAATGTAACGCTGACTCTTCTTCTCCATGGATTTACGCCGACCATTCGGAATGAATGCCCAAGCCTCACTACCGAATACTCTGAAGAAGGAAACATTTGGCTTGCGATGAGACCAAGCCTCCTCAGGGGTCATATTTCGTACTGCCTTGTGGGGCATACGATTCTGAATATAGTTGGCACAATTGACAGCTTCGGCCCAAAAGGCAGGAGCCATGGACCTAGACTGAATCATACAATTGGCCATTTCCCTGAGAGTCCTGTTCTTTCTCTCGGCCACACCATTCTGCTGAGGAGTGTAAGGAACTGTGTGCTGATGAAGAATACCATTCGCACTACAAAAATCCTGAAATGCCTGATTAACATACTCCCCCCCATTATCGGTGTGTATCTGTCGAAGAGAAAAACCTGACTGCTTCTCCACAAATAATTTGAAAGTCTTGAAGTTGGTGAGGACTTCACTCTTGAGCTTCAGAAAATAGACCCATGTCCGGCGGGAAAAATCATCAATGAATGTTAGCACATACTTGGCCCTTGAAAAAGAAGGAGTTGGGAATGACATAAGATCACTATGGACCAACTCAAGGGGTGTGGTTGCACGTCTAGCGTGAACCTTAGGAAAAGGATCTTGATGTTGCTTGCCAAGAACACATCCTTGACAAACACCATCTGTGCAAGTGATCTTAGGAAGACCAACCACTAAGTTATGTGCTTTCATTTGCTGAAGATATCTATAATTCAAGTGTCCAAATCTCTCATGCCAAAGCTTGCTCATTGAATCAGCATGAGCAACAAAACATGACCCTGATGAAGACTCAAATCCATCAAATCAATACAAATGATTCTCATGATCAACTACTCCTATTGTGACAACCTTCTCAGGATCTTGCAACTGTCTAATAGTCACATTTTGTGGAGAAAACTCAACTAACTTCCCATCTCCAGAATGACAAATCTGATATATGGAAAGAAGGTTCGCTGAAATATCAGGAACAAGTAAAACATCCTCAATGCACCCATCTAGCATTTGAACGGAGCCTGTCCCCGAAACTGGAATCTGTGAAGAGTTCCCAACTGCAATCTGAGAAGTAGAAGTATGAACTATGGAATCAAGTAGATCTCGTGAATTTGTCATGTGATGTGATGCACCTGAATCAAGAATCCAACTATCTGAAGGTGAATGCATAGCTCGTGCAGAAAGAGCTTGCCCTTTGCCCATGGAAGAAGGCTTAGCCACTGAAATATTGTACTTCTTCATAGCTTCCTCTAAGGCCTCTAATCTCTTAAAGCAATGAGATGCATTATGTCCAGTTTTGCCACAAAATGAACAAGGATCTCCGTTCTTTTTCTTGGACTTGGAGGAAGAATCTCTAGAGGTAGAAGAAGGAGATTGAGTGGACTTCTGATTGTTCTTCGGCTTCGGTTTGGAGGGATTCTCACTACCAGAAGATGTTTCTGCTTTGGGCTTCTTCTTGTTCTTTCCTTTACCCTTGGATGTTTGAGCCATTAGAGCATGATTCTTAGAATTAGGTAAGGCATCCAACTAAATTAACTTGGTCTCCTCCCTAGTAAGATGCTCACAAAACAACTCAAATGTAGGCATTTTGTAATCTTTCCCTATTGCATCCATAGTTGAATAGAAAGTAGAAGAAAACACTTGATAAGGGCCCTTTAACTTAGACAGAATCAAGAAGATACATTCATCACTAGATACATCACGTCCACATCCTTTCAACTGTGACAAAATCATCTTGAATTGAGCAAGAAAATCCTGCATGGAAGGAAACATATCTGGAGAGAGGGATTGAAGTTCTGCTTGAAGTTGCAAGGTTCTGAAATGATTTACTTTACCATACAATTCTTCAAGTTTGTCCCAAACATTCTTAGGTGTCTTGCACTCCGAAATATGAAACAACAGATTATCAGAAACATGTAAGCCAATGAGCCCTTTTGCTTCATCCATTTTACATCTATGGACAAACTTTTCATAATCCCTTGTAAATTCAGGTTGTTCTGCATCTAACATTGGCCATAGACCCTTAGATTGTAACAACTGAGTCATTTTTAGCTTCCATGTATGATAATTATGTGGAGTGAGTGGTTCAATTTGCCTTAGATCTGCCATGATTCACCAAAATAAAAGGACAATGTGGCACTTAAATTGTGCCTTTCACCCCCCCCAGAATATATTAAAACCTAATTTTGCAACCCCCCCAGCAAATTACAATGAACAAAACTTGCAATTTTACAAGTGACAAGCTCAAATCAACCGTTTATAACACACGGTGATTTTTACAATTTTTCAGAATAAGGAGCTTGCAAAGCTGAAAATAGAGGTTACAAACAGATTCCTTGCGATTTTTTGATCAATTTCAAAAAAAAGTTTGCCAAATTTTGACTTCATGGCAAAAGTTACACTGCCATCAAGCAATAAATGCACTTGTACCTCGCTGAAAATCCGCAAAACCGGAAAAACTGCACAACCCGCACTCCATCGCTGGGTTCAACCACCTTTCTCCGGAAGCAATATCTCGCTTGTTGAAATCCAACTTCGCGGACGAAGTTATGTAAAATTAGAAAAATGCCGCTTTAGGCACTTTGAAGGCTAACAGGAGCAAAAATAAGCCCCTGGTTGGCAAGCTCGTCACCCACGCGACTGTGCACCCATACCGGCAGTAAAAATTCCGCCAAGGGCTTCACCGGGCGGGTTTCTTCGCCTGGCTTTTGCCGGGCGTGTGACCGGGCTACTGCACGCCACAAGCGTCGGCAGGAGACTGGCCGGGCGGTAGCGACCAGCGCTACTGGCAGAGGATAATATCACTGGCGGCTCTTACTGGCAACAAAACCCCGCGCTCTGCCGTTAAATCAAGGGGCGCAGTAATAAAAAACTGCTAGACGGTGTCTCAAGGGCTTAAAGAGGCTTCGGCCAGCCACTAAAAGCGCTATTAAAGAGTTTTATTTTTGAAATTTTTCAAAATAAAATGCCGACTCAGGGCCATTAAATTAAAATATAATAATTTTTGAAAAATTTTTCCGACAACTGCATTCGGGCAGGCCAGACGCACGCTTCTCGCTAAAAATTTTGCCCCTCAAGACAACTTTACCAATATATACCATATAATGCAAATTGGAAACGGCCACCCGGACGCAATGGAAGACTTAGTTTTGGCTCAAAGTGCACCTGTAAAATGTTGTTCACCAGATCTGAGCTCGAAACCCTTCTTTGCCAAAGCTACAAATGGTGACGAAATCAAGTGAAACAAAAGCCAGATCTGACTTTTTCGAGCCTCCTGGACGCAATGGGACAACCTAAAATGCTGCCACTATAGCCAAAAGCGCTGCAATCACCAGATCTCACCAAAATGCAAGCATGCAATATAGGATACAAGAACTCAAAAAATGACAATAGAAATTGATGGAAACTCTCTAATAAAGAAATGGAAGGGGCTTGCTAGATTCAAAGCTCTGATACCATGTTGGAGTTAGCAACCCAAGATCTTCAATCTGCAACGCCAAAGAACCTCCACAAGAGATAGAGAGAAGCAACAATGGAAGATGCTATTCCACCAAACAAGGATTGCAATATGATACAATATGATCAATGCAATACTATACAATGCTATATGCCATCTATTAACAAATATGCTAGAGATGCCTTGCTTATAAAGGCAAGGATGAGAGATAGGATAAGACAAGATCGTGGCAAGTGTCTTAATCCTATCACATGAGACAACTAACTCATAACTACCTAGGAAAGTGGAAATTCTAGATAAGACAACTAATACTTATCTAGATATGACAACTAATATCCTAAGTAAACTTAACATGTGAATTAAGTCCCCTAAGTCCCTAGTAAAGGAATAAACTAGGTACAAGACTTATTCACACCAACAAAAGCAAGGCAGGTTGTGAAGAATTATATGATAGCGTAAAGTGATGAAAGAGTGTGCTGAAGGCAGTGAATTGAAGGCTTTTGTAATCTTGTGAATGTGATTTAATTGTTGTGGTGGATCTTTTGTTCTCTTTTGTATCTATAGGTAGTGAGCCTCCTTGTTGGATAGTGAGTCATTTGTAGGCAGTAAACCTTTGTATTTTGACAGTAAGTCCTCTTTGGGCAATGGGCCCTTAGTAGTGAGCCTTTGTATTTAGTTTATAATATTTATATTGTGAGTTAACCCTCACTGTGTTTTTCCCCTTATTGGGTTTTCCATGTAAAAATATGGCATTCATTGTGTTGATTTACTTTATGTTATCTATGTTTCATGGTCATATTTAATAAAAAAATAGTGTGGTTGAAGATTTGATAAGTGACAAAGTTTTAAGTTTGAATTTGTGTGACAACTAATTCAAACCCCCCTCTTAGTTGTCCTACACCTATTTAACAGGTTTATGGTATGCTAAACATGATGACTTCACTTTACAAGCTTACACAGATGCAGAATGGGTTGGATGTATAGATCACAGGAAGAGCACAAGTGGAGGTGCTTTCTTCCTTGGTGGTAGATTGGTCTCTTGGCACAGTAAAAATCAAGAATCTATTGAGCATTATCTACAACTAAAGTAGAATACATATTTGTTGCCTCATGTTGCTCTCAAGTTCTCTAGATGAAAAAAACACTAAAAGATATTCATGTAGAATATTCAAAACCTATTTCCATTATGTGTGACAATTCTAGTGTAATAAATATCTTTAAAATCTAGACATGCACTCAAGAACCATGCACATATCTATTAAGTACCATTTCTTGAGAGAAAAAGTGAGTGAGAAAGAAGTTCAACTTGAATATGTGAATATTGGTGAGCAAATAGCTGATATTATTACCAAACCATTTCTCAAAGAGACATTTGAGTATTTGAGAATGAGATTGGGAGTTGTATCTCCCTCTTCCAACACTTAGTTGGATATGAAAGTTTATATTTCAGAGGGAGCTTGTTGTATTTCATCTTACATCCCTAAGTTTGTTCTACTCCAAGGGGGTAGAAGTGTTAAGTTTGAAGTTGAAGGAGAGATGGTTGTTGCTCTCATAGTAATTTTTAATGTTTTACTACCCTTTACATGTTTCCTAACAATGAGGATTATTGTTATCCAATATTATTGCTACTCTTTATGCTGGAACATGCATTATCTTTTGTTTAAATGCTAAATACGCACCTTGTTATGTTCATCATAGGGGGGGACAATCTGAAAGTGGTGTGTTTAGTTAGCTATCTATTTAGTTTTATGGCAAATGGGGAGATGATGGTCTGAAATTTATGGAAGCATAGTGGTATTTGATTTGTAAATGCTCTTAATGGAACTCTGTCATTATTTTCAAAGGGGGAGAAAGAATCTTGAAGGTGAATTTTATCTATATAATATGGAGATCAAATTTTAGTTTGGTAGCATAGTGATTCAATTGGTTGACATCAATTCCAAAGGGGGAGATTGTTGGCATTAGATGCAGCTTGTTGGAATTTTATTTTTGATTGGATAGCATGAGATTTCTATTGATGTCAACTCATGGAATACAATGTTTGTATGCAGCTACAAGATCTTGTATGCAGCTATAGGATTAGGTATAGCTATAGAAACATCTAATTTTGCAGTTACAGTTGTGTGGAGTTCATGAGACAGGAAGTTTACTGCATAGCGACAAGAGTTTCACAGTGACAAAGACTTAACAACTTAATTCAAAGTCAGTAGTGGTCAATATTTTAAATATGCAAACAAACAACTTTAGAGAATATTGACATGGAATTTAATGTATGTTGTAAAGAATTTGTGGCATGATGATGTGTTAGTAATAACTTGGTGATGAGGTGGATATTTGATTGATTAAGTCATTGTTCTCTTGCTAGGGTTTATGGATGTGTGGAGTGTTGTTTGACATGGCTGAAGGTGATTGGTTCAGTTATGTCATTGACAGCTATAGGATAATATGTAGTCGACTTAACCTTGAGTCATTTTTTTTTTAAACACTAGGTAGGGTGGATTAAACCTGAAGTTGACACCTCACTTATGGAAAGGTGGTGATATCATATTTTTTTCTTTTATTAAAATCTTATTTCCTTATTGTTCAAACAAAATCTAATTCTATTCCTTGCTTGCTAGGAAAACTTCTATAGTAGTGATTGGATGAAAAGCTTTAAATATTTTTCCATATCTTCTAAGTTGTATTGTGCTCAATATGATTCAATTAAAAATCATATTTTTTGGTTATTCTTTGCTTGAAGGTGAAGTCTCCTTCTGAAGAAACACTAAATGAAAAGTTTTTTTTTAATCTTTCATACCTATTGTTGAGGCTGTTAAAAAGATGGTGATGCACTAGATTAGGTTTTCTATTTCTTATTGATTTGATATCAGATTGTAAGCTATTGTTCAAGTGGAAAAATGGAGGCAAAAGAGATATGACATTTATGTTATTTCAAATATAGAAGAGACATATTTTATTAATGGAAGATAGTCTAAAAAGAAGAAGAAGCATCAAATCCTTAAACTATTCCAGAAAAGTATTAAAATTTTGCAGATGGAGGAACATGAAAAAGGATAATATTTAGGTTTTTATCTTTTTGCAATCATAGTATATTGTAAAAGGTGATTAGGGTAGATGCAAAAAAAAATTATGACAGTGATAAGTTACTCACATGCCACTATAGGAATGTTAGCTTGATATGCTATAGAATATATAAGAAATATGTAGGTAGTTTGCTACAGAAAAGTCAGAAAGTTAGTGAAAGAGTATTAAAAAAATATTTGTTTAAACATTAGGGCTACGGAATCTCCTTGTTCTATAGTAGTAATAATAAAAATATTGTTATTGTTCATTGCTAGTATGAGTGTTGAATATGTTGTTGTAACTGTGTGAGGTAAAATGTGTAAAAGGATAATAAAGTCACAAGCAATGAAATGTATTACATGAGAGAATTGAATCATAAAAATAATCTAATTGAAAACAAAAAAAATTATCTAAAATTGTTCTATTGTTCTCTATTCTCAAAGATTCTCTAAATCATTAGTGCTCTCAGATTTGGTATATTTCACTATGACTATTTGGATGACAACCTAATAAATGAGATGTCTAAAATGCTACATGATTGATATAAAAATGATATGATGCTAAGATTATGATGTTGTAAATGAAATTGGGGATATGAAAATGGATATGATACTAAATATTATGATGCAAATGATGCATAAAAGCTAAGATGATAATGGAAATGCAAACACTAAACTAAGACATGATATTAAACTAAAATGATTCTACAATGCTCAAATGCTAAATGCTAAATTGTTGTAAATGCTCAAATTCTCCAATGTGATTTTTGTATAGTAAGTTTATTCAATGATGGGATTACAAATTCAATAGAGTGGGCTTGTATTTATAGGATTTCCAAAGCATCTTGTGATGTGGCAGCAATCAACGGTCAAGATTTTAGCATGAGAGATGAATGGTGGATATGGAAGAAGTTAGAAAGCATCATGGAGAATGTTCCCTTGACCAAGGGCAACATACCAAGTGTATGAGGGATAAAATGTGTGAAAAAGCCAAGTGTCCAAGGTTTGTTTTGGAATTGGTTGAGGATAATGCAATTTAAATATTAGACATATTTAAATTATTCATGTGACACTTGATGAGGTGGCAAGAGGAAAAGTTAGATTCATGTGCTTAAATTCAAATTTGGGATTTAAATTTAGTGAAAAGATTATTAATTAAATAAAACAAACTATGTGAATTTATTTATTTAATTAAAATAGAAGAATGTGATTTTAGATTGAAGAATTAGAAGAGTGTGAACTATATAAATAAATTTGGAATTTATTTATAAGTAGATGAATTGAAGGGGTTTATTAATTAAATAACTTTTATTTAATTAATTAATTGTCTTGACCAATTTTAGGTGTATACATTTTTCCCCTCTTTGAAGTAATGTGTTTAGATGTTGCTTCAAAGAATAATTTGTTGTTGATTCTGACAAACAAAAAACTTGATGCCCCAGATGCTGATTTTTAGGTGATGATGGATATATGCCCCCTCAAGAGATAAATCGATGAATTTTTGAATTTTTTAGGATTTTTGGAATTTTTTGAAATTTTGATGATATTTGAATGATTTGATGTTGATTTCAAAATTTAATGATGTAGAATCGATTTATCTCCCAAATTTTTTTTTTAAACCCACTAGGTGATGATTTGATTAATTAAGCCCTTTTGAAAAATAAAATAAATTTATCCCATAAAAGTCCCACTTAATTAACCTTTAAAAGGTTAAAAAGGTGATTTTGAATTTCATTTGTGCATTTTGATTTTAAAATTTGAGAGTGATTGAGCAAAATTTTAAATTTGAACAAAATGATGATTCCCTACCACACACACACCGATTCAAGTGTGTGCAACATAACAACCGCCTAGTAGCATATGGACCTTGGTTACTTACCCTAAAAAAGTTCCTCGTAAATTATGTAATTCATTTTCCCATCCCTTTTCACATTTGAATTCATTTTTTTGGAGTTTTAGTGCATCTAAAGCCTAATGTAGTGCATTCATAGACTGAATAGTGCATTTGCAATTGTAGTGCATAGGTCAAGTCTTGTAGCACATCCAGGTTAAAATGTAGCACATACATAGTAGGATTTAGCACATTTAGTGAATATTATAGTTCATTCAATGATTTTGTGCGTAGAAGTCAAAATTTAGTGCATTGAATGATTTTGATGGTGCATTGATCATTTTGGCATATTCATGTAGTTTTCTAGTGCATTCAACTTTTTAGCACTTTTAGACATAGTTTTAGCACATCCAAGTCAAAATGATATAATTGTCATTAAACTCCTTGATTTTGATGATTTTTGATCACATAAGCCTTTGATTTGATTTTTATTGATGATCCTGATAGATTAGATGTTTATTGATCTCATGATAGGTGATATTTAATGATTGATAATGATAATTGACCTCATGATAGGTCAGGATCAATGATAGTTTGATTGATTGATTGACCTCATGATAGGAAAGGTGCATTGATAGA
>VDFB02058242.1:753709690-753829120 GCA_007258455.2 Sequoia sempervirens | reverse complement strand
TTACATTTTTGGATACCCTTTTCATCATAATGAAATTTCCAATTTACGGTTTTTGTTTTCTGTTCCTGGGTTGAAAGATATTGCAGTTTTAGTTTCCCATATTTGCACCTAAAAATCTTCCAAGTGGGATTTGAGGCACTTAGAGCTCCCGAATCGGCCCCAAAACTTGCCAAAATTGGCGTAGCAATTTTTAGGCGCGTTCCTGACTTCGAGACCTTTCCAACGGTTCAAATGGTTCGCGAATCAAAGTCCCAGATCAAAAGTTATGGCCCCGGGAAGTTGGCGCACTTTCTAGAATATACCATTGCAAATGCTCTTTGAAATTTGAACTTCATGTTGGGGAATTTTTACCAAACCACCTAAACTCAATTTGAATGTTGTTTTGGCTCCAAACTAATGAGGAGCTCTATTTATGGGCGGGTTTTCTAATTTTTGGGCAACTTTTTGGGGACAAGCTCGCATATTGCGAAAGGGTTATTCTGTAGCTTTCTGTAGCTTGCATGTGTTGTAGAACTTGGGGATTTGAGATCCTCTGCATGTAAGAAGCTCCATTTTCTGAATAAGAAAATTATTCTCTTGTTTTTGGGTTATTTTCTGTGTCTCGGGTTGTGCCCTCATCAGAAGTCTCATGAACAACCAAAGCTCTCTTGCAAGCACTCAATGTCACATCTATCAAACCAAGAGGGAGCCACAAGCTATTGGTATTTCTCTCATGTTCTCTTTTCTATTTGTTAACATATTTTAGTGAGTATATTTATCTTGTGATACAAGTTATCCTCCATAACGAGGTTTTCTTTTATCACTTAGTTGTTTATTTTATGATACGAGTTGTCCTCTATCATGGGGTTTTCTTTAATCTCTCTTTTTTTCTACTTAACTTTGTGTCTTTATACTCTCTATCTATCCGACTTTCCATGGAGGTGGAAACACCAAAATAGGTGTTTGACTGAGGCAAGCCCAGAAATAGCCCCGACACTTTTCCTTGTTCCCCTTGTGTGTAGGTTGTTCATGTAGAGCTTTGTGGGAGGCTTCACAGCGTAGGACCTCTTGTGAGTAAAAATATTTCTTTCTTTGTCATTTACTTGCATCCTTTCTTTCTATTAAGTTAGTAGATCAAACAAATCTCAAATATCGAATTGTTAGTAGATTACTTGAGTTATGTACAAAAGGTTTAGTTCTTTGTTGTACGAAGCGTGAGTGCATCCCTGAGACAAAAATGGACTGCACTTTTGTCTCACTCCAACACAAATGTCATTTGGCTGAGAGCTTGCCTTCAAATTGTCCTAGAAATCTCTACAATCTACTCTTTTGATCCCCAAGATCCTTTATCTTTGATCATTCCAGGAGCTTTGTTTTAAATACATTTTGCAATCTCTTTCATCTTGAATCTTTGTCACTTGAGTCCATGCCATTTGGGGTAGTTGAGGGTAATTTTCTCCTTGCCGACTCTTCCTTGTCCTAGAGACATCGGAGTAGTGAATCGCCTCCTCTACATGATGTAATATTATTTTTATTCTAATAATATTTATTTCTCTTCAATGCCTATTATATATTTTGTAATTTGATAAAAATGAATCTATCAAGGATATATAACACTCTAGTTTATGTATATGCTTATTGATATGAAAATTTACACTTAATAATTAGATGTACTTCAAAATAATATATAATTGAAGTCATATGATTTTTTAATAAACCTTGTGATATTTAGCCTTTCTATAAAAAAAACAAAATATGTGATATATTTTGTGGATATTTCACAATTGCAATGGGATAAAAAAATAACTACTTTTGTATTCTTTTCGCTTGTTTGTGCTCCTTATATGTTATGTTAGAGCCATTTTATAAATTTTGTCACCATAATTGTTTAGGAATAATATGTCAAGATGGATGGCACTTCAATGTAATATTTTATTAGTTTCATTAATTTGCGGTTGGGTCTTGAAAAGATCCATATTGTGTAGATAAAATCATGCTTAAATATATATTTGTATATTGTAAAAGTTGTGTTTGATGAGTGCATTTGTAGTTTATGATATAAACAAATTTAAGTGGGCGGACCTTTGAGTTCAACCTAGTTAGGTGATAGACTTACTATCATTGGTTGATGGAAGAGATCCATGATGACCTATTTAGGGGCTTGGTTACTTCACAATAACTTCATTTTGCAATCATTAGAAAAATATGTGAATTAAGTAGAGTTTTCACTTATGAGGTAGAAAAACATGTTAGAAATATAGTATTTTTTGTTCTCTATAGAATGTATAAAAATATATTTAGAATTATCCATAATTAGAATTTTTAGAGAAAATTCCTAGTAAAGAGTCAAAACTTTCTAAATGAATATGATCTTTTTTAAATCATGATTTACTGTAATTCATCTATTTGATATTTTATTTCATAGATGTGACATTGGGTTAATTCATGATAATTTGATCCTATGTGGATGTCTTAAATTTGTTTAGATTAAAATGTAATAAACAAATGATACTCTACGCCTCCATTGCTTTTAAAAACACAATTTAGTTGTAAGAATGTAATATAATATTTTCTTTTATTTTATCATGTTAGGTATTTGTAGATGTTTTATTTTATTTTTATTTATTTTTATAGAATTGGATTGAATTAAATATTGTTTTTTAATTAATATATTTATTAATTTATAGTTTAACGCAGTAATTAGTTAATGAACATTATTTTCTCTGTTTCTTTAGCCTCATGGTTTTCTTATGGTGATCCATACAAGTATCTAGTCAGTAGAATAGGGCCAGACCATATCTTTCATATCTTTCATATTTGTAAAGATTGAGTTTAGTTAGACATATAACACTAATCCTTCTTACATCTTATGATGACATTTTTTATTGGCATGTTTGCTAATGTTAAATGTTAGTGTTACATTATGTTGCATGTTTCATTGGTAGACTAAGCAGGGGGTATAACTCTATGCATGTTTGTTGTCCTTCTACTTAGGAGGGTGTTCTACATTAATATTTTTACTAATCCTTTGGCTTATTGAGATCATTGTATGTCTCCCTTCATTTGTATCACATGTATGGCTCTTCTACATATATTTGTGTGTTTAAGTTTGTGTTTTCATGAAAATGTCAACATGTGAGTGTGTGCACAACAACACTACTTTTATTGTATTTATATATTGAATTTTTTCATCATTTTTTCAAACTATTTTCTATAATAGAATTTGAGAATTACAAATTTTATTTCCAAAATACATGTATTTTATATAATATCTTAAATGTTCTATTAATTCCAAGGTTTTGAGGTTGTCTCTTGGGATTGATGTTTTTAGAACCCTTAGCTTTTTCCTATGGGACATTACCTTTTTTCTTATGAGATTTTTTTCTAATAAATTGAGTATATTCTCTTTGTTATGTTTAGCTCTTTAGAATTTGGTTGGGTGATTTCTACTCTAATAAATGTTACAAATGATTTACTTTCTTCATCACGTATCTTATGTGTTGTTTTAGTATATTCCTATGATGTGAGTATTTTTAGAATCTATTCTTTAAGTTTGAAGCATTTAGTTGAAAATAGTAGTCATTTCCTTCTAAATCTTAGAATGCATATTATAGAATTATTCGTATGAAATAATTACTCAAGTATGGTTATTTATTTTATTGGTAAACACTGCTAGGGTAGATAATTTTATTATAAATAATTATATTACATATTATTTATTATTTATTTGTTAGAATTTAAGATATGTGTATAAGAATCTGTCTACCAAATGATCCTCCCAATTGCTTTGATTACTTGAATACGAAAATGATTCTTATTTAAAGAATAATAATTGATAATTTTCATAATTACCATTTATACTTATAAAAAATAAAATGAATTATGATAATCATTTTAGTTTATAATCTATTTAAATTATACTTTAGAAGCAAAATGAATATGGAGAGATTAAAAAAATACATGTTTAAGTATCTATTAAATCTATTACATTCATCTCCAAGAAATATAGTAAATGAATTATTCTTCTACAGTTGTCTTTATCCATCACATTTGAGTGTGGGGAGAGGCGACTGTTATACAGCTAAGCTTAAGATGAGACCCAATCTCCCATATCTTATCACCATGAGATTTAGTTTGACTTAGTGCATAAAAAATAGCAGGCATGTATAAATCAGAAGGCAACGAAGAAGATTTCAGTGAAGTCCGTAGCCGATTGTTTAATTATTGAAGGCCAAGCAATGTCAATAGCCATACGTAAGAACTAGCGATTGTTGGTGATAAATAAACATCAAAAGGCATATTCCTCCCATATTCATTGTCGTTTGTTAAGGACTTATTAAAACCAGACAGTTTTCTCACATTTAAATCTGGCATACCACAAAATTCTACATTCAATCTCCCATTCCGGCATTGTCAAAATCACCCAGATAATGTTGTACTAAAATATATTTTCACATCTCATTATGACGTACGGGATTCAATATATTCTACAACTAAATCTTCTTCTTGTTATTTTGTTTCAACGTGGACAAATCATCGATTTCTGAACAATTAATTTAGTGGGACACGGCAAAGGAATATCAATGCACTGGAAACAACGGTTGAGATTGTTCACGTGTTTTCTGTAATGCAGATTCCAAAAGAAAAAAATTCAACATTTAAGAAGTTGAAGAGGAAGCAGTCGCTGATTCAAGCATGAAATTTGGCATCGAACCGTGTGTTAGCCAGATACCATGACCAGCACGGCTAAATGTTCAGGGACACCGAATTTGATATGTTTATATACAAAATACTTCTCATCACAAGCAATTTCAACCTTCAATTTACGTTAAATAGAATTTAGAAATAAAAATTTTACATACAAATGAAAATATATTTTAAGTCAACTATTGTGGTTTTGTAATAGCCTGTGTTTAGGCATTGTTAGGGTTTCTTGCATGCATCCTTGTCAATGATATTTTATTTAAAAAAAAAATAGAAAAACAGTTTTGTTTTGCATTTATTGCAGTGTCTTTTCTACTTTTAAGCTTGTGGTCATTTTTGGCCTTTTTTTAAATCACATCAACCTTTCTTCACTTCATAGCTATTGCTGCTAGTGTTGAAGGTTTGATGGGAGCAAACAATGTCACTCCATCCAAGCATCCTCATAATTTTGTTTCGATGATATTTCAATAGCTATGTCTTTTGTTGCACCTTTTGATGTCATGATATCTATTTCAGATTTTCACAATACTTGTCATTGGTTAGAATCTAACACTTTTGTAGGATATTTTGTGCATGGAATTCTCCGAAAGACATGTGGAAGGAATTGATTGACAAGAATTGGACCTCACATGAGATTCACCTTGTCATTGCACAAAACCTAACCAAAACCTTTTTCTTTTTCATTTTGTTGAAGCTCTAGACGTGCTAAAGTGTTAGTGTAAAATATTATTTTCATCACTCATTTAAGCTTACTTAGCATGGTTTTATCTAGTTGTATTTATTCATACAAGTAATTAGTTTATTAGCTATTTGCTCTAGATTTGGATAAGCTTTCTTAGATAAGCTTTCCTCCTGTTGGCACCTTCAAATTTTCAAATTTGAAGTGCCCATATTGAAAATTTTTCCTTTGCACACTCAAAAGTGCCCCAGTAAATAGTTTGTGCAGCCTAAGGTATAAATTAAAGTGAGGAGGACTTTGCCCATTGCTATTTATCATCTCCGTTATTAATTCTATGGGTGATGTGTGATGATGGTTGTGAGGTTTGTGTGAGACAATGGTGGGCATAGTTAAAGTACTTAAAAGTTTTTTATGAAGTGAGAAAATTAAGAGGCATGGGTAATGTGATTTTCACAACCTGATAAAATATTTTGAATTCCTTCCTAATAAAGTTAAAGACTTTATTTGCTGGAAATGAGATAAAATATTTCACCGAGTTTTTCACGAACATGTAAAGGGCTTTTCATTGCTGGGAAATATGAGGATAAATTGCATAAGTAAAAAGTGGGTATTTTCAACAACAAGGCATTTTTAGCGTGGGTAAAGGAAAATGATGAAGAATGATGAGTTTTCCCAGAGGGTAATATTTTCACTTGCAGGAAAAGTGAGTGCCGAGAAGTGGGAAAGTAGATTACAAATGGAATTCTTCAAGTGGTGGAGGCAATCACTGATCTATGGTGCTAAGTGTGCAAAGTGTCTTTGGGAGATCACCATTTAAGGTTTTATTTTTCCTTAAGTGTTGTTTCTGCTCCTTTTTCTATAGAGCTATTTTGTAATTAATCACATAGAAAATTTTGAGGAAAGTACTGAGCATTTTAGAGTTAAGTCTTAGGTTTGCATTTTTTCAATATGTATGTAAGTTTGATAGCAATACTATCATAATAATACAAAATGATGCAAGTTTGAAACCATTTTCCCTCCTATGTACTCGTTTTATAAGCTATGAATAACATAATCAAGAGTTATTTTATTTGTCTCTGTTCAATTCTAGTGGATGTTTAGTTTTGTTCATGCTTATTAATTCAAGGAATTGATGTAAATGCTTGAGTGAAGCTACTAGTTTATGTTAAGTTGAGTGCTAGGATTATAATAAGAAGTGATGGTTGAGATGCTATGTTGAAATATTGTAATATAATATCTTTAAAGCTTAGATGATGATGTGTATTAAATTGTTATTAGGTTGCACAGGTATTGAAGTTGACTCTATTCTAATGGATGAAGCACTGATCTAAGTGTGTTATTCTTGTTTCATTTTGTTGAGTATTTCAACAACAAATCACAAATTTAAATAAAATTACTTACCAATCTAAGTTTGTTTGTTTGTAAAATTTAGTGCTCTACATCTCTCAAGTTTGAATTAAACATTGACATGAAGGTCAGCCAAACCTTTAGGGTGTTGTGTCTCTTAAACAATTAGAAGAGAATTACCTATTTACATTGTATTTGGTACTTTAGCACACAAGTATCTATAAATATACTATTGGGATTACCCTCCCTAGTTTAATATAGTTAGAAGTATAGAAGATTTCATTCTCTTTGACTGAATCTTATTCATTGGCCAAATCAATCTTTGAGCCTAAATATGAGAGAGTGGGTACTCTTTAGGACTCATTGCATCTATGTATTTGGGAACCAACACCTCCTTAGATAAACTTTAATAAAACTTTGTTACCTCTAGTTAAACTCCATGCATTATGTGAGACCTTGAGTTACCTCATGCATTTCCTTGCTCTATATAGAGCAATGGCTATTTGTATATTTTAACACAAACTTTTATTTGCGATATATAATACAATTTATTCTAGCATATTTTTTTGTCATGCTTTCCTAATCTTTCATTGTACCTTGGGGTTATTTAACAAAAAATATTACATGGTATAAGATCCTTCATGATTGATAGGATTGAGTTTTAAAAATTTTGACTAAAAATCTATTTTTCTTTTGTAGAAAAATAGTACTCTCTTCTCTTGCATCCTCAGATGAACTAGAGAATCAAAAACATGTGAAAAAAATAATATTATGAGGGTTTAAAATCTGCTATTTTAGTTGCATGTGTGTTGCATGTATGTTTTCCAGCCACTTGGATTGAATATGGAATCACCATCGCATTCATATCAGCTGAGAAATTTAGAGAGTCCTCTCATGTCACCAAATCAACATCTTCTTTTTTAGATGCATGTACTTACATTTTTCTCGCATGTGCTTGCATGTCACTGCATGACAAGGAGAAGTTTATTTAAATATGTTTTTTGCATTCATTTTTTTGCATTTATCTCAGTTTATGAGGGGGGGAAGGGGGATTAATCATCTCTCTTAAACACCATTTTAATAATTCTATTGTTAGGCTAACTTTTGATAATTTTTTATCTTGGATAAAAGGGATAAAGAATCATTTCCTTGAGCAGGATCTACTGCCCTATCTCCTTAGACTCATTCCTAAGCCAAGTGACTATGATGAAAATAATGCATGGTTTGATAATAATGACATAGTTTATGGAATAATATCCCTTACTATTTCTGAGGATATTCTGCATTACATAGAGCACAGTGAGTGCTCTTTTACTGCTTGGATCATCATTTGATGGTTATATGGATACATTTGATTTTCATTTAAAAGTGATGTTTCCTTGGAGAACTAGGCTATTGTGAATGATATTGAGACTTATGTTGCCTCATCTAATGTGGAAACATCTTGTATGGATGATCAGTTCATTGATACCACATTAACAACAACTATTGCAGATATAGATTCCAATGATGCTTCCTCAAAATCTTCTAATGACTTCTTGCGGCAGGGCATCCATAGTCTTCCTAATTAAACATTGTGGGATGATCTCTTCAAGACAAGAATTTTAGTCTTGTTTACGGAGACACATATTTCAATTTTGGAGGACACATTTGAGGGGTTATCTCTCCTCTTCAAGATTACGTCCATTGCATAACTATTGTTAAACCATAATTTTCTTTGGATTATACTCTACATCAATCTCTAGAAGATTATGATTTGTAATCTTCATCACTATGGCCTAAAACATCTGATTTGATTGTGACTAATTTTAGCATTGACATGGGGATACTTGAGCCAACTTCAAAGATTTCATAAATTTTTAACTTTCTTCCTACATATTCCATTCAAGACTTGAGAGATAGATTGTATTCACCTTTGTTTTTGTTTCTTCCTAAGGGGAGGAACATTGTTTGACAATCATGGACTATATTCTCCATCTAGTTTTGAGCATCTACCTACTTAATCCTCTTATATTCTCTCTATTTATAGGGGGGATTTAATATGTACATGGGTACCTAACATGGCCTTGTTTTCAAGACCCATCTTTGTTGCTTCTATAGGTTTTTCTCCTAAGTTTCACTTAAGGGGGGTTGTTAGTGTAAAAGATTCTTTTCATCACTCAATTAAGCTTACTTAGCATGTTGTTATCTAGTTGTATTTATTCATGCAAGTAATTAGTTTATTAGATATTTTCTCTAGATTTTGATAAACTTTCTTCCTTAGATAAACTTTATAACTTTTTTTTAGCTCTAGTTGAACTCCAATTGAACTCCATGCATTATGTGAGACCTTGAGTTACTTCATGCACTTCCTTGATAAAAAATGTCTTGATGTATAGAACATGATAATCATATTGAAATAAGGTAGACTTGTTTCACATGTTTGGGGATGAAAAGATAAGTTGACAGTGTTGCACTAGAAGTGGTCTATGGAGGAGTTGTTGAAAATTAGTTTCCCTCGTAGTCTTTACAGTTTCTTTTAGAATATCCCAAACCAAATTACTATGCTGTTTTAGTCATTTCTATTTTTGATCTATATGGTTGAATCACAATTTCCTTTCATTTTTATTGTAGATAGTTACATTGTATCCATTTAAACAAGCTTATGTAGCCATATTGACATCAATCGAATTAATGAATATAATGTATTTTATGTTGTAGAATTCTTTATTTTAATATATTTTTGTCTTTCCTCTATTTATCAAATTAGTATCAGAGCCCAAGTTGGTTGAGTAGTGAAGATCAAAAATATAATTTAGTGATCAAAGTTAAATTTGAAGGCTAAAGAACTTGGAGCATTGTAGAAGCTATAAGTTGTAGTTGGAGTTGTAGATAAAGTTTGAGGTGGAAATAAGAAGCTATTATAATTGAAGAGAAATTTATTCAAAGAAAAGTGTCCATTAGATAAGAAGTTTGTAGATCTCAAAAGGTAGATCATGGTATTGCAGATCAAGTGGGGACAAAGGAGTTCATAGAAAAAAGGTAATTTGTAATACACAACTATTGTATGTGTTTAAAAATAATAAATATGCTTGAGGAGATCACATGTTTGGAGGAGCATATAAGATATTACTCATGATAAAAGTCACTGCAAGACAAAGTTATGAAAAAAGAGATCACTCAGAATATTTGGAAGCCATAAGGTAGATTTAAAGTAGTTAATTTTAAAAGTTAGAAGTGGATATTTTAAATTAGGATCACACAAAAGGTAAAAACTATCAATGTTTTCTTAAAAGTTGAAGCAAAAATAGATTGTAGCTATTATTATTGCCTCCTCCAATAGAATTATGGAAGTCATGGTCATTGCAAAGAGTTTATTAAGATACTAAGAGGAAAGAGTTTGGAGGCCACCATACAGTTTTAGAGAAAGTTTGTAGTAAGGAAATTTTGTAAAGAAGAGTGGAGGCACTATCAAAGAAAATAGGAAATCACTGTAGTAGAATTAGGTGAGTTTAATGAAATGTATTTCAATGGGAAAGATAGGAAAAATTAAAGGAAGTCAATTGAGTAGAGGCAACTTCCTATATGTTACTCTTAAATTCGACACCTCCTTCCTTTCTTAGTCAAATTTTATACAAGTTTATGGTTAGTCAGTGTTTCATTATACATCATGAATCTGGGCAAGGTTTTCACTAGTTTTGCTAACCTCCCACTTTATCACTTCCATTTTTGTTCCTTGTTAAATTCTCCCGATAGCTTGTCTCACAAGTTATGCCTATAGGTGGTATTACTTTAGATGTTTGAAACCTAAGAAGTGTTTTCCTAAGTTCTATGAACTACCCACTTCACCACTTGGAAGCGATTTTCAATAAATCAATGGAATAACAACAAACATAGAGTTAGAAAACTAGTGCATTGTGTAGGAAAAGAAACTAATGACATCATATTTTCAATATGAACAAGAATAAGCGAAGCCATGCATACAAGAAAAAAAATATTAGAATATTATTTTTATTCATATATGTATGTATATACATTGCATTGGCATCACAAAATTGGTCAATTCAACTATAAATTTGATATTGATAACAAAAAGAAGAAAAAAGAGACATTCTTGTTTAAATGGATAGGGAAAACATCGGGAATCATATGCCCTCAATCACAATATGGAGGCATTCTATTTGAGTAGGGTATGGCAAGTTGTCATGTGATTATAGAAATTGGGTGAAGAGACCCATGTCATTCCTCATTATTCTCGCATGAAAAAGAGTAACTGCTTCCTCCACAACCTCGTTATGAAGAGCCAACACAGTAAAAATGGCATCACCCACCAACCCACTCTGAGGATAGTGACTGATTCTAGTGATAGATACATTGACATGGTGATGGAATTCAACCCTCACCAAATGTTCAGAAGCTCTAATGTTGATGCAAGATCAGAGGAAGAAAAACAAATCACTCACAATCACTTAATCCAAACACTCCAATTTGCATTCAGAGTTCCAAATGTTCATTATATCCATCAAAAAACCTTCATTCACATGAGTTTATCTTGTCTAGGCCTTCATAAGTACAAACCTTAATTCATGTTACAAGGATTCAAAAACCTTCATTAGTACTATAGACACACAAAATTGGCATAATGCATTAAATTAGGTCATATTCATCCATTCAGTAAATAAATCAAGTTTATTTATTAATCTCCTAAAGTCATCAGTTTAAATTAAATAAATCAACTTGATCCTAACATCACCCTCCTTGATTAAATAAATCAATCCTTTATTTAATTAAGTCTGAAATCACCTTTCATCCCTTTTTGATTTAAATAAATAAAAATATTCAAGTCAAAGGGGTCAAATCATCTAATCATCATTAAGTTGATCTAATCCTGATTAACCTAACCTAACCACCCATCACATCCTCTAGCTTTCCCACTTGCATCAATATTTTAATTCATTTATAAAATCAGCATTTTCCATCAACATGGCATCTTTGAGGAATATTCCCTCAAGTTTGAATTCAAAAACAAGTGGACATGTACACCCAACAAAGTATTTATGAGCTCTTACATGGCTCTTACATGTCTCTTGCACAAGTCAAACTCAACATTTAACTCTCAAATTCAAATTTGAATCTCCCCCTCTTTGGCACATTAGCCAAAACTTGCACATGTTCCTCCACCTATGACAAGTTGACAAGTGGCCTCATCTCATTTGTCCAATCTTTATCCCACATTGCTCTCTTATGATCATTCTTCCAACTTGAGAATCTTTAAATAGAGGCTTCATCCTTCAACAAGTCCTCCACATCTTGATCCACAAAGCTTATGCAAAGTCACTCTCTTCATTTGAGAACTGATTTTGTCCATTGCATCATCATCATTGGCATTATCAAGGGTTGGTAAAGGGCTATTTTCCATAATAGCACCAATCCAATATGGGATAGGTTTGAGCATGCTTAGTCTTTTTGGTATATTATCACTTTTTTTATTTAGCATGATTCAATATATGATATGGATGCTTGATAATTTGCTATGTTTTAGTCATTTGCAGATTTTCACCTAAAGTAGACTTATCCTCCCTATTAGGGTCTTGACTTCCAATAGTTCAGTATAGGATTATAATCTACTTCAAATGAGCCCCCTTTTGAGTTTATGCCTCCATCCACTGTAGTACAAGTGTATGCCCCACCAAGTACTTCTAACTCTTCCTCTCCCATTGATAGTGAATCTGATCTCAAGGTTCCTTATGAGTAGATCCATTCTTTGGAAGAGAAACTTGGAGATTTTTAAGATTTCTTATCCAAAGAAACTACATGCAATCAAGTTGCTCCTCTTATTAATACTCTATGATATTTTCTTATTTCAAACTTGTGCCATAGAAAAATGGCCCCTTGTCATTTTCATGGCCTTTTAGGTCTTGTTTCATGATGTTTGGTCGATTTTTCTATGATTTTATGTTGTAATGTGGCTTGAACATGCATATTTAAGTACTAAAATTCAAATAATGACATCTTGTGAAGGTGTTGTGAAGTTTTGTAAAACATTTCTACACTCTTCTAAACTCTATTCATTACAATTCACCTAAAAATAAAATTTTCATCACTAAACAAGTCCTATTTTGAAGTGTTGTAAAGTCTTGTAACAAGATTTTACACTTTTCTAGGCATAACTTCACTATTTACACCTTTCTTATGCTTTATTTGACCCCTTCATGCCCTTATAAGCTTTAATTAAGTGTATTTTTGAATGTAAACCTCACAAATAACATTAAATGTGACTTAATTTCCTACACCCACTTTCAGGTCCTAGATGGAACCCATTTTACATGGATGGAGAATGAGTCCCCCTTGGCCCCAAATTCAAAATATTTTAAATTTCCTTTCGGGTTTTTATTCAAAATCACTTGATGTTGGCATATGATGAGGTATCAATGAGTTACTAAGGCACAAGATTGTATAAATAAGTGATTTTCACCTCATTTTACATATCCTACAATCACACATCACATCCAAGCAATCTTTTCATTCACTCAAGCATTCAAGCTCTTTTCAACATTAAATCAGGCATTCATCAAGTATTTTGGAGCATTCATTGACATTACTTCATATTTTCTTCAATAAGGGTTTGGTAAGTTAATAGCATTTGCATGTTACTTGTTTATCATCCTTTTTTATTTCATTTTTTTATTAAGGGTTTGATTACCAAAGTGGGGTTTGACCAAGGAAAACCCCTATTTTCTAACCCTCAACCATTTTTTTCCTCTTGTGTGTGTGTTTGTAGACTTTTGAATGCAAATTTAACAAGTATTTAGGTGTTGAAGAGTGGTCGGCAAGGTGTTTCAAGTCAAATCAACCACATTTCAAGCTTGGGGAAGGTATTCTATTTGTTTCCTACATAATTGACTTCGACAACTCGACAAGTAGACATCCTTAAATCTGGTGTTGCACAGTTGTCTCCTAATTTCTCAAAATTTTGGGAGAGGATTGATTACCCACCAATGGTGAATGAGTCCCACCTTAAGGCTAGAAATCTAAGTTTTGTCAAATTATGGATCCCGACGCTCAGAAACAATTTCTTGATAGTTTTCATTAGAAGCAGGACTAATTAACCACCTTGGGCAAATGATTCCCACAAGTGATTTTTTGTAATCCTAGATAGCATATAGAACATTCTAGAATCCTCATGAGACCTCTAGGTGCACACTAGTTCAACTCATTTCATTTTGTTCTACATCTATTTACTCATAGGTCTTTGTTTGCATATCACATTATGTTATTCAACATAGCATAATTCTTAAGTTTTGCATACTTAATCAGTCATTTCAATCACTTAACTGCATTTATTTCACTTCATTTAGTCAAAATAACATCCTAAATTACATAATTTGAATGAACCTAGCTAGCAATTTTTGGCCTACCCGTCTCCTTTTAGGTGCACAACCTTAGAAGAGTTAGAGTCTTATGGTGCCAAAAATATACAATTCAAGATTGTACAGGCCATGAGTTACTCTAAGGGATTGATAACATAGTGGAAACTCATGTGCCCTTGTACACTTCTATCTTTGGTAACCCTCAAGATGTTCAATCAAAAATCACTAGTGTATAGTTATAATTTTTTATGCCAAGAGTGTTCATGCATATGATAGACACTGGTCCTTTTGTTACCTCTATTACCATTGTTCATAATACAATTACCATTCCCTTGGATGGTTCTGGGATTAGAGTGAATCATGTTTCTTTGGGATTCTAAGCCTTTGTATCCAAGACCCAAAAAAACACAGGTATGTGTAGGATCATCATGGAAAAGCAGGCCCTTCTGTGGCAAAAAATTGAGAAAAATCAGAGTTAGGCAACTTGACATAAAAATTTGAATAAGTTATCTATATTATTTCAAAAATATGTAAGAATAAAATCTGTAGCAAATTGAATGTAATTTCTAAACTACTAGCTTTGTTTAAAAAAAAAATCTATTTGGCGAAAATTTGAAATTTCAATACAGTAGTACTTAAATTTCAGGGAAAAAATAAGAAGTAGGTGTCTATCTAACCATCGTAACCACAATATAATGATAATATTTTTTATAAGATTTTAGATATAAAGGACTCATGTCATGATGTGATGCATAATTTTTTGTAACTTTTTTTCAAGTAAATAATTAATTATTATTTTTTTATTTCAACTTTTAAAAATTTATAAAAACTCGTATGTCTGACCACCTTAACTTGGCCAAAACTTTATGAAATTCAATTTTTATTTTTTTAATCTTATAGTATGAAAAGCATAGAATGTGATGCATGTTTTTGATTCAAAAAATTTGATATCGTTTGAAAGCTATAAATGTTTTTCAATCAGCTTATCAATCAGGACTTTAATCGTAATTTGAATAGAAAATAAATAATAATTACTTATTAAATTCAAAGTAAGGCATAATTTATATTGGTGGAAAGCTAAGAATCTCCTTTAAAAACCTTTTCATTTCATCAATTTTGGGTAAAAAAAAAATTGTCAACCACATACCCATCATATTGCTACTTTTTGGCTCATCATGATTTGTACATACCCACACAAGTACCATCTCAACTTGTCAGGCTCCATCAACTGATCCTTCATAGTTGGCTATCTTGGATAGTTCCCCCTCTTAGTATACATTACAACCATATTACCATTGAAATGATCTAGCCCTCACTATTTTGAATTATCCCATCCCTCAAGGAATTGAAATTCCTTAGATTGACAAGTACAATAGTAGGGGTGACCCACAAACACATCTCGCATCTTTTACCACCATGTGCATTGATTTCCTTTATCAAGATGCCTTGTTAGAAAATATATTCTCATGATCCCTTAAGGATTCTATTTTGGAATGGTTCTTCTCAGTCCCTAGTAAATCATTTCTTGCAACATTTTTAGGCAAACATCACACTAAAGATCACTTTCACTAATCTCTTTCATTGCAAGTAGATAACTCATGAAAAGGTGACTGATTTCATTGTTCAATACTAATATTTGTTCTCCCAAATTTCTCACACCCTACATCTCATGCCATTGTTCAATGTGTGTTCATAAAAAACCCACTGCCAATGTTAAGAGAGAAGTTCTTCCTGATCAAGTATCCTTTTCCCATTTATTTCTTGCACTATGAGAATACCTACAAGTGGTGATCCAGTACAAGGATTCTTCCTCATCCTCTTTTCTAAATAATTAGTTAGTCATGTATGTTTCTAGAGAATAAAAAAGAAAAAAGAAGTGTCAAACATAGGATATGCTCCTATTGAAATGAATTGTATAGGACAAAATAGAATTTTCACAAAACTATCAGAGTCCTATAGGAATGTTCTAAATTTGTTAAAAGATAGTATGATCTCCCTTCAAGAAATAAGACTATTGTTTGAGCCCTATCCTAATTCATCTTCTTATGGGTTTTAATAGGGAACCATCTCCTCTCTACATCCCTGCACGAATCAATGGAAACATCATAGTAGGTGTTCCCTTTGATTTGACATCTCAAGTAAACATCATAACTAAGGAGATCATGATAATCAAATTTTTTCATAAAGATGGGTATGATGCACTTGTGAGCACCATCCACACACATGACAAAATTTTCGTACCTCTTTTGGGTAGTATCATCTTGTCAGTTTTGGTTGGAACTAAATATGTGAAGCTTTTGTTCGACATAATCCCTAGATTTGAACTCTTTAGAGTGAATCTTGGTATCCCTTGGTTAGTATCCATGAATGCAATGCCCTCGATTGTGCATAAATGCTTAAAATTTACCCACGAGGGTTTCGTGCATGTAATTCATGACACTAGTTTCTTGTGGTAGTTACTCCTTGGATTACTCTCGGTCTGTGCCCATTAGTCCTCTTCCACCTAGGAAGGGCCTCTTGTATCAAACTTCTCAAAAATACAAGAGAAAGCACTTAATGTCAAAAGTGAGATACCCTCCATCACCTTATGTTGTTTCACATGGGGCTTGCTTAAAAGCTAAGAGTGATGCTACCAAGGCACATAGAAGGGAAGAAGAGAAGAAATCCTGAGGTCCTCCTTCTTCCTCTTCCACTGTTCAACCTGATGCTTCCTCTCACCCCACTATGGTTCCATCAAATTCCAATCCATGTTTACAGGAGAATCCTATGGTGCCCACTTGGAAAAAGCCTAAGCATCCTGCATTTGAGCTTCTTGTCCTACCTATGGAGCTTAGGCATGCTTGATATGGTAGGGGAAAAAGGTCCCCATAGGGAATCCTCTTTGTCTTGGCCTCTACAGCCTCCTACCGTTTCTACTCCCAAAGCAATAAATGGGAAGTTACCCTCTACCTAGGAATTAGAGCTAACTCCCCCACTGTTTCTCAACCTACTCCTACTCCCATTTAGGAGCCTATACCTCCACTGGAAATAGCTATGGAAGACACTCCCATGGTTGAGCAAGATCCTTTTGTTCCTTTGTAGCCTCTAGTCTCTAGCTCAAAAAGTCATAGAAACCACCTTGCACACGAGTGCAAGCACCACCAAAAGGATCTCATAGCTAAGCAGGCCACCTTATAGAGGAAGGAAGAGGAGATTATTGTCCCTATATCAGGGCCTCCAATTGTGTCCTCCTCTCTCCTCTCCCGTGCTTTTGTTCAATCTAGCTCCACATCACTTCTAGCTTCCATTGTGAGTACGAATGCACCTAATGCTAAAAATGTGTAGGTGTTCATCACTATTTTGGTGGAGCTGCCTTTTTTATGTCCCTTCTAGGTCTCCTGCCTTTCCCAAAACTCGCAGATATGTTGAACACTTTGATGGTATCTATTATGGTTTTTTATTCCTCCTCTTCCTCCACACCTCTAGCCTCATCTATGGGGAGTCTAGGTTCTCCGAAAGAGTAGAATTTGGAGAGTGATTCTTCCAATAATGGATGATGTAAGAGGAATCCACCTCCCTTGAAAGGTGGTCTCATGCTGACTTTTTTTGTCCTAGTGACGAAACTAGTCCCGACTTCCCCTAAGTTCATCACCACTCCCGAATCACTTGAGGAGCCTAGTGGTGAATCTTGGGAATAAATTTCCCCATTTTTTGAGGTACGACATGGCACTCCAACAAAGTGCATGTTTAACTCTATGGATGAGGTTTTGGCCTTGTCAACACTCTTCACAAAGTCGCTAACCTTAGCTCCACAAGAACTTAGTGGAGGGGACCTTATAGGGCCCTCTTCCTTAGCCCTTATTATGGGAGAGTTGGATGCTCCTCCTCTTAACATTCGACCACTACAGGATCGTCCTCCTTCCCCCTATAGTGATCTAGAGTGGGAAGTGGATTAACTCTTGGTCAAGCAATGTTAGGGGGAGGCCCCTTCTTTATCTTTAGAGTAGATGTGTGTGTTGTGATGTGTTCCCTTCTGATAGTGCTATGTATGCCTAGATGACCCTTGCTACCCTTTTTGGTGCTTGGATACAAGCGTTATTTTTTTGTCATAAACCTTCTATGTGTATCATCATTCTTCCTGTTTGTGATTTATTTTTGACAAAATTAGGCATGATGCAAAGCGTTTGGGGCATTTAGGCTTCCCTTCACTGTTGACCCAATTTTTTATTTTTAATTTGTCTTCTCATGCATTCTTCACATGATTTGATATAGTAGAGGGTTGATGATAGTTCATTTTACTATTATTATACTTATATATATATATATATATATATATATATATTTATATATATATATATATATTATGAGTAGTTTTGACCCCGAAATATCAGGCTACCAATGTGCCCTGTATTTATGTTCATTCCTCTTCTACTCTTTTCTTATCTTTCTCTATTCCTTACTTGATTTCTCCCTCTTATGTGTGAAAATTCCATTTCTATGATACTTCAATTTTTAGAAAATGCATTCATTTCCAACAAATATTTTCTCAAGAATCTTTACAAACTTATTCTCAAAGAATCACATTCTCGATTTGAAACCCTAATAGAACATGTTTCCTTCATCATGGGTTCACAAAGAAAGAACTTGACACCTTTCTTTGAGGTGGGAGAAACTTTGATCTTCCCCTCATGAGGGGTCATTTTATTCCTTTCAAATTCCTTGATGAAGTGAACATCTTTGAAAGGATTCCTTGATGATGAATTGATTTGAGAAAAAATGTCCTTTTTGTACTTTCAAATAGTGTGTCCCTTGAGTGAACCCCTTTCTTCACGTTGGGTTCCCAAGGGACCCCTTTGAAAGCTTTCCAATCTATAGATGGTTTGTTTTACTATTTTCTTACTTTCCTACATGGTTGCTTTCAGACATGTTCTATCTATGGGTAAACATGTCACTTTGCAAGTGCGCCTATGAAGTCACTTTCTAACTTTACGGATTCCCCTTCCTTAGGTTTCCTCCATGTGAGAGATATTGGGGGATACCTCCCTATAGGTCTATGGGTCTATAGGGCACTTCTTTTTGGTTTCCTCCATGCAATAGATCTTTGGGGTTTCTCCTCTATAGGTCTATAGGTTTATAGGGTTCTTTCTTTAGGTTTCCTTTGAGTGAGAGATCTTGGAGGACACCTTCCCTATAGGTCTATGGGTCTGAAGGGCACTTTCTTTGGGTTTATTTCATGTGAGAGATCTTAGAGGACACCTTCCCTATAGGTCTATGGGTTTGTAGGGAGATTTTTTTGGGTTTCCTTCATGTTATAGATCTTGGAGGACACCTTCCTTGCAAGTCTATGGGTCTATAAGGCACTTTTCTGGGTATTGTTCATGTGAGAGATCTTGGAGGACACCTTCCTTCCAAGTCTATGGGTCTGTAAGGCCGAGGTATCCTTCATGTGAGAGATCTTGGAGGAAACCTTCCTTGCAAGTTTGTGGGTCTGTAAGACACTTTTCTCAATTTCCTTCATGTGAGAGAGCTTGGAGGACACCTTCCTTGTAGGTTTGTGGGTCTGTAATGCACATTTTTTGGGTTTCCCTCATGCAAGAGATCTTGGAAGACACCTTCCTTATAGGTCTGTGGGCTTGTGAGGCACTTCTCGTGACTTCCTTCATGTGAGAGATCTTGGGGTCACCTCCTTGCAGGTCTATAGGCCTATAAGACGCTTTCATTCTACATATTTATAGTTCTAAGGGGCTATGAAGTCCTTTACTTGTCTTGTGCAAAGCGTTGGGGGAATTTAGGCTTCCCTTCCCTGCTGACCCAATTTTTTATTATTATTTTGTCTTATTGTGCATCCCTCACATGGTCCGATATAGTAGGGGGTTGATGATAGTTCATTTTACTATTATTATACTTATATATATTTATGATTAGTTTTGACCACAAAATATCAAGCTACAAATGTGCCCTATATTTATATCCATTTCTCTTCTACTCTTTTCTTATCTTTCTCTCTTCTTTTCTTGAGTTTTCCCTCGTATGTGTGAAAATTCCATTTCTATGATACTTCAATTTTTAGAAATTGCATTCATTGCCAACAAATATTTTCTCAAGAATCTTTACAAACTTCTACTCAAATAATCGCATTCTCGACTTGAATCCCTAATAGAATATGTTTCCTTCATCATGGGTTCACAAAGAAATAACTTGAGACTTTTATTTGAGGTGGGAGAAAATTTTATCTTCCCCTCATGAGGGGTCATTTTCTTCCTTTCAAATTCCTTGATGATGAATTGATTTGAGAAAAATGTCCTTCTTATACTTTCAAATAGTGTGTCCCTTGAGTGGACCCCTCTCTTCATGTTGGCTTCCCAAGGGACTCCTTTGAAATCTTTCCAATCTATAGATGGTTTGTTTACTATCTGCTTACTTGCCTACATGGTTGCTTTCATAGATGTTCTATCTACAGATAAACATGTTGCTTTGTAGGTATGCCTATGTAGTCAATTTTTGACTCTATGGATCCCCCTTCCTTGGGTTTCCTCCATGTGAGAGATATTGGGGGATACCTCCCTGTAGGTCTGCGGGTCTATAGGGCACTTATTTTTGGTTTCCTCCATGCAATAGATCTTTGGGGTTGCTCCTCTATAGGTCTATATGTCTGTAGGGTTCTTTCTTTAGGTTTCCTTTGAGTGAGAGATCTTGGAGGACACCTTCCCTATACTTATGTAGGTCTGTAGGGAACTTTCTTTAGGTTTCCTTCATGTGAGAGATCTTAGAGGACACCTTCCCTATAGTTTTGCGAGTTTGTAGGGAGATTTCTTTGGGTTTTCTTCATGCGATAGATCTTGGAGGACACCTTCCTTGCAAGTCTTTGGGTGTGTAAGGCACTTTTTTTGGGTATTGTTCATGTGAGAGATCTTGGAGGACACCTTCCTTCTAGTTCTGTGGATCTGTAAGGCACTTTTCTAGGTATCCTTCATGTGAGAGATCTTGGAGGAAACCTTCCTTGCAAGTCTGGAGGTCTATAAGGCACTTTTCTCAATTTTGTTCATGTGAGAGAGCTTGGAGGACACCTTCCTTGTAGGTTTGCAGCTATGTAAGGCACCTTTTTCTAGGTTTCCCTCATGCAAGAGATCCTGGAGAACACCTTCCTTGCAGGTCTATGGGCTTGTGAGACACTTAATTCTCGAGGCTTCCTTCATGTGAGAGATCTTGGGGGTCATCTCCTTGTAGGTTTGTTGGCCTATAAGATGCTTTCATTCTACACCTTTATAGTTCAATGGGGCTATGATGTCCTTTACTTGTCATGTGCTCTTGAGTTCACCAAATTGTGGTTTGCTTCCTCAACGATTCAGGTATACATTTCTAACCCTATTCACTCTTCGATCTACTTTACCGAAGCACTCATCAGCATTCATGCTTGCTAAAGTGGGGGAAAAATGTATAGTAGTGAATTTTCACCCCTTATGATAATTCTCCTTTTACACTTCCTCACCTTAGAAAACAAAATTTGAAGGTGAAATTCCACATCAACCTGATGATTTCCTTCTAGTTGGTGTCTATCCTTTATGTCAGTGGAAGAATATTTTTTATGGATGCCCACATGATGCATAGACATTTATGTGGCATGGTTACGTCCTTGAAAGATTCCTACATCTAAAGTTGGAAGAGGCATTACACTTTCCATTAGGGTTAGCTTGTAACATCCCTCTTTGATCAACTAACCCCATAAATGGCAGATTCTCTCCTTCTTCCTTCAAATTCTTTGGTGCAAGGGCACCCAAGCTCCTGAAGGGTCAACTGAAGATTCAGGAGGATGCAGGTGTCCTAAAGATCTATCCAACATCTCAGGGCATCAATTATGATATCTTGGATCCTTTAATGGCATTTGGAATGGATGAGTGTAATAGGAAGATCAAAAGTCCTAAGGGTCCTGATAAGGACCATAGGACCAAAATGCATTGTAAGTGGACCAATAGTGTCCTAAGGGTTTAGATAGGTATATAATGATTTAATTATGTCAATTAAGGTTAGATATTAAAGATTAGATAGTTTTTAGTTAGTACAAATCAATAAATAAGAAGTTGGAAATTCAAAATTTGAAAACCAACGGCTAGTTGCATTTTGTGTGAGTAAGTAGGTTTTAGGAGTTAAAGCAATAATAATGTAATGCAATCAATCCCAAGTTGGGGAATGAGTCTACAAAGCTAGGTAAAGCATTTTTATAGAGGGTTGGTTGTTGGTACAATGTTTGTACGGACTGCTATAGGAAAAAGCAATAAAACATCAAATTCTTGCATTTTCCTTGAGTCTTTTGATGAATTTATGATTGCTATTGAAGATAAGTTCTAATTGATGAACTATGGACTTGATTTTATATGTATTTAAACCTTTGTATGTCCTGATACACATTATCAATCAGTTCTTTGTAGAATATAACTGACTGTCTTAAGGAAATACAGATTTTCACTATTTTTTGGGAGTTCCAATGAATAATTGATCCATTCCATGGAAGAATATTACTATGACCTATGAAATGGATCATTCCTAGCATGTAACATATAGATCTAACAAGTTAATGTGTAGGAGGGAAGATTTCTAAGGTGTACACCGAGTTTTGACAAGGCAAAGTGCATAAAAATGGTGCCTAAGGTATAGAAGTAGGAGATATACTTGAATAAGGGGAATTTTTTTGAGTTGAAAGTGTTTACATATGTTGATTTATTGGTGAAAAGTCCAAGAACTGGTTCTGGAAGTGTTTGGAAGGCTAGTTTTCAAGAAGCCCTAGTTTTAGGGGATTAAATGGAGGGTTTTGTGATCAGGGGTCTTAAAGGTGTCATAGGAGTCTAAGACATTGAAAATCCTTAGTTTGGGAACATTTAAAGATACTTTTGTAAGTATCATAGTTAGGGGTTAAGATTTGGATAACATTGATTTGAAAAAGAGGGCTAATTACCCCTTGAATTTGTGGAAACAATAGGTTTTGGAGGGATTGGTATGAAACAAGTGCCATTTGGGTTTAGATATATTGTGTAGCATTATAAAAAAAAAATTAATCAATCATTTTTTTGGGGATTCATTTGGGGAAGTTGAGAGAAAAGTCCAAAAAATAGTTGCCAGAGGCCTAGTTGGGCTAGAAACCTAGTCAAGGTGAAAAAGAGGGTTTTTGTCTAAGTTAGAAGCTTGGGACTTTTAAATCATTCAAGAAAAGTTTGATTGAGTCTCTTAAGAGCATTCCAAGGGTTTGGGTCCATAAGGAAATCATACAAGTTATAAGTACACCATTCAAGCCTTATCTCCATAAGGGTGCCTAGAAGAAGGTTTGAAAGTATATCATTGTAAGCCTTGAAACTTTGATTTTTTCCTAAAGTCCCATTCCCTCTACTTTAGAGTGGTATCAGAGTAGAGAGTAGGTCCTTTAGTGGTCGAAGGTTCAATAATAGCACCTAAAAATCAACTAGCAAGAGAGTTGGAGGAGTTGATGGAAACCTTGGAAAGGGAAAGAAGGGAAAGAAGAGAACAAGAAGTAGCAAGAGACCAGGCTAAAGCAAGGGAAGAGGCAATGGAGAAGGGAGAGAGAAGCTATGCAAGCTAGGATAAAAAACCTTGAGAGAAGTAGGAGGAGAGAAGAACAAGAAGACCAAGAAGACAATGATGAAGAAGAAGAGCTTGTGAGGGTAAATCAAGAACAACTAGCAGATGAGATAGAATACCCTGAGGAAATGAGGTTATTGAGATTGTTGAAAGCAGTGCAAGGTCATGGTGGAAAATGTCACATAGATTTTCCTATCTATCAAGGGAAGATGGATAGTGAAGAGGTGTTAGGATGGTTTGATGCCTTAGACAACTATTTTGAGTTTGAAGAGATGGAGGAAGATAGGAAGGTTAAGTTTGCCAAAACCAAGTTGCGAGGTACAACATTGACATGGCGGAGTAATTTTCAGAATGATAGGATGGCTAGGGGATTGGAAAAAGTTTCTACATGGGCAAGGATGAAGAGTTTGGTCAAGGAGAAATTCCTACCATCTGATTATACCACTCATGTGAAGAGGATGAGGCATAATTTAAAGCAAAAGGACTTGGACATGATATCCTATACAAAGCAATTTCACAAGCTTAGTATCAGAGTAGGATATGAAGAAGAAGATGAGAAAGTAGCCAAGTATATCAATGGTTTGAGGTATAACTTACAAGATAAGATTGGTTTGCAAATGCCAAGGACATTAGGAGAATGCTTTCAGTTGGCCACTAGAGCAGAAGAGAAGGTGAAAGGAAGCAAGAGAGGTCAAACAATGGTGGAAGAGGAGGTAGTTCAAAAAAAGGTAGATGTAATAGAGAATAAGGGCAAGGTAACAATGATAAAAGTAGAAATGGCAAAGGCAAAGAGGTGTTTTCAGATCAAAGAGGAGGATACACTCATAGAAGAGGAGGAATATTTGGACAAGGTAGAGGCACATTCACAGGCAGGTGTTTCAATTTCAATGAACTAGGGCATCCTTCTTTCAAGTGTCTTAAATGGGAACAATCAAATAGGGGTAGAGATAGGAGGGAAAATTTGGTACAAGAAGAAGAAGACAAAAAGGAGGAACCAGAAACATTTATGGCATACCCTGCAACTGATGGTGAGTTCCTTATGGTCAAGCAAGGAGAAATACTTCATCAAGAGCCAAAGGTAACTGTTTTCAAGACAATTTGTCTCAGTCATTGTAAAATATGTATATTGCTTATAGATTCAGGATCACACATCAATTTGGTTTCATTTGATATGGTAGCAAAGTTAGGAATTTAAACATTTGACATCCTAGTCCCTACAAGGCCACTTGGGTAACTCAATTGAAGCATGTAGAGATTAGTAAGAGGGATTTTGTAGATTTTTCAATTTGAGCATATCAAGACAGGGTGCTTTGTGCTGCCATTCCAATGACTTGTGGTCATATCATCTTAGGGATACCATGGTAGTTTTCTAGGAGGACAATGCATGATGGGTACAATAATACATATTTGGTACAAAAAGGAGATATTAGGTATAATTTGTGGCCTTTTCCTTTGGATCAGTTGCATGAAAACTTTGTGATCTATTTTGAGAAACATTTGTAGGTGGATATGCAGGGTAAGACAGGGGAAGATACTAGTTGGATGAGAAATAACAAGTTGCAGCAGGGTTGTGAAGCATATAGTCCTAAAAATTAGAACATTTGGGACTTGGGAAGTATTAAGGTTGGGGGTATTGAATGCCCTATGTTAGAGGTAATATAGGTGGTGTTTCTCCACAAAGAACTTAGTGGAATAAAGGAAAAATCATAGCTCAAGGGAAGACTAAGATTCACACAGCAAGGAGGACAAACTAATCAATGTTTTGATTTTGACATGAGTGCAGGTTGGCAGAAAAGGAAGAAGGTGACTTTGGGAGATTTCCTGTTATGTAATCAGAAGGTGCAAACATCTAGGAACAAGGAGCAGTGTGATGGCAATAAGTTGGACACTTCTTGGGGCAAGAAATTTTTCTTTCTTGGGGAGAATGGTGCAAGGGAACCCAAGCTCCTTAAGGGTTAGTTGAAGAGTCAGGAGGATATAGGGGTCATGAAGATCTATCCAACATCTCAAGGCATCAATTATGATATCTTGGAGCCTATAATGGCATTTGCAATGGATGATTGTAATAGGAAGATCAAAAGTCCTAAGGGTCTTGATAAGGACCATAAGACCAAAATGCATTGTAAGTGGACCAATAGTGTCCTAAGGGTGTATATATGTATATAATTCTTTAATTATGTCAATTAAGGTTATATATTAAATATTAGATAGTTTTTAGTTAGTACAAATAAATAAATGAGAAGTTGGAAATTCAAAATTTGAAAACCAACGGCTAGTTGCATTTTGGGTGGGTGAGTAGGTTTTAGGAGTTTAAGCAATAATAATGTAATGAAATCAATCCCAATTAGTTGGGACAGTTGGGGAATGAGTTTACAAAGCTAGGGAAGGAATTTTTATGGAGGGTTGGTTGGTGGTACAGTGTTTGTACGGACTGCTACAGGGAAAAGCAATAAAACATCAAATGCTTGCATTTTCCTTGAGTCTTTTGATGAATTTCTGATTGCTATTGAAGATATGTTCTATTTGATGAAATAGGGACTTTATTTTATATGTATTTAAACCTTTGTATGTCATGATACACGTTATCAATTAGTTCTTTGTAGAATATAACTAACTATCTTAAGGAAGTACATATTTTCACTTTTTTTTGGGAGTTCCAATGAATAATTGATCCATTTCATGGAAGAATGTTACTATGACCTATGAAATGGATCATTCCTAACATGTATCATATATATCTAACAAGTTAATGTGTAGGAAGAAAGAGTTCTAAGGTGTACACAGAGTTTTGACAAGGCAAAGTGAATGAAAATGGTGCCTAAGGTATAGCAGTAGGAGATCTACCTGAATAAGGGCCATTTTTTTGAGTTGAAGGTATTTACATATGTTTATTTATTGGTGAAAATTTGAAGAACCAGTTCTAGAAGTGTTTAGAAGGCTAGTTTTCAGGAAGCCTGAGTTTTAGGGGATTAAATGGAGGGTTTTGTGATCAGGGGTCTTAAAGGTGTCATAGGAGTCTAATACCTTGAAAGTACTTAGTTTGGGAACATTTCAAGATATTTTTGAAAGTCTCATAGTCAGGGGTTAAGATTTGGATAAGGTTTCTTTGAAAAAGAGGGCTAATTATCCCTTGAATTTGTGGAAACATCAGGTTTTGGAGGGATTGGCCTAAACCAAGTGCCATCTGGGTTTGGATATGTTTTGTAGCATCAGAAAACACATTTGAATCAATCATTGGTTTTGGGAGTCCTTTGGGGAATTTGAGAGAGAAGTCCAATAAAGAGTTGCTAGAGGCCTAATTGGGCTAGAAGCCTAGTCAAGGTGAAAAAGAGGGTTTTTGTCTAAGTCTGAGGCTTGGGACTTTGAAATCATTCAAGAAAAGTTTTATTGAGTCTCTTAAGAGAATTCCAAGGGTTTGGGTCCATAAGGAAAGAATATAAGTTATAAGTACACCATTCAAGCCTTATCTCCATAAGGGTGCCTAGAAGAAGGTTTGAAAGTGTATCATTGTAAGCCTTGCAACTTTGAGTTTTTCCTAAAGTCCCATTCCCTATGCATCATTCCTCCATTCTTCATTCAACCCATCTTCTTTTCATTCTCAAGCACTTCAACTTCCTTCTCTTTGCTTTCTTCACTCTCAACAACATTTTGGCACTTCATAGTAGCAACAACAACACTCCATCAACTCTGTAAAGCAAGTGTGGAACAAGCCATTGTAGTAGGGGCTTGAGGTTTTACAACACCTCCCTTCATCACACTCAAGGATGTGGTGATTTTTCAAGCTCTCTTTCTCCATCATTGGCTAGTGAGCTCTTGGTGGAGGTTGTAATGTTTCACTCCTCTCGTTTATGATTTCTATTGTTTCATAGTGTTATTCATGTACTTTCTTTCTATACTTATTTATCATACATTTCTCTATAATTTCTATCTTGGCTATCTGTGGAGGTGGAAACACCAAAACGGGGGTCTAACTAACGTAGACCAATATACAGCCCCCAAAATTTTTCCCTATTTCTTATCTGTAGGTGGACATGCATTTGGAGCTAATTGGTGAATGTCCATCTTTGTGAGATTATCTTTATCACCTTAGCCTTCATATATTTACTTTATCAAAAAAAATTGTATCTTTCCTACTCTATAGTTCTATTTTGTTCCCTTAGAAGTGACTAGGTAGGCCGTTAGCTTGTTTTCTAACAATTCATACTGTGTTTTTTGTCCTCTAGTCGTACAAACTCCAGTGCACCTACAAGATGCCAATGTGCCACACTGTCATCCTAGAACCACACTTTTTTCCTTTGGAAGAGAGCTACTTGAGCTACAATGTTGAACCCAAAAACTAGCTCACCTAGCCCTAGTTTAGATTTTGAGTTTGAAGAGTGGTTGCAAGGCCTTGTAGTCCTCATCATTCTCATCCCTCATTTGAAACATTCCTTTAGAGTGAGGTAAGTTAGGGTAGCCTTCCATTGTTGGCTCTCCATGACCTGGGGCCTTAATGTGGATGGTCCCCCTATCTTACACAATCCTATAGTTGTGGACTAGAATAAAGGAAGAGTAGGTATCAACAGTTCAATAATCTACAAGAGAGCCTCCAGTGGCTATAAATGAAACTATGATTTATGATATTACAATTGGAAAAAGATTAATGTTATGATATTATAGCTTTAAATTATGTGCCCTAGCATATGAAGTATATGTATTAATTTTTGAAGTGAATAATGTGGCATGAGTATTTTAGTACTTGATATAAACATAGTACAAAGACATGTATACCTCAATCCTTTAAGAATCTTTAAAATTATTTTCCTCATGCAATTTAAACTTGTTTGCCATATGAATGATCTACTACTATACTCTATCTCTCTTTTGGGCTTCCAATCTGTAGCATCCATGTATTTTGATGAGTCTCAACTTATAGAATATAAATTCTTATTCTCTTAGGTTGAAGCTCCAATAAGATATTTGACCTAGTAAGATAGTATAGTCAAAGCATGTTATTGAAATTAAACATATTTTCATATTTCTATCATGCAAATGATATTACAATATCATATACAATAATTTTATCCATATTAGCCACAAAAGTACAAGTTTGTAAACCTAAAATTTAGTGCCTAAATTATAGTTGTAAAACATATAAAACCATGTTCAACAATTCCAAACCCTATTATATACTATGAGATATAAAGAAAGGGGAAAGTTTCTAAGCACCAAATTAGAATGATTGAATATCATATAATACATCTCATTTATAAAAGTGAAAATGCTACATCATAAAATTCAACCACTATGTTAAATTTATTTATCTTAGAAAATTTGAAGATGTTGCTTTCTATTTAAAGTGTTAAAATTTAAATCATTTAGATCTGACATGTGTTAAAAGAGAAACTACTTCTATTGAAGACCTCTATGATTGTAGAATTAAAAAAATATGTTTAAATTTTATTTCACTGAAAAATGTTGATGCATACTTTTCTTTGGAAACATTTCAAATCCATCTAGTGTTGTAAGAGAAAAAAACTACTTCTACTAAGGAACTTTAAGCAGAAGATCAAATACCAATGATAGAGTGCAGAGCATCAACCCAAATATGGCAAGAAATTTTTATTTCCTAAAAACATTAAACAGAAGAGAATTCTAAAGAATTCAATCTCAAGGCCATATAGTTGTTATGATAGAAATTATACAAATTTAACCATAGTTGACATACCCATAAGTCAATCTATTCTTAGGTTTGCCAAATGAATAGCCAGTAAAATAGGAATATCGTGTTAGGAAATAAAAGACACCAAGAATGCAAGAGATAATATGGTGTTGCAATTGGAAATACAAAAAGGAAATTTACAATTATAATAAAGATGTAATCATGCAAATGATGTTCTTTCAAAATATCATGCCACCTAATTTACTAAAACATGGGGAGTTCTATATTTTTATTATTCAAAACATTAATGAAGAAACTTTTAAAAATCCACCTTATTAAAAGTTTGAACTTAAAAAAACCCCAAAAGAGGGATAAAAATGTTTCCCCCAAGTCACACTTATCCCAAAATAGTAAAATAAAATCATGAATATAATCATTGAAAACCAACAACTATTGTCCTTAATCAAAGGAAAAAGAAAGAAAACACATTTAACAATTTCAAGGAGATCCTTATTCAGCCTTAGTCTCTAGTTTTTCAGATACTAAAATGAACAACACTTTAATATGACACCTGTAATCCCCTCAAATTGAGAAGCAGGAAGAACATTGGCATATATTCTATAGAATTTTGATGTCCTATCTAAATCATACAACCAATATTGGTCAAAGGAAGGAAAAAAATGAAAAAAACAAGCAATAGGGGAAACAAGCATGAAAATTGAAGGAAAAACAAACAAGCAATTCAATAGACAAACATCCGTATTTATTGTAAACTATGAAGACTAACCTAGACACCGTTAAATTTTTGGGTTTCTTTATTCTCACTTTCAAGTGCATACAAGGTTGGATATGGAACATCATACTTGCAAACAAGAAAAGTTCTGCATCCTATTTACATCAACTGAATATATGTTAACCAATTGCATAAATTCTCCCACAAGTAATATCCGAAAATAACATCAAACAAGATCCCATATAATTAATTTATGAAAAGAGCACTAAACAAGATCACACATAACAATTTTCCACTCTTACCATGGCTGCCAAACTTTGTATGAGTAATACTACTTTTTAAAATAATCTTGAGCATTTCAATTCTGATGGTAATCCATAATCTGATTCATTTCATGAAGATATAAAATATTAGGACCTTCATATCCTAATTGTTTTCATGTCTTCCTTGTATGGATACATGGTCAAAATATTTGTAAGTTTTATAGAGGAAGTAAGATATCTTCAAAAATTACTTGCTTGCAAGTCTTTTCTATATGGATACATAGTCTAGGTATTTGTATGTCTAAAAGAAAGGTTTGAAATTTTTTTTTTTTAGCTTTTCCTTTACTTTACAACTTGAATACCCATCCAACCACTGAGACAATAGTATACCAAAAAAGTAAGGACTATCCATCGAAATGCAAGAGGTAAATCGACTACCACTCTTCTTCTTGTTTGAAATCCATAGGCATATAATTAGAAAGTTCCTAAAATATAATAGTGTCAAATAAATTCACATAATTGAAAAAACCCAAGCACATTAAGAGAACCCCAAATTGAATTTGGATAAGCCTAACAAAATTAATAGAATATATCATTAACATTAGAATAGATCATCTCACCAAGGCTAACATATAACATGCACCAAATAAAAGTTTAACATAAATCTAATGATTAAAACTTATTTGTGCTAAGAAGGGTGATGGAGAGGCATAAAAAATATTTGATAGTAAGCAATGCATAAAATTATATGCTCAAATTGATGAAATGATTTTATACCAAGACATTTTTCACTTATTTAGACATAATTTTTATTTTCGTTTAATAGATTGAAGTGTAGTCGACATGCATGCATGCAAAAAAAAGATTAGTTCCATTATTAATCATGGCTAGCAGAGAAGTCGATATTAATGAATTATGGTGTTAATTATTTAACTCAACAACAGAGAATAACCCATAAAATCACTCAAAGATGGGAAAGAGTAGACATTAACCCATAAAATGTAGAGATGTAAGAAGATATAAAATGACACTGTAAAAAAATTAGGAACTTACAAATGCCTCATTTTACACTTCCAACATGATAGACATAAACCCTCTTGACAAACATAGATTTAAACATTATCAAACAATCTAAGCAAATGAATCAGAAACACAAAAATGATAGTGTAAAGGGTATAGGAACTTACAAACACCTTCTTTATCACTTTCGATATGATAGATATAAACCCTCTCAATAGACACAAATTTTTCCCTCATCAAACAATTTGAGAAAATGAATAAACAACACAAATAGTCCTTTGCTTGAATAACTTAAAAATTCACACCAATAGCCATTAATGACACTTGTACTTTATTCTATTCACAATAAATGAAAATTAGGTACTAATAAATGTACAATTTCCTCGTTAAACCTCCACATGTCAATAGAAAAACTAGGTGCAAAGAGTGTGAAGAAGATTGTGCAAAGTGTGAAGAAGTGTTGAGCTTAATTGGAACTATAATTAGGCTTGTGAAGAATATGTTCTCTCAATTCACACCTTGGATGTTTTTAATCCAAACCCTACTATTGGATAGTGAGTCCTCTTTTATAATTGAGTAGTGAGCTCTAGGCAGTGTGCCTAAATGCATGTGCATTCGCCTTATTATTTCTTTTTTATATTTCTAACAAAGTATAATTTTGTGGACTAACATCCACCATGGTTTCTCCCCTAACAGGGTTTCCACGAAAAAAAATCTTGGTGTTATTTATCTCTCTAATGTGTTAATTGCTTGTGGTTAATTGCTTATTCATCAGATCTAAGATTAAGGTTAAGTTAGAAAAGTTTAATTTTTTGTGACAACTGATTCACTCCCCCTCTCAGTTTTTTGTCCTTTTTTTTCCAACAATTGGTATCAAAGATAGTTCCTCTGAAGAAGTCTAATAGCTTGAGGTGATCCGGGATGGTAAAATTCAAGAAGGACATTCCTAGATTTGATGGCGCTAACTATTCACTATGGAAGATTAGGATGCAATGTCATTTAAGGTGTATTGGTGAAGCCTTCTGGAACATCACAAGAGATCCATATAGTATTCCTCAGAATGGCCCGTTTATTGTTGATGAGATCAAAGATGTTGAAAGTAATATTAGGGCTATTGAAGCTTTGGTAAGTGCCTTGACAGATTCAAAGATGGCTAATGTGGTAGGTCTACAGATAGCCCATGAGATTTGGAGGAAACTGGAAGCTTTGTATAAAGTAGATGCATAGGTGAATATGGCTAAGCTACAAAGCTTGAAAGGCAAGTATGAAAATTTAAAGATGGGTGAAGATGAAAATATCACTTCTTTTTATGCAGAGATTAAATGAGATAGTGTTGGGTATTAAATGTGTCAGTGGTTCTATGGATGAGGATGAAATTGTGGCTAAAGTACTCAGATCCTTTCCTTCCTCCTTCAAAATGAAGGTTCAAGCTATTGACGAGTTCAAATCAGTAAACAAGATGACAAGAAACATGTTGATTAGGAAGCTTGCTTCTTTTGAGATTAGTGATTTTGGTGAATCTACACCAAAGATTGAATCTATATTCAAGGCTACTGTATCTAGAAGTAATAGACATAGATATAGTATGGGAGTAAGTTCCAGGAAGGTATCCAAGTATGATGAAGAACTGGAAGCACTGATTGTAAAAAAAGAAGGAAATGGAAAAGGTAAGTATGAATATTTATTACCTATTAAATGATTTTCATGTAGTAAAATAGGTCATTTTGCATAGATTTCCTAAAAGAGTTCCTATATCTAAGCCTAAGAAGTATAGATTCCCAAAGAGATTCTACTTTTTTGAAGAAGCAGTGATTGATGATGAGTCGAATAAGGACAATGGAAAAGAAGATGATTGGGCTTTCATTGCTACCATTAAAAATAATTATGTGGCTACTGAATCTACTAAAGATGAAAAATCTCTTGCAGCTCAAGTTGAAGAAAAAGATGAATGGATCATTGATAGTGGATTCTCACATCATATGACTAGTGATAAAAGAAAATTTGTGAGTCTAGAGAAGTATGATAGTGGGGTTGTAAGATTTAGAGACAATAATTTTAGTGTGATTAGTGGTAAAGGATATATTTTCCTTGGTGGTAAGGGTAACACTAATGGTGTCCTCAATGTTGAAGGCCTGAAGCACAACTTGTTGAGTGTTGGACAAATGGTTCATAAGGGATATGATCTACAGTTCAAAGATGGAAGATGCAAGATACAAGGAAGTTTTGGGAACATGATTGCAATAGGAAAACAATAAAAAGGTAACATTTTTCACTTGAATACTGCTAGTGGAAGTTGTTTGATTGCTCAAGTAGATGAAAGTTGGTAGTGGCATAGGAGATTGTGTCATGTAAACTTTGATAACATTATCAAGATAAGTTCTACTCAAGCAGTAAGAGATCTGTCTAGATTAGTGAAGCCTGGTAATGTAATCTGCAAGGAATGTCAGATGGGTAAACAGACTAGAGTCTCTTTCTAAAGCAAATAGTTTCATTCAAATAATTTGTTGGAGTTGCTACATATTGACCTTTTTGGCCCCTCCAGAGTTAGAAACATTCATGGAGAAAGGTATTTTATGCTAGTTATTGATGATTAATCTATAATGATTTGGGTTTCCTTTTTAAGAGAAAAATGTGAAGCACTAGAGAAATTCAAATGTTTCAAGGCTATGGCAAAAAATGAGAAATATCTGAAAATCAAGTGTTTGAGATCTAACAAAGGTGGTGATTTCATTTCTAAGGAGTTCAACTCTTATTGTGAAGAGCATGGTATTAAAAGATAGTTATCTGCTCCTCGAAACCCTCAACAGAATGGAGTTGTAGAGAGAAAGAATAAAACAATTTTGGATGTTGCCAAAACCATGATGATGGAAGGAAATGTGTATCAGATGTACTAGAGTGAAGTGGTAAGCACTATTGTGTATACCTTGAACTAGGTAAATGTGAATGGAAATTATGGTAAGACCCCTTATGAGTTATGGTTTGGTCACAAGCCTACTGCTAAGTATTTTAAGATCTTTGGAAGCAAGTGTTATATCAAGAGAGATGATAATATAGGAAAATTTGATGCTAGAAGTGATGAAGGGATCTACCTAGGTTACTCCATTAAGAGCAAGGCATACCGGTGCTATAACAAAAGACTGAGAAAGATGGTTGAGAGTGCAAATGTTAGAGTTGATGAGGATTCTGTAAAATCATCAAGATGATATAGTTATGATTCAGATGAAGACAACACAAGTCAAGTAAAGAACACTTAGACACCGAATCTACTTTAGATTATTCCATATGTTTTGGAGAAGCAACATCAATTTGTTCTAGTAAATCAAGTCAATCAAGAAGCTCAGACAAGTGTAGAAGCACATACAAGTGCAAGTGTAGAAGAAAGATTAGAAGAGTCAGAAGTTCGATAAATTCCCAAAACTCTAAGGTATGTAAAGCTAAATCATTTTGAAAGTGAAATCATAGAAGATATGAGTAAAGGAGTGCAAACTAGAAGAAAAATTGCAAAAGAATATTGTCTAATTTCCAAGATTGAACCTAAGAGTTTCAATGAAGCCTATCAAGATGAACAATGGTTAGAAGCAATGAAGGAAGAGCTAACACAGATTGAGAAGAATGACACATGGTTACTGGTTCCTAGGCCTAAAGAAAAAAATGTGATTGGTACTAAGTGGGTATTCAGAAATAAGCTAAATGAAGAAGGTGAAATGGTCTAGAATAAAGAAAGACTAGTATGTAAAGGTTATTCTCAAATGGAAGGTATTGATTTTGAAGAAATATTTTCCCCTGTAGCTAGAATTGAAGCTATGAGACTATTTATTGCTTATGATGCACATAACAATTATAAAGTTTATCAAATGGATGTGAAGTTACTCTCAAAATAATTTTCAAATATCTAAAAGGAACAATTGACTTTGGACTTTGGTATCGAAAGGATGATGATCTTACTTTGTGTGCATACACTAATGCAAATTGGGATGGTGATGTAGATGACAGGAAAATTCCTAGTGGTGTTGCTTTCTTCCTAGGGAAGAAGCTAGTATCGTGGTTGAGTAAAAAGAAAAACTCAATTTCTCTATCTACTACTAAAGAAAAATACATTGTTGATGCCAATAATTTTACTCAAGTGATATGGATGAAATTGATGTTGAAAGATATCAGGGTGATATATGAAGTCTAACCTATTGCCATATACTATGACAATTCAAGTGAAATAAATATCTCAAGGAATCTGGTACTACACTATAGGACTAAACATATATCAATCAAGTTTCACTTCTTAAGGGAGAAAGTGAATGAGAAAGAAGTTGGATTGGAATATGTGCCTACCAAAGAATAGATTGTAGATATATTTACTCATCCTTTGCAAAGGATACATTTGAGTATGTCAGAGGAATTCTAGGGGTAATTACCCCTCCTAATAAGAACTAAATGATGCATTTTCTTGCATCAATCTATGAGCTTCATTTCCATACTTTGATCTAGATTGATGTTTCTATGCATGCTACTCAGAGGGAGTAGTCAGATGTGCAAATATGTGGTTTACAGAATTTCCATGGAAAGTTCATTGTTACCTTTTCCATTGATGTCAAAGGGGGAGAAGTGCATTGTGAAAAATATTTGTTGTGAGAAGTTTAGTTGAGAGGAGTAGTGCATAAGAAGTTATTTGGATTGATGGTATTTTTCACATTATGTGTTGTCATCAATTCCAAAGGGGGACATTATTGGAAGTTGTGGATATGGTTTTTGATATGTGGTTGTCATTACTATCAACACTATTAGCATTTGGTGTATCAAGTGTTGTATATGTCAAGGATATTGAGAAAATTGTAAGAGAAGTGTTTTATGTTCCTAGTGGAATTGTGTGGGTCATGATGGTGTCATGTTTTGTACGTTGAAGATTAGATGATGTGGATTTAAGGGTTTATTGTTGATTTTATCTAGATAATCTACTAGAATTTTTAGAGGTCCGTGTGAAGTTTTGAGTATATTGTGGTCTGACAATGTTTGGTTAGTCTCTGTCAGTATTCCTGAATGAAGATTTTGTGATTCTAGTTATCTCAATTGTTTTGGATGCTTCTCTGTTATTTCTTGGTGCTCTCAAATGTCTCTAGATTATTCTCTATCTTTGTGGTATGTCCACATTAATCAGTGAGCTTGTGGATGAGGATCTTTTCTGGCACATGTTCAATTTTTCATGTCTGTAGCTGATATATTGTTGGTAGCATGTTGTGGATATTCAAGGTGAAATTAATTAAATTATTAAATTATTTTCGCATTGGAGATGTTAATTTGGGTATCCACTATGTTGTGGCCGACCTTTGTGAATTTAGAATAAAAGTTTATTTGTAAATTTGGGCTGACATTGCAAATATATTTTATTTTCATGGTCGACAAAGTAGTGATGGAACCTCATGTAGCGGATATATAACATCGATTAGTTCATTTATGTAGATGATGATTCGTGTGCATCTATGTGTGTATGTGTGAATATCATTCGATTGAAGAGAAAAGTGTGAAGAAGTGTTGAGCTTAATTGGAACTGTAATCAGGCTTGTGAAGAAGTTATTCTATTAGTTCACATCTTGGATGGTTTTAATCCAAACCCTATTGTTGGACAATGATTCCTATTTTTTAATTGAGTAGTGAGCTCTAGGCAATGTGCTTGAATATATGTGCATTCCCCTTATTATTTCTTTTTATACTTCTAACAGAGTATAATCTTGTGGACTAACATCCACTGTGGTTTTTCCACTAACAGGGTTTCCATGGAAAAAAATCTTGGTGTTATTTGTCTCTCTAATGTGTTAATTGCTTGTGGTTAATTTCTTATTCATCAAATCTAAGATTAAGGTTAAGTTAGAAAAGTTTAAATTTCTATGAAAACTGATTCACCCCCCCTTAGTTGTATGTCCTTGTTTTGCCAACATTCTCTTGATAAAATATATTTATTTGTAAACAACTCTACACATAACCCCATGTCGAAGTCATTATAAACATCCTAGAGTCCATCCTTTAATGTTCCATCAACGATATTCCTATGTCCAAGTCGATAACCCTTTCTATTCAAAGTTACAAAAATCCAAAAATATGGCTCCTCTTATTGTATTAGCAGTAAATTAAGCAACATCAAGTAAATTATTCTAATCAATAGTCATCCCATGAGAACAATTGGATAGAACACAAAAGTCTACTACAAAAGGATTACAAAATCATATACCTAGCATCAAGGAGATAATAAGGGGCATTTGACATGCTTTCCATGCCTCCGGACACAACAATATCATTGTTTGCTAACCGAATAATTTGAGAAGAAAACATTTGTTGATGGGTTTTTTTATGCACTTCTCAACATAGGTAATGCATAGGTGCATCACCTCTCTTGAAAGGAAATCTCCAACAATAAGTTGTTGAAAATCACCCCAAGGTCTCTCGGGTGTCAGGTCATGACTTGTTTGGAATGTCTCAGTTATTTTGATGTGATCTTGCTAGTAATCATAGGGAAGACTTACGTAAGTTAAGTTGGAAGGGAATTGGATCTTCCAATGGAGTTCTTAAGATGGGAAATTCATTGCATTATTTTTGTAGGTTCAAACAACAATCTAGAACTCTTGTTTCAGCTTTAGATTTGGCTTTACAATGTGCAATGAACCTTGTTTAAAGACACTATTAAAAAAAAGGGAAAGGGGTAGGGGAAGGGGAAGGGAGAAGTTCCTGGATCTAAAACTAGCAATCAACAATGATAATGGAGGACCCTACTACAAACATCCTTATTAAAACTAAGTTCCACCTAACCAGATACTTCCTAGTCTCATGAAACTAGTGCAAGCTTATAAAGACTACAAATATTTAACCATTCATTCACTATAAGCATGAATAAAAGATAGAAATTTAGTGCAGCTTTTGATTTATGCCTAGACTAACTTTAGACAACCATTTACCATCAATAAACAACAAAAAGTATGGACAAGGAAGGCTGCCAACAAACAACAAAATACTTCAATATACATCCACAACATTAACTAATCTACTAATAACTTGCAAACCTCACAAACAACAAAGTAAACCTACTCTAATTCAGTAAATATGAGAAGAAGAATCATGCAACATGAAGTTGAAACTCAGGAATTCAACAAATCAATGAATTTCTATTAAAATTTGGGCAACATGTCTTTACAAAAACTCAACTCTCTCTTGAAAATGAGAGGTGACCCCTATTTATAGTGTCCAAAAAGAAAAATGAATGGCCAAGATTTAATCTCATTGTGTAGTCAAGATTCACTACAAACTAGGGTTTCACCTACCCCCAAATATGTTACAATTTAAAATTACATCCTTGTCATTTAGCCTATTTTTTCCTCTAGTGAGCAACAATATAGCTCCTTTGTCATCGTGTTGATTTCCTTTTGCTATAGATACTTGGCAAGGAACTCATCATCAATTATAGGGTTTCCTTTACTATTCTTCATAGTGGCATATTCCACAAACTTTATGATGAATGCTTGAAGCTTGTTCCACTTCAATATATCTGACTGGATCACTTGGAAATTTAATTTCCTTGATTTTCTTGTAATCTCATCCCAATATTTGTCACATTTTTGCATGTTCTTTAGTACCTACTTGGATTGAGCGAAGGCTCGTGCAAAAAAACCCATGAAATTAGGCGTTAGTGTATATGTGGTCCCATTTTCCATCTTCTTGTGGAAGTATGGCTTTATCTTCTCTAGATCTATCTCAACAGTGGGCACATAAAAATCTATCATTAACCTCAAATATTCTTCACTGCCTATCTTGATTTCTTTGACCCAATCAATATCTAGCTCCACTTTGTGGAGCACTCATTCCAACACTTCCTTCTGGTGGTTCAAGCCCAACTTCCATGTTTCTGCAAGCCAGTGGTGATTCTTTACCAAAGCAAGCTCCCTCTTCCAGTATTTATCCAGTATCCTAAGAATAGCCTCAAGCTTAAGATACATAATCCTATACAACTCAACAAAGTCAGTGTAGAATTTCTTTATGGCCTCGAGTATCCATTGTACCTCTAGGAACTTGTTGGCAGTTCTGACAACATGACCTATGCCCATATTTCCATTAGAGGACCTATCGAAACCAATCATTTGTTGCTTCATCCAATTCTTCCTTTTCTCTGATTTATCAATATGGTCCTTGTACAACAATTGAGGTGGCATAGATGATGTAGTGGGAAGCTCCTTGGCTGATGACCATTGTTGAATGTAAGTCATTAGATCTACCACCTGTGCTTTTAACTCCTCCTTGGTAATCATATCTTTATTCATTTGGTGGACAGTGGCTGTGACAGATCCCTAGAGATGATTGATCTTCTACTCTCCTGTTGCTGTTCCCAAATTAAGGGTAGAATTATTATAGATTACCTCCTCTTCTCCCACAACTAGAGTGGCTATTTGTTTAGTTTTGGATCCTGATGGATCCAATTTCAAGTGAGATCTGACCTTTGGCTTCTTCTTTTTCTTTGTTCTTATTTGGGCTCGATCCAAGATGGCCTCCAACCTTGCCTTTGGATCCCTCAAGGCCAAATTTTTCTTCTCCAATTGTTTCTCAAGCCACTCAGGCATCTAAGATCCCCCTTTTGGTGATTCACGATCACTTTCTTCTCCATTTGTGTGTTGGATTTCAATTTCTTTGTTTCTTGGAGCTTCTTGTTCTATCCTTTCTCCCTCTTCTTCATTAGAATCCTGAATTAATAATATTTCCTCTCTTAGGGATTCAACAACTACATGGGCTATCCTCCCCTTCAATGGTTTTCTCTTCTTCTTCTTGGTCATGCCCGTGTTCTTCATGATGTTCCATTTTTGGGATCCTTTGGCTTTAGTCTCTTCCTCAGGTTTATCTTCTTCTTTATTTTCCTCTTCTTCATGTTGAGGTGAGACCTCTTCTTCCTCTTTTGAAAGAGACATCTCCTTATCATCCTCAAGACTTTTATTTTGTTCTCTAGTTGGTGGTTTGGTGTCTTCCTCCATTTCCTTTTCTACATTCTCTTCCTCATCAAAAGGCTACCTCTGTACTTCTTCTCCTACATTTTTAAGTTGTTGAGCCAACTCTTCTTCGAACTTCAGGTCAAAGGTTTCCACAATATATTTGGTACCTAGCTCTTCAATATCTTCCTTAGATGACTGTGTCTCTTCCTCCTCTTCCTTGCACACCACTTTATCAATCACTATATGTTGGTACTTAGGGTACTCATGGTATTCATCTACTTCTTTCTCCATCTCTTTTGTTAATTCTCTTTCTTGTCTCTCCAACTCTTCTAATATCTACATGGTTGCTTTCATTTCTAGTGGTTTAGTTAGAGGAGTAGGGACTTGTGCTAGGATAGCTTGCATAGCAGGGTTCATAAATACCCTAAAGAGCTCTATTAGCATGTTTTTTATGTGCCTAGAAAAAGATTCTAGAAGTCATAGGGTGGGCATAGGAATTTTTGTAGTAGCTAGTGGAAGAGATGATGATTGAGACATGGATGAGGAAGAGAGCAGGGAAGTGTTGGTGGAAGAAGAATTGCTTACCATTACTTGCATGGTAGGTAGGGTGGAAGCAAGGTAGACCAAGATATCCACCATAGGAAGAGAAGTGGTGATCATCACATGAGAAGAAAGAAAAGGGAAACAATGATGGGAATGGTAGTAGTGGTGACTATGAGGGTAGAGGCAGCAGGTGGGGATTTTGGCTGCTCAACCTCTTGTTCTTCTCCTTAATGGAGCAGGTCCTCTTGGATGGTGGGAATATCTATGAAACCACTCAATGTCCTTGGCTTCTTGGAGGGTTCACCCATTAAGGATTCTCTTGAGTACACCCTAGGATTTGGCTATCATCCAACCATCTCTTTTCTCTTCCTTGACCTAGTGGCTGGATGAGATTTTCAAGTTTCTCTAGATAGGGCAGTAGTTGTTTCACTATCGGTCTTGCTTGCTGGCTCATCCTCAAGCTCAGCATATGTTAGACTAACCCCCCACAACTTAAATTGGGTGATTTTACCATTGATCAATTCTTTGTTTCTTGTCTCAATTGGCTTCATAAGAATATCAAGGTCATTGACCTCTTCTTCATTCAAGTCAGTTAATGGCAATGGGACATTTGCAACCACACTATATCAAGGATCAATTACTATATTTTCATCCTCCACTATTTGATCTGGCATAGGGAAAAAGTTGACCTTCTTGAAAAAGTACATTGTCATGCACATGTAGTGCCTCATTCGCACTTCTTTTCTATCCCTGTAGTTGGCCCAAAAGTCCTCAACATCATGTACATGGGTGTGCTCAAGCTCAACCATCTTCCTAAGCTTTTCATAGGGGTCCATCTGTCATCAGGCAGTGTGGAGCTCCATGTTATATTCCACAAGTTCTTTATTTGAATAGTCCACACACTAGGATGTTTGGAGTTCGTACATTCCTTGGCTAAAGGATAGGGGATAGGGAATCCCCTCCTTATGCTTGCTACTTAGGAGGGTGTGTGCATGCTGCAGCTGTTGAGACAACTCTAACAATATTATTTGGTCATTTAGGTATCAAGGTAGCTTGTATGGTTTCTCTGAGAAACCTTTAGCTCAAATGTAGGTAAACTTGGGAAATTATATGAACAAGAAGCTGAATTGGCATATGTAAGCATTCACACTATGTGAGACCCTTCTTTTGAAGTCACCCCCAAGCAATATGATAACATGGCCTACAAAGGTGTCCTTGAATTTGCAATAGTCCTTGAAATTCATGTATTGGAGTTGAGGGTACCTACATAATAGACCTTTAATTCCATACCTGGAGCCTCATCTAGAGCCCTAAACAAGCCTCTATATTGTATCTCGTCAACCAGTAAATAGACCAAGTAAGATGTCATGTAAAATCATGAGGTCTTTTTCACAGCCACAAATTTCTTGTGTAAGCAATTACTAATTATTCTTGCCTAGTAGAACTTAGTTTTTCCTAAGAGAATATCTTCCATGAAGTATAGCATCCACTTCTGAAAGAAGGTTGTAGTTGGAAGGCCCAAAACTCTAATCAATAGGGTTACTAAGTCATAGTAATCCTCATAGAAGTCACTTTGGAAGAGCTCTTTGGGCATCCTATTTACACTGCCCCTCTTTTCTTTCAGCCAATATTGATTAATGATCTTCTTACATTTGAGGGGGTCTACATCCCATGTCTCCTTGGCATCTTCTTTGGATGCTTCCTCCATCTCACCAAAGGTAAGGATATGAAAATTATTCCCTATTGATTTGACAGATAGATCAGCCAATACATTCCCATCTCTATCTATAATTCTTCTAGAATCTTCTTGATATGCTTCTATATAGGCCATCACGAGCTCAGGAGAAATGAGAATAGGTGGGAAATCGATAGCCTTGTCCAACCCACTACTTCTAATCTTTCTATCATTTTCTATTATCGGGCTGATCTGGACCTTTTGTTTGAATTCATCGATATTTATGTGTCTGAGATTTGTATTTGACATCTCCCTCCAATCTATGGTGACCTTGGAGTTGAGGGGTTCCCCTTTGAACTTGGATTTCATTTGGTCTTTGTCCTCTTTGCTTCTAGGTGCATTGGGTTCCTTCTTTCCCTTTTCTCTCTCCATGACCACCTCTGAAGGTCCTACACCTGGTTCCATATATCCTATGTGTGAGAGAGAGAAGTAAACATATTCAAGTATAAAACAATGGAAAAGTTAGCCAAAATCTTGTAAAATGATGTTACATTAGATAATTCATCACTTAAGACTCCTAACATCTCTTTCAGATTGACATTAACCTTTCACAAGAGGGAGTTACAATAATTCGGGCCTAGGGGTGTGGGCTTCCCTAGGCTGGTGGTTGTTCTAAAGTAGTTGCAGAAGGGAAGGAAATCAAGGCAAGGAAGATCACTTGTCCCAACCCGCATCAAGATTTAGTCATGAAATGGAGTCCAATAGGGGGCTAGTCCACTTTTGCATGTGGGTCAAGATCAATTTGAAGATTTGGAGGTGTTAAACTCATCTTTTAAGCATGCAGGAATAGAGGGTAACTTGGCCGTTTGATGGTCTACCATTGAAACCACACTAACAAGGCAGTGTTTCGCCATGGGAGACTCACTGCTTCAGGAGGTCGTGACAATTTAGGTCACTTAAGAGGTTTGTGGGCTAGAAGATATAGGAGGGCATTGGGTCATGACATGGTGAAGGTTAGATAGAGGTCCGATGGTGGAGGCCCACATCACTAAGTTTGTAGAAGGCTCTAGAGTTCACTTTGTTTATCATTGGTTAGTCAAAAGGTAATGGCAGGGTCTGGCTCTACGTAGCAGGCCAATGGAGGTTCATGGAAATTTGGGGATGGGAGGAGTGAGAAAAAATTCTATGGAGGGAAGCCTACAAAGGGCGGTCTGACTAAGGCTTAACACTCTTTTTTTCATTTTGAGTTTGGACAGACACGGTAGGTTCGAGGCCTGCAAATCATAAGGTTGGCATGCAAAGGCCATTTGGAATGTTGGATAGGCTATGGTGGCCTACAGATAAAATTCCATAGGGCAAGGCCTGCAAGAAAGATAAAACTTAACCATTCAAGGCATAAAGGAGAATGGTTGGCACAGGTGAGGTCAGGACCCACTAGTCAGGAGCATGATAAGGTTTTGCCATTTTGAGTAGTTGTTCATGCATTGACGAAATGCTAGTAGAGGGTCAGGGAGAATGATCCACGTCATCAATATTTCCTTGTTTTTATTTGGATGGTGGGCCAAACAATGGGATTCGATAGGTAGGAAGACAGGTTGTGAAAGCTATTTAAAATGAAAAAGCCAAGGTGAAATTCCACAAGCAAAAGTCTGAAGGGAGGAACCCGCGAGGAGCCCATTCTTAGGTATTTTCCCAAGTTTGAGTATGATGGGAAGTTAATGAGGGGGGCTCCACACATCAAGAGGTCATGGTCAGACAGTTGTTTGGAACGACGAAGTTTGAGGGGCATTCTGTAGGTGGGGGCTCACGAATGAAGACCCAAGAGGGTCAATTGACCTTCGTTTTCAGCTCATGAATTTTAGTAAGTCCCAGATGGACAAATTGTGGAGCCTTTCCACTAGGGTGGACCTAGTAAAGGCGATCACCGTTTCAAGTTTTAAACATGTTTTCAAAGGATGACAACGGTGGTAGCATGGGTATGGGCCTATAAAACACAAGTGCTCTGGTTAAAGAATGGCCACGAAGACTTCTAGTTCTACACATGATTTGTAGGAGATTACGAAGGGATTTTGCAATTTCAAAATGTGGGTTTTATTTGTCAACGTTTCTTCTAGCTATTTATCAAGTTTTATTTTACCCAAATTTAACAACTTTTGTGAAATTAAAGAAAACTAAAAGGAAATATCGTGGTGAAAAACCAACCTATGAGACCCGATGAAGGAGAATGAGCAAATAATTGGCAAAAGCTTCAGATCAGAAAATGAACTCAGTGGGAATGAAGCTAGCATTTGCAGGGCTCTCTCTGACTCATTTTGAACAAATGATAAGTGAAAATGATAGCTTAGGGTTGGCTATTTATATAAAATGTTGCATTTAATGCCCCTCATAAATGTAGGTATGGCGGCACTCTGAGTTGGTGAACAGGAAACAATTTGAAAATAGTGGTGGGAGTGGTAGACCCCACTAGGCGGACGACACTAAGGAGTCAGATGTTCAATTGGTTGGTAATGAAAAAATGGCTACTAGGGCTATGGGTCCCATAGCGTAGAAGGATGTCAAAGGCTGTTTGGAATGGCCACGTAGTGAAGGAAACCTGCAAGGGGTGGCCCATAGGGGCAGACCTGCACTACTCCAAGGATGCCAAATCCGAGGAATGAAGGAAAACAACTAAAATTGTTTCACAAAGTCCTAAAGCCTTGAAATTTGAGGGTATCAAAGTATGGTCAACTCAAGATAATTCCTCTAAAACTCATTGACTACCTAGGACACAAAATAGGGGGCATGCAAAATGAGGTGGCAAAAAAAAAATGACCCAGAAAGTGGAAAGAAAGAGGGTCCCCATTCTGAATGGGGTGTGTGTGTTATGGGCACAACAAATGGCGACTCTGTTGTGGAACACTCTTGAGCATTCTACGGATAAGTTTTCATTCAAAGTATGGAAATCTATAGTTTCATAGACTAGAAGCATGTTTCCAAAGGTGAACTAAGAGGCTCAAGAGAGAACAAAAACCTTAATTTATTTAGATCACAAAAGCATCTCGAAAGTGTGTGTAAGTAGTGAATTTGTTCCCTCTCCTTAGGGACTATAACTAGTAACTACTAATTTGGCCAAGCAAGCATTAAACATCTAACTCCAAAAGTAACCTAGATATTGCCCTACTACCAGTCAGGCATCCATAGCCCTGGTGGAGTTGTCATTGTGATTCCACTGACATTGCTCTACTACTAGCTAGGAATCCATAGCCTCGGTAGAGTTGTCTGTACACCCACATGGTTGCTTGATTTTCAACATTTATTTTTCTCTTTTGATATTCTTTTGAATACTACTTTTTCTCAACTATGTAAGCATTGAAGCTTACAGTGGGCTTGGAACCACAGTGGTCACTGAAGCAAATTTAAGATTTTTGACTTGCCTCACTTTCATAATAGCCATTATATAGTTCTACAGAGGCAATTAGTGTATTTTGTGTAGGATTAGAGATGAATGTGAAAGGATTCAATAAAGGGTTGAGTCCTGGGTCAAGCAGGAGTTCAAGTAACGAAATTGCTCCATAGTACCAATCAAAGACCAATGATTAAGAGTGAATAATTATCCATAGAACACTCACAATGGGCAACAAAGTGAACCATCAATTGAATGAGCATTCCCACCGCATGAGGAACAAAGGGACACTCTCATCAGGAAAAAAGTGGTCAAGAAACAAGTGAAATAGAAGCAACACAAAGAAAGGAGACAAAGGCAAACCAAAAGCAACCTAAAATAACCTATATATAGATATTTACAAGAGTAGCTCAGAAGAGCTCAAGTATGGAAATGATGCTTCAAGTGTTGCCCATTGACAAGCAACATGAATCTTCACTAGTTAAGGTCTTGAGGTGCAAAAGCATTCTCTCTAAGGATTTCAACAATTTGAAAGGGGCCAAGCTAGAGCTTGTTGAATTTTTCATGTCCCCCTTTCTTCTCATGGGCCTTGTCCCAACATAGGACCAAATCAGCAATTCTAAAGGCCTTGACTTTGGCTCATCAATTGAACCATCTTTTGACCATGCTCTTATGTTTGGGGAAATTTCAATAACACAATCACACACTTCTTCTAAGTACAACTCATCCAATCGAGCTTCTCTTCGATCCCCTTCTTCATAAAAGGAATTGATGATTTGGAGGGTGGGGATTTTTATGTGGATCAGGAACACAGGATCTAAGCCATAAATGAGGTGAAATGGGGAATCTCCCAAGGATTCCTTGTGGCATGTGCGATCCACCAAAAGAGCGAAATGGAGTTGGGTATGTCAATCTTTGGGATTTTTTTCTAGCAGCTTTTTGATGATAGTGATCAGGTTCTTGTTTGTAGATTCTACTAGGCCATTGCCCTGAGGATAGTAGTTGGATGAAAACTTAAGGGAAATACCATAGTCAATGGCCCAACTAGTGAATTTAAGTGAGGCAAGGACCAAATGATTATCACATACTAAAGAATACGGGCAACCGAAACAATTTATAATAAAACTTTCAAGAAAGTTAACAACTACCTCTATTGTACATTTCCTACAAGTAATAGATTTTGTCCATTTGGTGAAATAATTAGAGGTAGTTAGAATGTACCTATGACCTATAGATGATGGTGGGATTACCAAACCAATGAAGTCGAGACCCCATTTCTCAAATGGTGTTACCTCTAGGACTTGTTGTAGTGGGACATAAGCATTCCTTTCTTTGGTTGTGGTCATTTGGAGGACATGGCATGTGCATACATGGTTATGGGCATCCTTGAAGATAGTCGACCATTAGTATCCTACTCAAAAGATTTGATGAATAGTAGAAGAACCAGAGCCATGTCTGGCACCAAATTTATAATGAAACTCTTTTAAAACCTGCTCTACTTCTTCTTTTTTGAGGCACCATAGGTACACTTCGTCATGATTTCTTTTGTAAAGGATAGATCCTTGCAGCATATAGTTGTTAGTTTTTAGTCTGAGGGCATGCTCTTGAACTCCCTACAAGTGAACCAAGAGCTTGTTTTTTGCAAATAGTAGATGATGTCCTCGTACCATTCTCCTAGAGAAACATCCTCGAGCTGGTACTACTAAACCGTAAGCTCAGGTGTGGCTTTAGCTACTATTTCAGCTATCATTTGGGTGAGTGTCTATCCTCTTACCAATTTCATTGGCTAAATCTCCACCTCATACTCGTGCAATAAGATGACCCAATTTTCTCTTCTTTCCCCTAGCTCATTATGCATCAACATCTTTACTACTGGATCAGGCACAATGATGAATACCTTGTTCCATAAGATGTAATGTCTAAATTTCTTAACTCCTCTAACAAGATAATACACCTACTTTTCTATGTTGTGGTACCTTAGTTCAACATCCTTCAAGGGAGCACTCATGAAGGAAATTAGGTGCTTATTTCCTTCATTGTCCTTTTGAATCAAAATGCTGGCACACGAGCAATCTAAAGAAAATGAATAAATATAGAAGGGCATCAGATAATCTAGGCTAACTAGTACATGTGCTTTAGAAATGGCTTTCTTAATTTCTTGAAAGGCCTACTTTGCCTCTGGAGTCCACTCAATTTTGGTGTGTTGCTTCAACATTGCATTGAGTGGCTTAACAATCTCAGCAAAGCCTGTAATGAACTTCTTGACAAAGTCTATCTTTCTAGAGAATGATTTTAACTCTTTCTTGTTGTTTGGTAGTTGAATCTTCAATAGAGACTAGATGCACTTGAGGTTTATGGAGATTCCTTGTTCTGAAATAACATGCCTGAGTAGCTTGCCTTTGGTAACACCAAAAGTATATTTCTTTAGGTTAAGGGAAACCCCAAATTCTCTACATCTTTGCAAAAATTTGCACAAGTTAGAAACATGATCATCTCACTTCTTAGAAAACACTGTGAGATCATCCATGTAAATGATGATGCATTTTCCAATCAAATCTTTAAATTCTATGTCCATCGCACGTTGGAAGGTGGTGTTATCATTGATGAGTTTGAACAATATCCTTTTGTAGGAAAAGGTTCCCCACTTGGTGGTGAATGTGGTTTTGTGCCTTTCTTCATATTGCACCATCACTTGGTTGTATCTAGAGTATTCGGTGAGGAAGGATATCATTTGTGAACCATTAACAATCTACAATACCTCATCTAGTGAAGGTATAGGATAATTTTCCTTCTCCAAAGATTTGTTCAGATTGTGGAAGTCCATGCACAATATGATTTCTCTATTCTTCTTCCTTACCAGGACCAAGTTGACAACCCATGTGGAGTGCCTAATTGGAAAGATGATTCTAGCTAATAGTAGCTTTTGCACTTATTTATAGATAATGGGCTCAAGCAACACATTGATAGGACATTGTCTTTGCTAGAATGGTCGCACATCTAATTTGAGAGGTATGATGTGGGTAATGATGGAGGTATCATAGGTCTTCAAATATTCATAACTCCATTCCACCATGTCATGGTATTTCTATAGAGCATCAATGATCCCTTTCTTCTCTTCTCATGTGCATACCTTTCTAATGAACACATTTTTAATTTTCTCAGTTGTTTTGAGGTTTCGGGTGTCACATTGGTTTTTTATGGAATCCTTCTTCTCTTCCTAATCTTGGTCTTAGATTTAATCCAAGTCAAATATATGTTCAAGCTAAACCATAACTCTTGGAATAGTTTTTTTTTTGAGGTTGATGATCCCATCAATGTCCAATTTAACTTCCTTAAGGTTAGATTCATCAATTATTTGGGTTGTAAACACATCAAAACTAGTGAAAAACTCCAGGATATGTTTATGATCATTGAACAAATGAAAAATGAGTGGCGTTGTCTAGCACAAATGGGGTGGAAGTAAGCTCCATGATGAATTGTTTGAGACCAGATAGGGATAGAAGTTGTAGTGTGTTGGCTGCTTGAGACAAGGCATTAGTGGTATGGTTTTGAGAAAGAGGGGTCAACTTGATGTTGAATGCATCTAATATTTCTAAAAGATCCCAAACTCTATGCCTATAGTTTTCCAATCTTCTATCATGGTAGGAGTATAATTTTCTGACTTGTTTCACTACCAGTTCAAAATCACCAAATACTTGCAACATTTTAACTCTTTCTCAAATCCATTCAAAGACCATGAACTAACGCATCATATTCTGCTACATTATTGGTGCAATAAAGTTGAAGCCTATGGGCAACAAAGTAGGTCTTACCCATAGGGCTGATGAGTTTGAATTTGACTATAGCTCCCTACTTGAACTTGGATCCATCAAAGCATAGTGTCCAAAACTTGGAGGTTTCTTTGACCTCAGGGCTAGCCATGCATGCATCCTTCCATGGTTGATCATTTACATCTGTCACTTTTGGAATGAAGACTAGCTCATCATGGTTGGTTACTAGTTGTCTGATTGGAAACTCCTTTTGAGATGTGGAATGTCCTTTGATGTGCTCTATTGTTGTCTGACACAAGCATCACTCAAATTTTGAGTGGCAAGTGTTTTGAACTCTACACCAACTAGGTAGAAAGAGTTCTTGAAAATTCATCCTTGCGCCTAAGCTAAGTTGATCCTATATACATTTTTGCATGAAATCCTAGAATCCATCCAACAATCCTAGATTACCATCTTCATAAGGCTCATCATCTTCTAATTCTACTAGCACCTTTGTGCTTTGGAGTGCACAAACTAGGTGGGTAGGAGGACTACACTGAAGCAAGAGGACCTCATTAGTTACCTCTTCTTCTAGAAATTCTTATTCTCCTTGATAAGTCATGGGGCAATAATTTCCCAACTTAGTTTCAGCAAACACCACCTCATTGGTGTTGTTATATTTTGTGATCATGAATTTCAAGTGAGGTTCTTGGTCTATGGGAATCTGGTTTGGTAGTCCCTTCCATGGCAACCACATGTGAGAAAAGTTATTTGTAGCATATCCATTTAATGCCCAGGTGAAATCTCACCCTAGGATTATCCCATATGTGTTAGGAATATCCACAACCTAGATGTCAATAACTTGCTACACCCTAGGGTCTACAACAGTCTCCATAGGGATATGATTGATTTCTCCAATGATGTCCACATCCATTTTTTCCAATTGGGTTACTTTTCTTCTAGAAGGTGTGGGGAAAATTCCCAGTGCCTTGCATACAACCAAAGGCATGACATTGGTTTATGCTCCTGAGTCAATCAGACAATTATGCAGATTTTTCCTGAATATTTTGATTGTGGTAAGGAAGGGAGGAGTTTCAAACCTTCCTTGGAAATTTCCCATAGGTGTGTCAGCCTGGGCCACTTGATCCTTGTCCTTGTCATTTTTCTTTTCCTTGGTTTGCATTGAACTTTTCTCTTTGGTAGGCTACTTCACAATTTTTTGATTTAGAGGGGCATCCTTCTTCTTGCCTATAATTTCCTGAATTTTGGGCTCATGTGATGGTTCTTCAAAAAAGACCTTCTTTCTTGTCATTTTTGATGTCACCTTTGAGGATGGGGTTGCATTGATGACCATAAAGAAGGTGTGCCTAACTACAAGAACTTTAAGTAGCTCAAAGGTAGACAAGCTGATTTTAACTTTCTTGAACTCCTTAGCAACATATTCGCCCATTTTCTCAATTTTAGACTCAAAATATCTTCCTATAGATGAGCTAGCAGGATGGCTTTGCACATGGGGATAGACAGGGTTATTGCTAGCATTGGGGTCAAGCAGGGTGCTGAAGTTATTAGGTAGAATGGAAGTAGTGAATGGTCCTATTGGAATATGTGCCTCAATCCTTACTGACATGGATCTCTTGAAGGGAAAAGTCACTATGACATTGTTCATGTCTAGGCGACTAACTATTCTAAATCTACTTGATAGGTTCATGTCACCAAGACAGAGTTGATGTCTTGCCGAAAATGACTATTGCTATGACTCTCTATGTTCGGCATGACCTTTTGTCGATCAGGCTAACACTAGGGCTTTGGTGAGATGTCCCAACAAATGGTGTAAGTCTCATTGATAGCTTAATACTATCAGACTAGCACACACACATCAGAATCATCGATGGGAGTATTCTCTTGGTCATGGTCTTCGCTGAGAAATCTTGGCAACTTGAATAAGTCATGCTGACAATCTTCGGGATTACTTTGGGTGCTCGGAGAAAGGTCCTAGCAAGGGGCATGAGTCCTGCCGACTCGGTAAGACTTGGTGATGTTTGATGAAAAGTCCCAGCAATAAAGAGCAGACTCATGGAACTCATGTCTTGCTGATAACAAAATCTCGATGAGAGGTCTCGGTGAGATCGGTAAGTCTTGCCAATGGAATGTCTCATCATTGTGACTTGTGGCATTTGATATGAGTCTCACCGAAAAGTGATAGTCATGCCAAATGGAAAACACAAGACAACATGACTCGAAGACTTTGATATGAGGTATTAGCAAGATCGGTATGTCTTTCTGATGGTTTCTCTGAGTTCGAAATGACTTGCAAGCATTGGTAAAATGTCTTGCTGATAGAGGGATCTTTTGTCGATAGAAACATATTGAATGTCGATGGACTTGGTATGACTCATGGTGTTCATTGAAACCTCTTGCTGACTGTTGGGAGCTTAAGCTGATATCGATAGTGAATACTTTGTGGCATCAGGGAGACACTATTAGTGTCTCACTGATATGCCAACAAATTTGATTGCCCTTGACCAGTTTGACCATCCTATGTGGAGCCTCGTGAACCAATCAGAGGAAGTGATTTCAATTGGGGGCAGTTAGATTTTTGCAACTTTTGTGATGCTGGAGCTGAACAACATGCAAGGAAAAATCAATTGCTTGAGAGGAAACTTTCTACAATGGGGAAATGGCAAATAAGGATGAACATAAGGAAAAAATTAGAATGTGATAAGATTTAAAGCATCGATTCTGATTTGAAATCTAGATGAGTGAGATCGGATTGAGGAGAGCATTTTTGTAACTGTATGAATAGTGAATGAAGCTACTATGAACTAATACCAGAGAGTTGTATCTGTGATTGTATGTAATTGTTGTTACTATAATACAAAGAGATTCAACTTGGTGTAGTGGGCTTTTTCCCAAAAGGGTTTACCACATAAATCTATTATTCATTGTCTTTAAGTATCTTCTATGTTTTTGTAAATCTTTCATGTGTGTCTTAATTGAACTGTAAATAGAAAAATTAAAAGTACTATATGCATTCTCCCCTATGGTTTTGATGTTATGAAAGTTTTTTCCATACCATTTCTTTCCTTACAAGTGGTATCAGAGCCTAGCTAGTTGTGTTGTCCTTGTGAGTGGGTTGGGTTTTTTGTGTCAATCCATTTTCCAGTGGGAGTTTTGTAGAGTTATGTTAATTTAATTACAAATTAAGATGGCTAGCACATCCAAGAAGATGGAAATAGAGAAATTCAATGGTAGCAACTTTGAGTTGTGGAAACTCAAAACGGAAGATCTGTTACTAGACCGAGATCTTTGGACTATTGTGTCTGGAACAATGCCTCAAGGCATGAAGAAAGAGGATTGGGATCTTTTAGATAGAAAATCAAAAGGGCTGATAAAGCTCTATTTGGCAGATTATGTTCTTCTGAATGTTCATGAAGAAAAGACTACCTCTTCCTTATGGAAAAGACTACCATCCATTTATCAGGGAAAGTCCCTAGTGAACAAGCTATTCTTGAGGAAGAAGTACTCTTTGAGAATGTAAGAGGGAGGATCTATTGTTGATCACTTAAATTCTTTCAACATCCTGATTGCTCAGTTAACATTTGTTGGTGTGAAGATTGAAGATGAAGATTGTTGCATGTTGCTGCTATGTTCTTTGCCAGATTCTTGGGATCATCTAGTGATGGCTATTGGGAGTATGACATCCACTTTCAAGATGGAAGATGTTGTTGCTTCTTTGTTGTCGAAAGGGATGAGAAGAAAATCTTTTGAGATGACAAAGGAGGCTCTGGCTATCAGAGGAAGATTGAAGGAGAAAGGCAAGAAGGATAAGAAATCCAGATCGAAATCAGAAGGGAGATCAAAGTCTCCTGGCAAGAAGTCCAAGGTGAAGTGCTGGAATTATGGGAAACTTGGTCATGTCCAAAAGGATTGCAAGGAGGAGAAAAAGAAGAAGAACTCTTCTGGAAATGATTCTTCTCAGAGTGATGCAAACATCTTCATTGCATCTTTGGCTACACGGGCATTAGATAATGTCTAGCTAATTGAATATGGAGCATCTTTCCATATGACATCTCATAGAGATTGGTTCAAAAAGTATGAAGAAAACAATGGTGGAAAGGTGTACTTGGCAAGTGATTCATCTTTAGAAATTTTTGGTCGTGGAAGAGTTAGAATTCAATTCCCTAATGGAAGAGTGAAGGGAATCAATGATGTGATACATATACCAGGTTTAGCTCATAATTTACTTTATGTAAGTAAGCTAAATGATATCGGAGTGCATGTCACATTCTCTGGAAATGGTTGCAAGATGACTAGAGGGTCTATGGTGTTGGCTAGGGGTGCTCGAATTGGTACCTTGTACAAGCTAGATGCACATGTTTTTCAATGCAATAGTGTCTCTGCAAAGTCACTAAAAGCTACTCATGGAGAAAAGAAGGAAAACATTCCCGATGGAGTAAACACCATGGAGGTTAAACTTCCAGGAGAAAAGACAATGCTCTGGCATCATAGGCTTGGCCACATTGGTGAAAAAGGTTTAAAAACCTGCTAGAAGGGCTTGAAGATTGTAACCTTGAGTTTGAATTTTGTGAAAATTGCATATATGGAAAGCAACACCATGTTTCATTTTATTCCAGTCATCACAAATCTTTTGGTTTGCTTGATTATATTCATTTTGATGTGTTTGTTCCAGCAAATGTTCCTTCTTTTTCTAAATCAAGATACTATGTGTCGTTTATTGATGATTATTAAAGAAGAACATTTGTATATTTTCTTAAAAGTAAATTAGAAGTGTTTAGTTGGTTTAAGGAATTTAAAAACCTTGTTGAAAATCAGACTGGTAGGAAAATAAAATGCTTAAGGACTGACAATGGCGGTGAGTTTTGTTCAAATGAATTCAAAAAGTACTATAAACATCATGTGATTAAAATACATAAAACTACACCTTATACTCCATAACAAAATGGAGTTGTTGAAAGGTTCAACAGGATAGTAATGGAAAGAGCATGAAGTATGCTAAGCAGTGCTCGCTTGGAGGAGAAGTTTTGGGCTGAAGTAGTCTCTACAACATGTTACTTGGTAAATCATTCTCTTAACTCTACTTTTGTTGAGAAGACACCTTTGGAAGCATGGTCTAGAAAGAATCCCTCTCTGAGACATATTCATGTCTTTGGCTGTGAGGCATATGCATATGTGCCATTTGAAAAAAAATCTAAGTTGGAAAACAGAGCTGTGAAGTGTATTTTTATTGGCTATAGTGTTAGAATAAAAGGATACAAGCTTTGGAATCATGAGACTGAGAAGGTTTTGTATAGCAGAAGTGTTATCTTTTGTGAGCTGAAATCTTCTACATTGGATTTGCAGTCAGAGAAGAAATCAAAAAATGAAAAGGTTGTAGCAGGAATTCATCTGACACCAGATAAAGAGGAATTGGAAAATAAAAATATACTTGATACTAAGGAGAGTTCAAGTAGTTCTGAAAGTTCCGAAGAAGATGAAGACCCACCTCAACCTCATCCTGTGAGAAGGTTAACTCATGAAAGAAAGCAACCTGATAGGTATGGGTTTTCTTTTATTGAGTCTACTTGTGCCTATGCTTTAATATCTAGCATTGATGAACCTAGGACTATGAAAGAGGCATTTAAAATATCTGATTCAAATTCTTGGTTGGAAGCCATGAATGTAGAAATGGCATCATTAGAAAAGAATGATACCTAGAGTTTGGTTCCATTGCCTAAAGGTAGAAAAGTTGTGGGCTACAAATGGATATTCAAAAAGAAAATTGGTCTGGATGGTAGTGTAGAAAAATACAAAGCAAGGTTCGTTGCAAAAGGTTATTCCCAGGTAGAGGGAATTGATTATGGAGAAATTTTTTCTCCTGTAGCTAAGCTGACATCTATTAGATTTCTTTTGTCACTTGCAGTAGCGTATGACTTAGAAATTGAACAAATGGATGTGAAGACAACATTTCTTCATAGTGACCTTGAAGAAGAAATTTATATGTCCCACCTAGAGCACTTTGTGGAAAAAGGTAAGGAAAGACTGGTTTGCAAGATAAATAAATCTCTCTATGGGTTAAAATAGTCTCCCAAAATGCAGTACCAGAAATTTGACACTTTTATTTTGTCAATGGGATTTGTAAGATCAAAATGTGATCATTGTGTATATTACAAAGCTAAAAGTGATCAAGTTCTTATTATTGCACTCTATGTTGATGATATGATGTTCATAGGCAATAGTAAGCTAATGATTTTTGATCTTAAGTCTCAGTTGTCTGCAAAGTTTGAAATGAAAGATCTTGGTGCAGCAAGGTACATTCTGGGAATGGAAATAACCAGAGACAGGGAAAATAGAAAGCTTTGGCTGAGTCATAGTAAGTATATCATGACTGTTCTAGAGAGATTTTGTATGACTGATTGCAAATAGCTAGTTGTTCTAGTTATGCAGGGAACAAAGCTATCTATTGAGGATTATCTAAAATCTCCTTCTGAGATGGAGGACATGACCAATGTTCCTTATGCAAGTACAGTTGGTAGCCTTATGTATGCAATTGTCTATACAAGGCCAGACATTGCCCAAGCAGTTGGAGTTCTTAGTCAATTTATGGAAAATCTTGGAAGGACACATTGGGATGCTGTGAAGAGAGTGTTTAGATATCTGAAGGGCACTTTAGACTATGCTTTGTGTTACCATGGTAACTTGGTTGAATCATAAAGGACTCTCAGTATTCTAGGTTATGTGGAATATGATTGGGCAAGAGACATTAACAGTAGAAGATCCACCAGTGGATATGTTTTCATGATGAATGGTGGTGCAGTGAGTTGGATGAGCAAGTGGCAGGCTGTAGTCGCTTTGTCCACTACAGAGGTAGAATACATGGTAGCTACACATGCCTGTAAAGAAGCAATCTGGTTAAAATGTTTTTGTTCTAACACTAGTTTTGATGTAGGAAATATTACTATTTACTGTGATAGCCAGAGTGTTATATGTTTGAAAAAGAATCCTACTTTCCATGCCAAGATGAAACATATAGATGTACAGTATCACTTTGTACGATATATGGTGGAGGATGGGAAGGTCTCTTTGGAAGAAGTGGATACTTTGGAGAATGTTGCAGATGCATTGACGAAGCCTGTGAGCAAAGAAAAATATAGGTGGTGTGCGAGTTTAATGGGCCTCTTGGCCCATGTTTTTCAGTAGTTTGATTATGCTCTAGAGGTGTCAGTAAGATCTTCGTCAAGTGGGAGCTTGTTGTAATATGTGCCTAAATCCTTACTGTCATGGAACTCATAAAGGGAAAAGTTGTTTTGACATTGTTCATGTCTGGGCGACTAACTGTTCTAAATCTACTTGATATGTTCATGTCGCCAAGATAGAGTTGATGTCTTGCCGAACATAACTATCGCTATGACTCTCTATGTTTGGCATGACCTTTTGTCGATTGGTAGAACTCTAGATGACAATTGATCTTATCGGGCTAATGCTAGGGCTTTGGTGAGATGTCCTAGCGAATGGTGTAAGTCTCATCGATATCTTAAGGCTATTAGGCTAACACACACGGATCATCGGGGAGAGGTCTCATCGAAGAAGGTAAGTCTCACCAATGGGAGTATTCTCTTGGTCCATTCATGGTGACAAAACGACTTCACTGAGAAGTCTCGACGACTTGAATAAGTCACACCGATAGTCTTCAGGATTACTTTGGGTGCTCGGAGAAAGGTCCTGTGAAGGGCATGAGTCTTGCTGACTCGGTAAGACTTGGTGATGTTCAATGAAAAATCCTAGCAATAAAGAGGAATCTCACAGACTCAGTAAGACATGATGGAACTCAATGTAAGGTCACAACAAAGAACAAAGGTCTTTCCAATAACAAATGCTCATCAATGAAGGTTTGGTGAGAGGTCTTGGCGAGATCGGTATGTCTTGCCGATGGAATGTCTCAATGTTGTGACTTGTGGCATTCGATATGAGTCTCACCAAAAAGCAATAGTCATACCAAATGGAAAACACATCACAGCATGATGTAAAGACTTCGATATGAGGTCTTGGCAAGATTGGTATGTCTTGTCACTGGTTTCTCTGAGTTTGATATGACTTGCAAGCATCGGTAAAACATCTTGCTAATAGTGGAATCTTTTGTCGATAGAAACGTATTAAATGTCGATGGACTCAGTATGACTCATGGAATTTGTTGAAACCTCTTTCCAACTATTGGGGGCTTAAGCCGATATCGATAGTGAATACTTTGTGGCATTGGGAAGACACTATTAGTGTCTCACTGATATTCCAACAAAGTTGATTGCCCTTGACCAGTTTGACCATCCTATGTGGAGCCTCATGGATCAATCAGAGGAAGCGATTTCAAATGGGTGGTAGTTAGATTTTTGCAACTATTGTGATGCTGGAGTTGAACAACATATAGGGAAAAATCAATTGCTCAAGAAGAAACTTTCTATGATGGGGAAATGAGGGATAAGGATGAACATAAGGAAAAAATTAGAATGTGATAAGATTTAAAGCATCGATTCTGATTTGAAATCTCAATGAGTGAGATCAGATTGAGGAGAAAATTTTTGTAACTAGATGAGTAGCGAATGAAGCTACTGTGAACTAATACCAAAGAGTTGTATCTCTAATTGTATGTAATTGTTGTTACTGTAATACAAAGAGATTCAGCTTGGTGTGGTGGGTTTTTTCTCGAAATGGTTTCCCACGTAAATCTATTCTTCATTGTCTTTGAGTATCTTCTATGTTTCTATAAATCTTTCATGTGTGTCTTACTTGAATGGTAATTAGAAAAATTAAAAGTACTATATGCATTCTCCCCTATGGTTTTGATGTTAGGAAAGTTGTTTCCATACCATTGCTTTCCTTACAGGTCCTCCTACTTGTCTATTTCTTAGGTTATACGGAGAAGCTCTTTGATGGAACATTTGAACTTCATCTTGATGAGACTCTTCTTCATCTATTGGATCATTATCTACTAAATCAAAGAGTCGAGATAGAGCTTCTTTGTTACTTACCTCTTTTACTTCTTCATTCTTCACAGAGGCAATCTTGATATTGGGCTCGTTGCTCCCACTCCACAAAAAGGGAGCCTAATTAACCATGAGACAGGAGGAGTCATAGGGCTTAGATAGGACTATGTCCCTATAGCCTACACTATCAATGGTGTTTTGGACCTCCACTTGAAAATTTTTAGTGGCTATTTGGGACTTAGGGCAGTCCAACTCAGAAGGCCTACTAGTCTTGTGAATACTGCACCATCCAGATAGGGTAGCCTCGGTGAGATATACTCTAATAATTGTGTTATCATTACTAGCAAGTTGATCAAGAGGAGTGAGAACACCTCCATTTTTTGGCCTAGTATTCCATGTTATGTTGTGTCCCTATGAATGTCTCCTTTCAAATTTTTGATTTGAGGCCTGACCTCACTCATAGTTTGGTGCAGACGAGGTACCCACTTCATAGTTGTCTTGGTTGTCATGATTGAGGTTGGCCTGAAGGCTACGTTGAGAGTCATTCAACTAATTATTTTGGTTCTTAAGGTGAGTCATCTTTGTGGACATATTTTTGATCATATTCATCAGCTCATCCAAGCAATCTTTCTCAGCATTGCTTGGTTGTGGCATTTGATTTTGGAGGAAGATGGGTTGTGCTACTAGCTAGTTTTTCTGAGCGAGCAGGAATTCAGGCCCTTGTAGGTATGCTAATACTTGTGACGGCTATGGGTATGTGCAGGATCATGATGGACCAAAAAATGGAAATATAATGGGTATGTGGCTGACAACTATCTTTTTACCCAAAATTGATGAAATGAAAGGGTTTTTAAAGGAGATTCTCAGCTTTCCATCGATATAAATTATGATTTACTTTGAATTTAATAAGTAATTATTATTCATTTTCTATTCAAGTTAGGACTAAAGTCCTAATTGATAGGATGATTGAAAAACATCTATAGCTTTCAAAAGGTATCACATTTTTTGAATCCAAAACTTGTGTCACATTCTCTGCTTCGCATACTATAGAATTAAAAATATAAAAAACTAAATTTCATGAAGTTTTGACCAAGTAAATGTGGTCAGACATAAGAGTTTTTAGATTTTTTTAAAAGTTGTAATAAAAAATTCATAATTAATTATTTACTTGGAAAAAAATTACAAAAACATATGCATCACATTAGGGCATGAGTCCTCTACTTATATCTAAAATATTATAAAAATATATTATCATTTTATTGTGGTTAGGGTGGTCAGACATACACCTACTTATTTTTTCCCTAAGATTTAAGTACCACTGCATTGAAATTTCAAATTTTCACCAAATAGATTCTTTTTTATTTTAAAAAAACCTAGTAGTTTAGAAACTACATTCAATTTTCTACAAATTCTATTCTTACATATTTTTGAAATAATCTAGATAACTTATTCAAATTTTTATGTCAAGTTGGCTAACTCTAATTTTTCTAAATTTTTTGCCACTTAAGGGCTTATTTTTTCCATGGTGATCCTGCACATACCCCTATACATAGGCCTATTGTTGTTGAGGCTACAAGTAATGATGCACTAGGGGCTCCTAGTTCATGGGCTGCCCCAGATGAGGCACTATGGGTAGCTGAGGTATTTGATTCATTAGGGGCATCTGATGTTGTAGTGCCTGAGTAAGTCCTTGGATCTACATAGAATGGGCAACTTTCCCCAAGGAAGGTAGTGGACCAAAGATGTTTTGACTACAATCGATACTAGATATGATTGCCTCAGCATAAGCATCCACCAATCTGGTAGGAGTTGGTCACATCCTCTTCACCAATGTAGCTGTGAGGTTATCTAATGCTTCATAATAAACTAGAAAGGAAACATCATTAGGCACATATGAGGCTTGCAACCTTTTGTATTCTTAGTGGAATTGATCATTGAAGGAGTTGATTGGCTCGTTGACTTCCTTTCAAACAAACATGAATTGCCAAGATAGCTCTAAAGGGTTGATTTGGATCTTGTACTTCTACAAGAAGGAATTCATCAATAAGGCCCAAGATGTGATGGACCTTGTTGGTAAATTGATATACCAATAGAAGGCCTCCTCTCCCAAATAATAAGGGAAAAGCCTACATGCTACATCTTCATGATCAATCTGCATATCATATACCTAGCATCAAGGAGATAATAAGAGGCATTTAACATGCTTTTCATGCCTTCAGACACAACAATATCATTGTTTCCTAACCAGATACTCTGAGAAGCAAAAATTTGTTGATGGGTTTTTTTATGCATTTCTCAACATAGGTAATGCATAGGTGCATCACCTCTCTTGAAAGGAAATCTCTAACAACAAGTTGTTGAAAATCACCCCAAGGTCTCTTGAGTGTTAGGTCATGACTTTATTGGAATATCTTAGTTGTTGTGTTGTGATCTTGCTAGTAATCATAGGGTAGACAACGATTAGTTAAGTTGGAAGGGAATTGGATCTTCCAATGGAGTTCTTAATATGGGAAAGTCATTGCACTGTTGTTGTAGGTTCAAACAATAGTCTAGAACTCCTATTTCAGCTTTAGATTTGGCTTTACAATGTGCAATGAACCTTGTTTAAAGTCACTATTAAAGAAAAGGGTAAGGGGCAGGGGAAGGGAGAAGTTCCTAGATCTGAAACTAGCAATGAACAGTGAAAAGGGAGAACCCTACTATAGACAACCTTCCTAAAACTAAGTTCCACCTAACCAGATTACTTCACAATCTCATCACACTAATGCAAGCTTCTAAGGACTGCAGATATTCAACCATTCATTCACCATAATGATGAATAAAAGATAGAAATTTTGTGTAACTTTCAATTCATACCCAAAATAACTTTACACATCCATTTACCATCAATAAACAACAAAAAGTATGAACAAGGAAGGTTGCCAATAGGCAACAAAATTTTTCAATATCAATGCACAACATTAACTAATCTACTAGCAACTTTCAAAACTCACAAACAACAAAGTAAATCTACTCTAATTCACTAACTATGAGAAGAAGAATCATGCAACATGAAGTTGGAACTCAAGAATCCACCAAATCAATGAATTTCTATTAAAATTACAACATGTCTCTACAACAACTCAACTCTCTTTTGAAAATGAGAGAAGAACCCGTATTTATAGTGTCCAAAAAGAAAAATGAATGGCCAAGATTTAATCTCATTGTGTGGCCAAGATTCACTACAAAGTAGGGTTTCACCTACCCCCAAATATATTACAATTTAAAATTACATCCTTGTCATTTAGCCTATTTTGTCCTCTAGTGAGTAGCATTGTAGCTCCTTTGTCCTCTTGTTGATTTCCTTTTGTTGTAGCTACTTGGTGAGAAACTCATCATCAATTATGGGGTTTCCTTCACTTTTATTCATAGTGGCATATTCCACAAAATTTACAATCAATGCCTAGAGTTTGTTCCACTCCAATATATCCTAATCGATCACTTGGAAATTTTATTTCCTTGATTTTCTTATAATCTCATCCCAATATTTGTCACATTTTTGTTTGTTCTTTACTACCTACTTGGATTGAGTGAAGGATCGTGCAACTAAACCCATGAAATTAGATGTTAGTGCATATGTGGTCCCATTTTCCATCTCCTTATGGAAGTATGACTTTATCTTTTCTAGATCCAGATCGACGACGGGCACATCAAAATCTATCATTAACCTCAGATATTCTTTACATTCTATCCTGATTTCTTTGACCCAATCAATATCCAGCTCCACTTCATGGATCACTCATTCCAACACTTACTTTAGGTTCTCTAAGCCTACCTTCCATTTTTCTACAAGCTAGTGGTCATTCTTTACCAAAGCAAGCTCCCTCTCCCAATATTTATTTGACATCCTAAGAATAGCCTCAAGCTCGGGATATGTAATCGTATACAACTCAAGGAAATCAGTGCATAATTTATTTATTCATCGAGTATCCTTTGTACCTCTAAAAACTTGTTGGCAGTTCTGATAGCATGACCTATGCCCATATTTCCATTTTAGAGGACCTATCATAACCAATCCTATGTGGCTTTCATCCAATTCTTCCTTTTCTCCAATTTGTCAATATGGTCCTTCGATAGCAATTGAGGTAGCGCAGATGATGTAATGGGAAGCTCCTCAACTCATGACAATTGTTGAATGTAAGTTGTTAGATCCACCACCTGTGCTGTTAAATCCTCCTTGTAAATATTATCTTTATTCATTTGGTCGACAATGGTGGCAACAGATCCCTGGAGATGATCGATCTTCAGCTATCTTGTTGTTATTCCCAAATGAAGGATAGAAATATTATAACTTACCCTCTCTTCTCAAACAACTAGAGTAGCTATTTGTACATTTCTGGATCTTGATGCATCCATTGTCAGCTAAGATCTCACCTTTGGCTTCTTCTCTTTCTTCGTGCTTATTTGGGCTCGAGCCAAGATGGCCTCCATCCTTGTTGTTGGATCCCTCTAGGATGGGATTTTCTTCTCCAATTGTTTCTCAAGCCACTTAGGCATCTAAGATTCCTGTCTTGGTGATTCACGATCACCTTCTTCTCCACGGGTGTGCTAGATTTCAATTTCTTTGTTTCTTGGAGACTCTTGTTCCATCCTTTCTCCCTCTTCTTCATCAAAATCCCAAATGAATACTATTTCCTTTCTTAAGATTCAGCAGTTTCATGTTCTTTTGGGTTGTCCTCCCCTTTAGTGGTTTTCTCTTCTTTTTCTTGGTCATACCCATGTTCTTCATGAGGTTCCATTTCAAGGCTCCTTTGATACTCAGGGTGCTCATGGTAGTCATCTGCTTCTTCCTCCATTTCTTTTTTTGCTTCTATTTCTTGCCTCTCCAACTCTTCTTATATCTGCATGGTTGCTTTCATTTCTGGTTGTTCAGTTGGAGGAGTAGGGACAAGAAGGCCTACAACAACTTGTGCTATGATAGCTTGCACAACAAGGTTCATAAATACCCCAGAGAGCTCTATTGGCATGTTTTGCATGTGCCTAGAAAGATATTCTAGAAGTGATAGGGTGGGAATCGGCATTGTTTTAGTAGCTAGTGGAAGAGATGATGATGGAGATATTGATGAGGAAGAGAGTGGGGATGTGGTGGTGGAAGAAGAATCTATTACCATTACTTGTGCGCTAGGAAGGGTGGAAGCAAGGTGGACTGAGATATCCATTATAGGTAGAGAAGTGGTGAAAATCACCTGAGAAGAAGGAAAAGATGCAACAACAACTGCAATGGCAGCAGTGGTGACTTCAAGGCTAGAGGTAGGAGGTTGGGATTTTGGTGGCTCGACCTCATGTTCTTCTCCTTCATGGAGCGAGACCTCTTAGATAGTGTAAATCTCCATGAACCTACTCAATATATTTGGCTTCATGGAGGGTTCACCATCTGGGGATTTTGTTGAGTACACCCTGGGATTTGGCTATCATTGAACCATCTTTTTTTTCTTCCTTGACCTGGTGGTTGGAGGATATTTTTAAGTTTCTCTAGATAGGGCAGCAGTTGTCCCACTATTGGTCTCACTTTTTGGCTCATCCTCAAGCTCACCATATGTTAAAGTAACCCCTTTTAGCTTCAATTGGGGGATTTACCCATTGATCCATTCTTTGGTTCTTGCCTCAATGGGCTTCATAAAAAAAACAAGGTCATTGACCTCTTCTTCATTCTAGTCAATTAATGGTAGCAAGAGATTGGCAACCACATTGTATCAAGGATCAATTACTATTTTTTCATCCTCCACTATTTTATCTAGCATATGGAGAAAGTTGACCTTCTTGACAAAGTACACCACCATGCACATGTAGTTCCACATTTGCACTTCATTTCCATCCCTACAATTCACCCAAAACTCCTCAACATCATGTACATGGGTGTGCTCAAGCCCAACCATCTTCCTAAGTTTGTCATAGGGGTCCATCCGCTGCTGGGTCATGTGGAGCTCCAAGTTCTATTCCACGAGTTCTTTATCTTAATAGACCACACAATGGGATGTGTGGAGTTTGTACATTCCTTGGTTGAAGGAGAGAGAATAGGGAATCCCTGCCTTATGCTTGTTGCTTAGGAGGGTGTGTGGATGTTGCAGCTACTAAGAGAGCTCTAGCAATATTATCCCATCATTTAGGTACTGGGATAGCTTTTATGGTTTCTCCAAGAAACCTTCAGCTTTAATGTAGGTAAACTTGGGAAATTGTATGAATAAGAAGTCGAACTAGTGGATGTAAGCATTGGCACTATGTGAGACCTTTCTTTCGAAGTCACCCCCAAGCAAGCTGATAAAATGGCCTATGAAGGCATCATTGACTCTATAGTAGTCCTTCTTGAAATTCCTATATTAGAGTTGAGGGTATCTATCATAGACGTTTAATTCCCTACCCGAAGCCTCATCTAGAGCCCTAAACAAGCCTCTGTATTGCATCTGGTTAGCTAGTAAATAGACCAAGTAAGAGGTCATTTAAAATCATTAGGTCTTTTTCACAGCCACAAATTGCTCATGCAAGCAATTACTAATTATTCCTTCCCATTAAAAATTGGTTTTTCCTCAGAGGATCTCTTCCACGAAGTATAGAATCCACTCCTAAAAGAAGGATATAGTTGGAAGGCCCATAACTCTACTCAATAAGTTACCAATTCATCGTAATCTTCATAGAAGTCACTTCGAAAGAGTTCTTGGGGCACCTTATTTCCACTGCCCCTCTTTTCTTTTAGACAATATTGATTAATGAGCTTCTTAAATTTGATGGGTTCTGCATCCCATGTCTCCTTGGAATCTTCTTTGGATGCTTGCTTCATTTCACTGAAGGTAGGGATATGAAAATTCTTCCCTATTGATTTGGTAGATAGATCATCCAATACATTCACGTCTCTATCTACAATTTTTCTAGAATCTTCTTGATATGCTTCTCTATAGACCATCACGAGCTCAGGAGCAATGAGAGCAGGTGGGAAACTGGTAGCCTTGGCCAACCCACTGCTTCTAATCTTTTTGGTATTTTTTGTCATGGGGCTGATCCAGACCCTTTGTTTGAATTCATCAGTATCTATGTGTCTAAGATTAGTATTTGAGATCTCCCTCCAATCTGTGGTGACCTTGGAATTGATGGGTTCCCCATGGAACTTGTAATTCATTTGGTCTCTGTCCTCTTTTCCTCTAGGTGCTTTAGCTAGCTTCTTTCCCTTTTCTTTCTCCATGGCCTCCTCTAAAGGTCCTACACCTCATTCCATATGTCATGCAGGAAAGAGAGAGAAAAAACCATATTCAAGTATAAAACAATGGGAAAGTTAGCCAAAATCCTGTAAAATGTTGTTACATTAGATAATTCATCACTTAAGAATCCTAACATTTCTTTCAGATTGACATTAACCTTTCACAAGAGGGAGTTACAACAATTTAGTTTAGGGGTGTGGGCTTCCTTGGGATGGTGGTTATTCTGAAGTAGTTATAGAAGGGAAGGCAATTAGGGCACGATGGCCCACCTGTCCCAACCCACAACAAGATTTAGTCATGAAATGGGGTCCACTAGGGGGGCTAGTCCACTTTGGCACATGGTTTGAGATTAATTTGAAGATTTGGAGGTGTTAAACTCATCTTTTAACCATGCACGAATAAAGGGTAGCTTGGTCCGACTAAGGCTTCACACTTGTTTGTTTTCATTTTGAGTTTTGATGGATGTGATGAGTTCAAGACATGCAAAGTAGAAGGCTAACATGCAAAGGCCATTTGGAATGATAGACAGGCTATGCCAGCTTATAGATAAAAATTTTTGGGATGAGGCCCATAAGGAAGCTTAAACTTAATCATTCAAGGCATAAAGGAGAACTACTGACATAGGTGAGGTTGAGACCTACTGGTCAGGAGGATGCTAAGGTTTTTTTATTTTGAGTAGCCATTCATGCATCAAAAAAATGCCAACGGAGGTCCACAGAGAATGATTCACGTCATCGAGATTGCCTTGTTTTGATTTGGACGGTGGGCTGAATAGCAGGGTCTGACATGTGGGAAGACATGCCGCAAAAGCTGTTTAAAACAACAAAGCCAAGGAAGAATTCTACCAGAGAAAGTCAATAGGGAGGAACCCACAAGGAGCTCTTGCTTAGGTATTTTTCTAGGTTTAAGTATGATGGGAAGTCAACGGGGTAGGGTCTACACATTAGGAGTTCATGGTTGGATAGTGTTTTGGAACGGTTAAGTTCGAGGGGTGTTTCATAGGTAGGGGCCCACGAATGCATACTTAAGAGGGTCAATGGACCTTTGTTTTGAGCTCACGAATTTCACTAAGTCCAAGACGGCCAAATTGTGGAGGATTTCCATCAGGGTGGACCTAGTAAGGGAGATCACCGTTTCAAGTTTTAAGCATGTTTTCAAAGGATGATGATGGTGATAACATGGGTATGGGCCCTCAAAGCATAGGTGCTCTAGTTAAAGAATGGCCATGGAAACTTCCAGTTCTACACATGGTTTGTAGGAGATTGCCAAGGGATTTTGCAATTTCAAAACATGGGTGTTATTCACTAAGGCTTCTTCTAGCTATTTATCAAGTTTTCTTTTACCCAGATTTAACAACTTTCACAAAATTAAAGAAAAATGAAAGGAAATCTCGTGGTGGAAAACCAACTAGTGAGACCTGATGAAGGAGACTGAGCAAATAGTTGGCAAAAGCTTTGAATCAACAAACAAACTCAAAGAGCATGAAGGAAACATTTGTAGGGATCTCTCTAACTCATTTTGAAAAACTAACAAGTGAAAATGACAGCTCAAGGCTAGCTATTTATATAAAGTTGCTCATTTAATGCCCCTCATAAATGTTGGTATGGTGGTGCTCTAGGTTGGTGAATAAGAAACAATTTGAAAACAATGGCGAGAGTAGCAGAGCCTGCTAGGCAGATGATAGTGAGGAGTCAGACATTTGATTGGTTGTTAACAAAAATGGATACTAGGGCTATAGGTCCCACAACATGGAAGGACATCAGATGAAGGCCATTTGGAATGGCCGTGGAGTGAATGAAACTTGCATGGGGTGGCCTATAGGGGTGGACCTACACTACTCCAAGGATTCCAATTCTGAGGAATGAAGGAAAATAGCTAAGGGAGTTCTACAAAGGCCTAAATCCTTGAAAATTTGAGGGTATCAAAATATGGTCAACTTAAGATGATTCCTCTAAAACTCATTGACTGCCTAGGACATAAAATAGGGGGCATGCAAAATGAGGTGGCAATGAAAAAGTGACCTAGCAAAGTGAAAAGAAAGAGGGTCCCTATTCCAAATAGGGCATATGTGCTATGGAAACAACAACATTTTTACTAAAAATAAATAAAATATTTCTTTGTAAGCATAATCTTCCAAACAAAAAACTTAAGAGAATTAAATTAGTAAAACATACTTTTTATTTATATTTCTATTTTCCCAAAAATTTAAAAATTCAAGAATGTTGCTAAAGGAACACAAAGACCACTAAGAGGGGGGTGAATCAGTGGGCTACAAATTTTAACTTTCTAATAAATAACATAATGAAATTTAAAATAATAAACCAAAATCAAAGGAAAGGCAACTAAACTAATCACACAAAGTGCATCCCACAACACAAGATGTACAAGGAAAAACCCAAGATGGGAAAAAACCTTGGTGAGAATAGTTGTTGGAGGCTACTATTCCAATCCAGCCTCACAATGAAATTTTTTTATTTTACAATGTATGGGCACCAACCCAATGGAACACCAATTTCAAGTTTATGAGCACCAACTAAATAGAACTCCTACCCCTAATTTGAGCACCCGCTCAGATGAGTTTACAATGACAGATTTTTTAATACAATTTTAGTATCGTGTTACAAATGAATTTTTGTAACTCAAAAGATTTCTACACTTATGTTAAACTTGCTATCTTCAAACAACTTCCAGTCTCAACTCACTTTGCAAGCATTCATGTACTAACTTTGAAAGACTCTATGATTTGCATTCATAAAATAAGTCTCTACAAAACTAACACATTTCTCACAACTCTAAAACAAATGAGAACATTTTACACTTTGAAAAATGTCCATACTCTATTTTTATAGAGTCATCTAAAATCTTATCAAACCTCTCTTCTCTCCACTCGTGCCCTTCTCTTTCTCACAACCTTGGAGGTGGTTACTATATACACCTAAAATCAATCAAGAGAATTAATTAATTAGATGCAATTATTTAATTAATGAACCCCTTTAATTCATCTACTTATAAATAAGTTCCAAATTTATTTATATATTTCACACTCTTCTAATTCTTCAATCTAAAATCACATTCTTCTATTTTAATTAAATAAACAAATTCACATAGTTTGTTTTATTTAATTAATAATCTTTTCACTAAATTTAAATCCCAAATTTGAATTTAAGCACATGCCTCCAAATTTTCCTCTTTCCACCTCATCAAGTGTCACATGAATTTAAATATAACTAATATTTAAATTGGATTATCCTCAACCAATTCCAAAACAAACTTTGGACACTTGGCTTCTTCACACATTTTATTCCCTCATACACTTGGTATGTTTCCCTTGGTCAAGGGAACATTCTCCATGATTCTTTCTAACTTCTTCCATTTCCACCATTCATCTCTCATGCTGAAATCTTGACTGTTGATTGCAGCCATATCACAAGATGCTTTGGAAATCCTATAAATACAAGCTCAGTATATAGCATTTTCAATCTCATCTTTGAGTAAACTTACTATACAAAAATCACATTGGAGCATTTGAGCATTTAGAGAAATTTAACATTTAGCATTTGAGCATTGTAGAATCATTTTTTTTTAGTATATTGGCTTAGTTTAGTGTTTTCATTTCCATTATCATCTTAGCTTTTATACAAAATTTGCATCATAATCTTTAGTATCATATCCATTGTCATATCCCCATTTTCATTTACAACATCATAATCTTAGCATCATATCATTTATATATTAATAACGTAGCATTTTAGACAACATCTAATTTCTTAGGTTGTCATCCAAATAGTCATAGAGCAATATACCAAATCTAAGAGCACCTATGATTTAGAGGATCCTTGAGAATAGAGCAATGGAACAATTTTATAGAATTTGTTTTGTTTGCAATTAGATTAGTTTTATGATTCAATTATCTCATGTAATATGTTTCATTTCTTGTGTGACTTTATTATTCTTTTACACATTTTACCTCACACATAAATTAACACCCACCATGGGGCCCAACCCCATTTTTAACAACTTTTGGAAAAGTTTTGCGAACAGGTTGGACGTGAACTTCTTTTAGTGTGACCATGAGTTCTTGCAGCACATATGAAACTTATTTTAGCGCATCTAGTCTCTATTATGGTGCACCTGAAAGATCTTTTAGCACATCCAACATCTGTTTTGGCACATATAGGGGGTTTCATAGTGCATTTGATCTTTATTTTAGTGCATCCATTATTTTTTATATTGTATAGGATAGTCCTTTTAGTGCATACGAATGATCTTTTAGCATATCTTATGACTATTTTAACACATCTAGGTAATTTTGCAAAATTTCAAAATTCTAAAAACTAATTGATGTTTTCTACTTGTAGGTACTTTTATACACTAGTCAATGTTAATGATATCATACTACTAATGATGTATGCAGGGGCTGGAGCTTTTATTGTCTTCTTTTAATTAAATTAGGAACCTAGTTTAATTAGAAGGTTAAAGAATCCCTTTTCTTTTTTGTTTGAAGTGATAGGCCTATGCTCTCCCCTTAAATGGGTGACCAGAATACCAAACTCACTAATTTATGCTTTGTTAACACCTTTAGAAGGCCTTCCATAGTGGGAGAAGGTACTCACCCTACGGGAAAAACCTAAGTGGGAACAACCAAATCTAGGTTTTCCAACCCACTATAATCAAGAGAAAATTTAGGGAAAGTTCACAATTCAATGGTAGTGTGCAAGATAACCATCCCCAAATCCATTGTTCTAAAGGTTGGGAGGTCTCCTGAGGGATTTTATCTATTGTCACATCAAATAGAAACCCTTACTATTAACTCTAGTTTAGAATCCAACCAAGTTAGTTTTCGAACACTTCTAATATCATAGTGCAAGGGGAGGGAAGAATATGCCCCCAAGATACTCACCATATAACCATCAAGGATTTCTCACCAAAAGTGGAGGATTTAGATTTGGTTAAGACTTGGGAAAAGAAAAAACATGGGCACCCTCTAGGGGGTGACATAGATATGTGAGCTAACATGGTTCTAAGATGTGGGTTGTGGTATTTTAAGTGACCCTTGAGAATAGAAAAGTTCTTGAATTGTCTTCTCTTGTGCTATACCTGTGGAAATTGAAAGAATTAGATCATATTCTTGAATATACATTCAATTTTTAGTTCCTAGGTGGAAACAATTTTTTGACAACTTGCTATTATGTTTGAGGTCATAATTTGAGAAAATCATCCATTTAAAGCACTTAATTCCCATAATTCACAAATTAGAAACCAAGAAAAAATCCTTGTTCAGAAAACCATACCTTGGAAACATTCAGATTCATAGACTAAGAAGTAGAATAACTAGATAGATTGGGAAAAACACTGAGCATTTCCAAATTAGCGCATACAACCTCAATTTCAGTGCATTCACTGCATTTTCTAGTGCATCTATGCAATCTTGTAGCACATACATACACTGTTTTAGTGCATCTAGGCCATTTTTTGGTGCTTTCACTGCACTTTTTAGCACATTTCCAAGCTCTTTTAGTGCATCCACATCTAGAATACTTAGTTGAAACCACATCTAGGAGGGGAAGTCTAGTGCATCCTTGGCCTTTTCTTGTGCATTTAGTCTATTTTCTAGTGCATCTAAGTCATCCTTCAGTGCATTGATTCTAGCTTTTAGCGCATACACCATCTATTATGGCGCATCCATAACATCTTTTAGCACATCTTGGAAATAGTCTATCCCATCTAGGATATTTTCTAGCACATCTATGAAACCTTTTGGTGCATCCATACTCTTTTTTTGAGCACATCCATTAAATGAAAAACTAGAGAGTTAAATTCATCCCCTGTTCGACAATTTAAACCAGAATTTAGAATCTTTTCCAGTCTAGAATTATTCCTCAAGTACACTAGAGTCTCAAACTTGTTGAAACTGACATTTACAAGTGAAATTCTTCAAATTAAACCTAGATATAACATCTCAAAGTGTCTAAATCATCAAACTTATGATACCTCTAATTGTCAAGCTAAGTTTTCTCATCAGGATTTGTCATCCTTTCATTACAAAACAAATTTGTATAATTAGATTAAACTTAGTCTCATCAATCAAATTTGTCATTTTATTTGAATTAGTTTTTATCCTTGGCACTCCTCCAAACAAAGATCAAATTTTAGTCAAATTAAAATACTTTTATGCCCATTCAAACAAGATTACAAAAGTAGAAACTCAAAGAAAAGGAACCTGAAACTCAAAACACCATGGATGAACCTAAAGAAAATTCGTTTAATAATATCCAAAACACTAAAGGAGAGGAAATAACTAAGGATGACATCCAAGATGCTAAACAAGATCCAAATTTCCATAAGTTCGTAGAATTTTTTTTGAAAGGGATGGGGAAAAATACTTCCTAATGTTGGCTAATCAAGGTATCAAACTTCCACATAAATTTCATGTTAATAAATTGAAAGAACCTCCTAAAAATCCTAAAAATGATTTAGAAAATATAGAACTGGTGGTTTCCTTAACTCATCAAATTAAAAACCTCCAACAAAAAATCTTGACATGCAACCTCAAAAAGATACTTGATACAAGACATTTTCCCATATCCTTTTGATCAAAATATCAACATGATTCCTTTTCCCAAACATTGTGAATTCCCAAAGTATGATAAGTACAATGGTAAAATAGATCCAATAGATCATGTAAGGGAACTTTAAACCATTAGTCTTTAATTTACATACGAAGAAACTTACTTGATGAGATTGTTTCCATGAAGCCTAGGGGGACAATAATTGGAATGGTTCTCCAAACTTGCACCACCAATTAAAACAAATTTAAAGAGTTGGTTAACAAGTTCATCACCCAATACTCCTACAACATCCAACTCAAGATAAAAATGAAGCACCTTTGTAGCTGTTAAACATGCACAAGACAACAAAGAAGGGGGGGTGAATCAGTTGTCACAAAAATCTAACCTTAAATCTTTATCACTTATCAGATCTTCAAGCACACTATTTTGTTATTAAATGTAAGCATGAAACATAGGTAATAGAATGTAAATAAACAAAATTAACTCCATATTTTTATGTGGAAAAACCAATAAGGGAAAAATCATGGTGAGGATTAACTCACACTATATAATATTTTCAAAAGAGGCTCACTACCAAAAGAAGGACTGATTGTCCAAGTACAAAGGCTCACTGCCTACAAAAAGGTCTCACTATCCAACAAGGAAGCTCACTACCTACATAGGATTATACAAAATAGAATAAGGCTTTAGAACCCAAAATGAACTGGAAAGATACACCTATGATGTGCTGATACAGTTCTAGTGATGCTCAGTATTCAAACTTTACACCCTTCATTCCTCGCTCACCAACAACTTCCTTTCTGATGACACCTTCACACTCATTATTTGCTCAATATTTCTTTTGTCTCTTTTCTATTGTCTACTCAAACTTACTTCTCTTCACACACACACTCTCTTACCCTTAAACTATTTGCCATAAATGCATATACATATATTCAATATCCATCACAAGCATCAATTAGGTCATCCTAATTAGATACAATTCATTATAAGAGATATCAACTGTTGGATCCAAAATAATATTTTCAAAATACAATTTGACTGTTAGCACGATATATTGTTTTGGCCCAGATCACACAATAGGTCACACTTAATTTTTTCATATCATATCAAAATTATCTTAACAAGTTAGCCAGGAATAGTCTTCAATGCAACCTATAGAATAATGTAACTTCAATGTACAAGCATGAAAAACACGAAATATCCTGATCATGCATGCCTTTAACATCCATAAGTAGTTTCCCAAAACCACAATTAGCAATTGTCAACTATGGAGAAATGAAGACTAGAATACCAAAGGGGCCTCAAAAAATACCGAATTAGCCACTGAAGAAGATAAGATAGTTATACGCACCAATTTAGAGTACTAGACCAAACTACCAACATGGTGACATCAATGACAACATATAGATAACCTTCTCATTCTTCCAATAAACTCCCCCTTTTTCATTGATGGCAGCATGTAAACAAAATTCTCCTTCAAGCTCTCCTAGCATATCAAAATCTCTCCAACACCAATCTCTCCCCCTTTGACATGAATGGAAAAGGGCACCAAAAATGAGTGTAAACATGGTCACATATAAATTTCAAAAGGCTTCAAAAACTTCCAACAATCCAAAACATTTATGTAAACAAAAATTAAGTGAAGATGACATTCTTCACCTGGAATACCTTCTTATACCTTTCCTTGAGAATTGGATATAACTTCTTCCAGTTAAAAAAAATAGACTCCATATTTGTGCATGTACTTTCCAATAATCCTAATAGAGTAAAAGAGGGTGACCAAGCTACACCAGAAAATTATTTCTCAACATCTTTAGCATCAATAAGAATTATGGAAAGATGCTCCAACTAGACTTCAACAATTTCTATAAGAAGCCAAAAGGTCTTTGTTACATCATCTCTCTGTCTTTGTGTAATGATTAGTTCAGCCTATAGTTTACCAAATATTATCCTTTGCTTCCCTTCTTTATCTTCAAATATATCAAAAAAATTTCCTATGTTGTTCATCTCAACTTCAATCGCTTCAATTCTACTTTTGAAATTATCTACAACTACAGGCCACTGAAGACAATACTTGTAAACATCATAAACTTCTTTAACACACTTCTTTGTTTCTACAATCAATTTACACAATCTTCACATAGCCTTTTTGCATCTCCTTTGAACAAAGATTCCCATTTTTTGTCCTTTTGGACCTTCAAGCCACATCCTCTCTTCAACAATCTCAATTATATTTTCTAGCAAGAAAATAGAAACAACAGATACTTCAATTCCTTTCTGAAGTATATAATCTACCAAAGCATCATCAATTTTCAGTTTATCAATAGGCAAGGTAGCATTCCACAGTTCACCAATCTTCTTCATTTTTCTTTCAACTATCATAGACTAGATGTTATTAGGATTAGGTGATTTAGTGCTAGTCAAAGACTCTTTCTCCTTCTCATTTGAAATATCAATGATATCTTTAGTTATCTCTTTTCTCCTTTTCGATTCTAGAGGGGAATCATAGATAACAACCTCCATTTCTCTTTTTCCAAAGGAAGAACCCTCTTCAAATTGACTTGATGTAGATATACTTGAGCAAGGGTTTGCTCGAAAAGATGAGAAATACGATCTGCACATATTCTCATTATCTTCCAAAGACTCTAGATACTTATAAATTTGCTTTCCAATATGGATACCAAATTCCCACATCACATTATCTTTTCCTAGTAGAGAATTTAGAAAGTAAAACACCAGACATACTAGCAAGGATCCAAAATGAAATGAATAATTCTCGACCAATGACATTTGAACATTTTCAAGCAAATTATCAAGTAGTAAGCTACATAAATCAAACTATCTATTCTCCTTAACCATTGTGTGGGAAATATGTATGACAATAGCTAAAGTTGAGCTTTCATGGTTTCTGAAACAAATTTTATATAAGATACCATAAGCAACATACTTAATAGCCAAGTCAACAAGTGTATCAATCAGTAGTGCTCTAAGATCTCTATCAATGCCACTCAGCTCCTCCACATCTTTATGCTTCATAATTTTCTTTCTGGGGAGTTCTCCAACACTACATAATCTAGTGATTGCTTCAATTGCTTCCTTTGAAATCAAATAGAATTTTCCCAAAACAATGCTTCCATCCTTAACACAGTTCAACAAAAACAAGATAACCTCTTTATCTATAATCCACAAAAATTCACTCCATAAATCCCTAGGGTTTTTATATTCTATAATTCAACTTTGCTCAACCCTAGTTCAATTCCATTAATTTTCCTATGATTGTATCCTTCTACCTCAATCCTTTTCAGCTTCAAAGGGGTAACTCCACACAAACCACCATCCATTGCTATGATTCCTTGAAATTCAATGAATTTTTTTTATTTTCTTCTTTCCTTTTGCAATCACAAAAAAAAGGTTTCCAGATTACCTAAATCAATCTTTGAATTCCCTTTAGAAAGACTACAATCATGCCTCAAGATTTCTTTAGAGCACCTTCCAAAGACTTTAGATGCACAATTAACCAAAAGGCATCAAAATTTTTTACTTAACCTCGATCGAGTTTTCCCTAAGTGCATTAAATGTGAAAAACACATAAAGCTTCTAAACACATACTTCACTTAGCATAGAAAACCTAATTCAGTCCGCAAATCCTTAAACCAACATATTTTTCTCAGGTTCCTTTTCCAAAACCTTTGAATATAAATTCTTAACATTTAAACCACGTGCCATCCCCTGACACACCATTCTTCCAGGGGTTTTTATAATTTTCTAGTAATACTCCCCCTAAGACCATGTTGGGTCTAAATTTTGAATAAGTCATCTATACCTAGATGAGGGTATAGACACATAAAGAGTATCAAATTTTCCTTCTTCTTTCTTCTTCCATACCTTATCCATTTCTTGCTTCATCTCTTCTTTTTTGATCTTCCTTACCGGTTCACTCTTCTCTTCTGGAGGAAACTTCTTTTCTTTCTTGTTCTTGAAAACTTTAGAGACATGTCCAGGTTTATTGCAGTTATAATAGATCACACCTTTCTGATTAGACTATCCTCCATTATTCCTTGATCTACATTGATTTGCTCAATGTCAAAATTTATTGCAGTTATAGTAGTATCCATTAAAGCATGGGTTCATTCTGCCTTCATTAAACCTGTTCCTCATTACTTGACTAAAAATACTCACTTGAGATCCACATTATGTAGCCTTATGTCCAAACTTCCCACATTAAAAGAACTTTCTAGAAAGGGAGCCAGAAAACTAGTTCATCATATTCCTGCATTTAGTTTCTCTAAAATCATATTTGTTACAAGAAAAGAAAACACTATCAAAAGAGGGACACCTCTATGCATTAGGTTGTCTCAAAGGAGGTCTTCTTGCAAAATTCCTTCTCTACTTCCTCTTGCCTTGATTCTTCTTCACATCTTTAGAGCTTTCACCAACATCAACTCCTAAGCCACCTTTTTCTTTACATGGTTTTTTTCCTACAAGCAATTCTTCAAGTTTACTAGAGCTAGATCTGAAATTACTTTCACATAGTTTATCCTTCTCTAGATCCACCTTTAAGTTTACTATCTCCTACTCAAGTCTGGAAAATTCATTAGACTTATTCTACACCATTGTATTCAAACATTCTTTAAACCTCTTCTTCTCTTCTACTATCACTTTCAACCCAATTATCTATTGTTTCAACTCTTCACTAACTTCTTTCTGTTTTCCCTTAAATCTCTTCAATTTTTCCTTCAATTTCCAAACACATTTAGTTGATTCATCAAGATTCTCTTTTAGATCTTTGTTTTCTCTTTCCACTTTGTCAAGATCTTCAAGAGCAGTATGGAGCTCTCCTTTATCATCCATTCAACCAGCCTTTCAGTATCCTCCTCAAGTGGTTAAGCTCTACACAAGGAACAACAAGCTCTTATACCAATTGTTAAATAGGTGAAGGACAACTAAGAGGGGGGGTAAATCAATTGTCACACAAATCTAACCTTAAATCTTTCACTTATCATCTATTCAAACACACTATTTTGTTATTAAATATAAGCATGAAACATAAATAACAAAAAGTAAATCAACACAATTAACACTAGTTTTTAACGTGGAAAACCCAATAAGGAAAAAACCACAGTGAGGATTAACTCACAATATATAGTATTTTCAAAAGAGGTTCACTACCAAAAGGACTCACTGTCCAAGTACAAAGGCTCACTACCTACGCACAATTATAAAAAATAAAATAAGGCTTTACAACCCAAAATGAACTAGAAAGATGCACTTATCATGTGGTGATACAATTTTGGTGATGCTCAGAATTCAAACATTACACCCTTCATTCCTCGCTCATCAACTATTGCTTTTCTGATCACACATTCAGACTCATTACTCACTTAATATTTCTTCTATCTCTTTTCTATTGTCTACTCAAACTTACTTCTCTTCACACACACACTCTCTTACCATTAAAATATTTGAAATATATGCATATATATATATTCAATGTCCATTGCAAGCATCAATTAGGTCAGCCTAATTAGATGAAATTCATTATAAAAGATATCAACTGTCAGCTCCACAAAAACATTTTCAAAATGAAATTTGACTATTAGCACGATACATTATGTTAGCCCAAACCACACAATAGGTCACACTTAATTTTTTTATATCATATCAAAATTATCTTAACAAGTCGACCAGGAATAGTCTTCAATGCAACCAAAAAAATAATGTCACTTCATTATACGAGCATGAAAAACATGAAATATCCTAATCATGCATACCTTTTCTTAGTGCAATTAATTAATTATTACACTAGCATAAGTTAACTTATCTCATACATCATTTAGTCCTAGGTTGCATTTTAATAAATCATTTAATAAAGGGGTAATGTCCCCTTCCATGTTTGTAGGGATAAGATTCCTTCTAGAAGATGAGTTGTCCTTCTAGAACTTATCTCAACATTTAATAATTTCCTAGATAGGGTTCACATGTCACATGTTGTCAGATCATGACACATGACAACATCTCATGCATTCTAGGTTTCCTCTCTTGCCTATATAATCAGACAACTTGTACATTTGTAATCATCTCAATCTCATAATGTAGATCAATATAGAATCTCCATTGTGCATGCCTAAGTTGGAACACTTTCTATGTGGTTGATTATCTTTCCTGGAAAGGGTCCTCCATTGAAGACTCTGGAGCTTCAGGGACTGTGCATCCATAATCTCAACATGGTATCAAATGTTGTCCAGTGAAACGTCAACCCTCAATCAAGAAAGTTGGTGTGCATGATTCTTTGCAAGCTTAAGGTTTCCATTGAAGGCTACTTCACTCCACTCAGGGACCAAGCTGATTTCTAAAGTAGATATAGTCAAATTTGAGCTCGCCATTGTCTTCAGAAGGCCTCGAAACCATAGGATCACCTACCCAATCATCAAAATCAAATACATCAACTCAGGAGCCATCAAAGGTATTTGGGTTTGAAAAATCAATCATACTATCCATACAATTTGTAGTAAAAAAATCCACCCTAGTTAGTTGTCCTCTGAGGAAAAAAAATTTAGTCATAGGCACTTTTTTTTCAAAAAAAAATTAGGGCATTTATCTATCTATTTTAGCAAAAAAGAATTGGCATTTTTTTCTATAGTTTTAGGAAAAAAATATATTGGAGCGACTGGCATTATATTCATTGGTTGACATATTTATTTATCAAGGGATTTGATTTGTTAAATCTCCAATTGGCATATATTTGAATTTAATTTTTTTTGTATATGTAGTCGGCATAAATTATTTGAGGATCTTTGATTTTTTAATTGCATTTTATGTAATATTAAAAAATCATATCAAATTGTTTTTCGGCCTACTCAATTCAAAATCTACAGAAAAAGGTCGGCATATTCATTGCAGAGGGAGGGTATATTGTTGGCCTTGTCACATCCGACCGGGCCCCCTGTTCACCATTTTACATTTACCAGTGGTCTCTACTGAATATAATCTACCTGCCAGTTCCTATGTTTCTTCTTGACCAATCCACTAGCGTACACTTCTCCAACAATCAACCCTCGGCATTGACTCCACTCCTATCGATGCTGCTTCTGCCAGCCATTTGTCAGCAACACCATTTATGACTTGTCCTGGCTCCTGCCAACCGCTCTTTTCTTCGATTGCTGATGGATTGTTCCTTCACTGGTTGACTACCTTCATTGCCCTAATCACTGTTTCAGCTTCCTCCAGCTGCTCCACCAATCCTCCATTGATGGAGTCAACCGATAGCACTGCACAACCCATTTCTTAGCTCTAATGCCACTTGAGGTGGGACCCTTTTTCTTGCCAACATTTGCATTGCAGTCATATTGGAGACCAAGTGCTAGTGCCTGGGGCCTAGACTTTTTGCTCCATTTTAGCCTATAAAGTTCCTAATCAAGGCCTTTTTTTTGTTTTATCATAACTTTTCACCAAGGTATAAAAAATTAGCAAATGAGATACTATCAAAAAGGGAATTTTGAGCACTTTCCAGTGGTGAGATCAATTCTGTGAATTTTTTCTCATAAAAAATTCTACAGACAACTAAAGAAAAAACCCTAATTTGGACTCAAAGGCTCGTAACTTTGCACCCATTCATCAGATTTCGGTGATTCCAGCAGCATTAGGAAGTATTTTTAGAGCTTTTTTTATTAGTCTAGACCCCTTGATCAATTTTACCTCCAAGTACTCTTGCATTGATTTTTTTAGTTTGGTGCATTTTTTCAATAACTTGGATATCTTGAAGCTTGGGAAAATAAATTTTGATCCAGGTAGCATCCCTTTAGTTGTACATCATCGTTGAAAGTCTTTATTTGTTGTTGAAGGTCATTGTCTTTGTATTTTGGAGAAATTTCATTATGGGGCTTGCATATACTCCTTTGCTATGTTGCACAAAGGTAACTATAAACAATGGTGGTATGGGATCATCCACCATCTCCAATCACTTGATTTATTGCCTCATCTATATGGTATAGTTCCCCATCCAAGTGAAGGTATTCATGAACTTGTTTGGAGTTGTAGTAGATACACTATCTTGGAGATCATTGAAATGCAAGTTGATTGTGATGTTTTGAGATCTATTGATCATTGTGATTATCCTCACATCCTTTTGAATAAGATTTAGGAGATATATGGAGGATCAAACACTCCACCCTTCCCCAATGCTCAAGATTCAGAATGTCATTCCTCAAATCAAGTACCACATGATGATATTATTGTGTAGGAGGTTTACTTCCTTGAATCTTCCAAAGAGGTTGACAAGGTTCCCTCAGATGATTGTTCTCCATCAGAGAAAATCGGTATCCCTTCACATTTAGTGTTTCCTTGTCCAAATTCATTGATTGAGGCTTCCACTATCATCATTCATCAGGACATCTTAAGTTTTCCAAACTTGACATCACATGATGGATTTGTTTCAGGTATCACTGACTTGGCTACTTCTATAGGTTTGGAGGAAATTCTTGAGGAGGTATCACTCCTCTATTCATATCACACTTTGGAGAGTTATCTTGAGTCTCCTCATCCCTCTTTATCAACCTTGATTGGGAATCTAGAGACTATCTTGGAGGTACTTGTTTCTCTTCAAAAATTTCATGTTTGAGATTTCTTGCCTATCATTCCATTTTGGATTTGAGGTTTCTTCAACATCTACCATTGGATTGGCTTCAGAATTATTTTTAGTGGTTTTGAGGACACTTCATTCAGGGGGGCTATCAAGTCTCCATCACATTCATCATATCCATCACACTATAATTGGATATTGTTCAACATCAGTTTCCACATCATCCTAGTTTGTCACCCTCTTCATTGATTGTGGCATCTTCATTTTCAGGGAAGGAGACACTTGAGAAGAGTTCAAAGGCACCATCATCATCCATATTCATCCTTCCTTCATTCAATTCCTATCCAGAATGGGAAGCATCACTACACTTGCACTTGGTTTTGTTTCTTCCAAAAGGGAGACAAGTTGTTTGTCGACATTGGATCTTATTTTGTCTTTAGATACTTACCATTTTTGTAGGTGATCACATCTTCTAGGGGACTATATAGTCTCTCTATTTCATCCCTATGGGGAGGCTAATGTATTGTATCCATGTGATAGATGGTGTACTTGGGGGGTATTTGGAAGTCCTCCATCCTTCCCATCCTATCTCACACTTTTTATTTTTCTTTTTTACCCTTTTTCATCTCCTTTTTGGAGAGGGGTTTTGTTCCCACTGGGTTTTCCCCTTTTCTCTAGTTGTGGGAGATTTTTTGCATCTTCATGTAAATGGGTACCTAACATGGCCTCGTAGCCAGGACCCATCATCATCTCATCATTTTTGCATAATCATTGCATTTTCCACCCTAAGTTGAACTTATGGGGGGTGTTAGTGTAATTAATTAATTATTACACTAGCATAAGTTAGCTTAGGTCATACATCATTTAGTCCTTGGTTGCATTTTAATAAATCATTTAATAATGGGGTAATGTCCCCTTCCATGTTTGTAGGGATAAGATTCCTTCTAGAAGATGAGTTGTCCTTCTAGAACTTATCTCAACATTTAATAATTTCCTAGATAGGGTTCACATTTTATCACATGTTGTTAGATCATGACACATGGAAACATCTCATGCATTTTAGGTTTTCTCTCTTTCCTATATAATCAAGCAACTTGTACATTTGTAATCATCTCAATCTCATAATGTAGATCAGTATAGAATCTCCATTGTGCATACCTAAGTTTGAATGCTTTTTCTGTGGTTTATTATCTTTCTTGGAAAGGTTCCTCCATTGAAGACTCCAGAGCTTCAAGGACTATGCATCCATAATCTCAATACCTTTAGCATCCATAAGTAGTTTCCCAAAACCACAATCAACAATTGTCAACTATGGAGAAATGCAGACTGGAATACTGGAGGGGCAACCAAAAATAACGGATCATCCATCAAAGAAGATAAGACAATTATACACACTAGTTTAGAGTACCAGGCCAAACTACCAACATGGTAACATCAATGACAACATATAAATAACTACTCATTCTTCCAATAACAAAACAAAACAAAAAAATGGTGAATCATTCCTTATATTTTTGCAAAGATGGAGAAGAATGTTTGCAAGATATTATTGTCCCATACCTAAAAAAGAAAAGATGGAAATCTTTATTGAAAAACTAAGTGATGAGATGAGTTATAGACTCAAATTACAATGGCCTCCTACTTTTGAGAAGATGATTGAAAATGGAATCAAAGTTGAAGAATCTTTGGTCAAAAGAGGAGTCATAAAAATTTACAAGGAAAACAACTCAACAAGCTCCTCTAACAATTATACTAGAGGTGATAAACAAATTTTTTGGAAACAAAACAAAAATACTAGTAAAAATGATGCTTCAACTGAAACAAAAAGTGAAAAATAATATTTAACTTGATAGCAGCTACCACCAAAACCAATCAAAACAACAATCCAACCAACAATAAAAATAATAACCAAAATGTCAATCAAAACAAAAATTAGGTCAATGCTGAAGCTAAACCACCACAATATTGGACATCCTCAAATTGAAGAATATTCACACCTTTGGGACAGTCATTAGAATCAACATTAAAGGAGCTTCTTGCATCCAAGGTTATAACATTACCTGAGGCAATAAATTGGGAACCACAAGTTAAACCTTCATGGTGGAATGATGCACATTATTGTGACTTTCACAGAAATAAAGGACATAAAACCAATGACTACATCTAGCTAAAAAATTTGATACAAGACTTGATTGATAACAAGACAATATTTGTAGGACCCCAAACAAATAATGATCATGGAGCATTCAAGAACCCTTTACCAAACTAAAAAAAAGGGGAGTCCTCTTCATCAAACACCAAAGGAAAAAATGTGAATTATGTTTATGATTCTACCATTCTCCATATTGAAGTAGTGGAAGATCAAACCAATGAAATCAAAATCAAGGGCCAAAGAAACATTGCTGTAGTTGAAACCCATCTTCATGGCATTCACACCAAATCACATCAAAATAATGACATTGTACTAATAAATATAATCACAAACCTTGCTGCAAGTGACAATAAAAATAATGTCATTAAAATAAAAGAAAATAAAGATCACCAATCATTCAATGCAATCACAAGAGGGAAAGCTAAAGTGACATTGAAAGGAGTAGTTGCCTCCTCTACATCCAAAATAGTTATTGTCCATACAACTCAATACAACATAGTTGACCAATTCCAAAAAATACCAGCCCAAATATCCGTATTGGAACTGCTCAAAATTTCACCAGCTCACAAAGAAATCCTGGAACAAGCTTTAGTAGCCACCACAATACCAAACAATGTAGAAGTTTTCCAATTTCAAGCTATTGTGGAACACTTGACCACACCTCATTGCCTATCATTTTTTGAACATGATGATGTATCAATTAACCACCCACACAATGTTGCTCTCCAAATTGAGGTTTTAATTCACAAACATCGTGTCAAATGTGTTCTAATAGATGGTGGAGTTGGCCTAAATATCTGCACTCTAAAACTTGTTCGTGCACTTGGATATTCATAAAATTTTATTGATGCTAGAAGGAAAATCACTATAAAAGCCTATGATGATGAAGATAGATCCTCCCAATGATTGATTGTCTTACCACTTCAAGTGGGATTAGTTGTCAAAGACATAAGATGCCAAGTGCTAGAAAAAGAGTTGACATGCAACATACTCTTGGGACATCCTTGGATTCATGAGATGTAAAAACTACTGTCAACATATAATTAGTGTTTGAAATTCCATTTTAATAGGAAATAAATCATTATTTTAGCTGATTCCAACAACCCACAATATTGCAACACACTCAAAACAACACAAGATACTTTTGTGCCACACAACAGGGAAGCTACAACTCCTAGTTCATCCTACAAGGAAAGACAACTAAATTCCTTTTCAAAATTGGTTGAGAAAAATGACCAATCAAAGGATAAGGGTAATCAATGATTCTACTATATCAAGTAAGGAAATTCAATCAAGTTCTTTGTAAAATCAGCTTGATGGAAAGGTTCAATCAATAGACAAAGGTGTTGGTGATTATACTCCATCAGATCATGAAAGAAAACTAAATTCCTTATCAAAATAGGTTGAAGATATCCAATTGAAGGAAAAATGAATGGGGGAATACTCATTTGAGCAATAATTGTGTCTATCACAACTCTTATCTTCTCCCAATTCATATGGGAAGTTGTTCACATCAAGACAACAATCCTCACAACCAACGATGCTCTTTAATGGCAAGTTTGTAAAATCAGGCACTTTAGTGGATGAATCATAAGAAAAAGATGTTTTGAATTGGTTGTACAAGGATGAAGAGCAATCACAAGCATCAACCTTTAATGTACAAATAGAGCAATATGACAAAGTGAAGACAATCCTAGAAAAGCTGGGATATGAGGGAAAAGGTCCTATTGGTAATAGAAAAGAAGGAATCATAGAACCAATACAACCCATCACAATGAATTCAAAGGACAAAACAGGACTAGGATACAAAAAACCAAAAGAGGAAACCAGGTAGTATGTTGTTGAGAGAATCCTTCAATTGAGAGATAGTTACAAAATAGATTCCAATGAATATAAATGGGATTCCATGTGTAAAGAATCTTGTCATGAAAAGGAAATTGATGTGATACAAAAGTATACACAAACACGTATGGAGGAACAAAGCTTTAGTTCTATGCCACTTGAAATTGGATCACAACACATTGATGACTCAAGTGAAGATGATTAGACTTCGAGTGAGATAAATACTTTGGAAGAGAGTAACATCATAGACCTTGATATTCCTATTGGAAACTTTGACTATGTTTCCATCATGACACTTACCCCTTTTGACCTTATCCAATTTGATGATTCCTTGCGATTAGTAAACCCTGAACTGATTGATTGGGACCAAACTGAATTGGTTGACATACCTTTCTTTCCAAATGATGAATCCATTACGAACTTCATTTTCTCTGATAATCCTAAAACATGTTCCATCATTGAATCTCATAACCAATATTTAGACAAGGGGGGAGTGCCAAATATTTTAGCTACAAAACAATGAATATCAAAAATAGATTTAATGGTGAAAACCATTTAATGATAGTATTAGATCAAGAAAAAGTAAAAATAAAGAGCACATCTAATGGTGAAAACCTCTCCAAGGCACTGAAATATGGGAGATTTGACACCCTTCCTGAACACTATCATGAGAGATCTTGATTATTGATTGAACCTACACAATATATCAACATTGGTACAAATGAAAAAGTCAAGACTCTACATCTCGTAGTATCAATGATAGAGGAAGAAAAACCAAGCTTTGCTAAATTCTTTGAAGAGAGGAAAATCAACATTTCTTGGTCCTACACTGACATGCGAGGTATGGATCTTGAGCTTATCATGCATCATTTATCTCCACCCACTAGAGTAAAGCCAGTGAAGAAAAATTTGAGAAAAATGCACCCACAGATCACCCTCTTGTTGAAATATGAATTGAAGAAACTATTGGATGTAGGATTTATCCAACCTATTGATTATGCTAAGTGGATATCAAACATTGTGCCAATTTCAAAACCTGACCATAGCACCAGGATATGTATGGATTTCAAATATCTCAATAGGGATTTCGTGAAAGATGATTTTCCTTTACCTAACATTGATATCATTGTATGTTTAACAGTAGGGCATGAAATTTTATCACTTATGGATGGATTTTCTAGTTGCAATCAAATTAAGATAGCACCAAAATATCAAGATAAAACAACCTTCACATGTCCTTGGGGTAATTTTTGCTAGAACATAATGCCCTTTGGGTTGAAAATTGTTGGAGCCACATATCAGAGAGCGATGACCACCATCTTCCATGAAATGATGCACACCTTTATGGAAGACTATTTAGATGAATTATTAGAAAAATCATTCACTAGAGAAGGATATCTAGAAATTCTAGACAAAATCTTCACTCGATTGGAGAAATTCAATGTAAGATTAAACCCAGAGAAATGTGCTTTTGGTGTGACGTCAACTAAACTTTTGGGGTATATTGTATCAACTAAAGGCATTGAGGTGGATCCTTCGAAAGTCAAAGCCATCATGGAGATGCCTCCTCCTAAGAATATCAGCCAACTTAGATATTTATAGGGATGATTACAATCTATTAGGAGGTTCATCACAGAAGTGGAAGATAAAACTCATCCTTTTAATCATTTTCTCAAGAAGAATGTTTATTTCAAATGGGATGAAAAATGTGAATCAAATTTCAATCAACTAAAGCAATATTTGATGTCACCACCCATATTGGTACCACCAACTAAAGGAAAACCATTATTACTCTACATAGCAACAATTGAGGTATCTTTGGTTGCTCTACTGGCACAAGAAGACTCTATGGGAAATGAAAGGGATAATTATTACATTAGTAGGACCTTGAATGGCTAACAGATCAACTACACATTTATTGAAAAAGATTGTATCGCAGTAGTATTTTAAAATCAACAACTAAGAAATTACAAGTTGACCCACACTATCAAACTCATAGCTAAAATTGATCCATTGAATTATTTGCTCAGCAAAGCTGCTCTAATAGGAAGACTAGCCAAGTGGGTAATGATATTGAGTGAGCTTGATATCTAGTATATGGAAAGAAAAGTAATCAAAGGTCAAACCATAGTGGATCAACTAGCTGATGCACCACTACAAGATGATCATCCAATGAACATTGAGTTTCTAGAAGCTGATGTCCTAATAGTATCAACACAACAATGTATGTTATACTTTGATGGATCTTACATGCAACATGGATCAAGCACAAGAATCTTGTTTGTCATGCCTCAAGGACATACCATTCAAAATTCTTGCAGGTTTATGTTCCCTTGTACTAACAACACAATTGAGTATGAAGAATTGATCATTGGAATCAAAGTAGGAGTTGAATGGAAGATCAAAAAGTTGCATGTCTATGGTGATTCCCAACTAGTCATAAACCAAGTGAATGATGATTACTAGACAAAAGATGATAAATTGATGCCATATAAAAGAATGGTTGATGACTTCAAAAATTACTTTTTAGAGATTGAATTTGAGTATATTCCTAGAGGTGACAACAAAGCTATTGATGCCATGGATACCATTACCTCTCTCCTATAGATACTTGGAAAACAAACTCTTTATGAGTTCATGGTGGAGCAACTATTTAACCCTGCCCATGATAACCTTGTGTACCAAGTCATATACCATCTATTCAAGGTTGATGCTTCTATCTATGGGAAGGTCTACGCCTACCTAAAATAAAACACCCTACCACTAGATCTATCCTGAAACTAGAAATGAAACTTTATCCAAAAAGTAGCTCGACATACCCTAATAGTCGATGTACTTTATTGACAAGGTCTGGATGGCACTCTCCTTTAGTGTCTTGAATGTAACAAAGCTAAAAAAAAATTATGCAAGATTCATGAAGGTATCTATGGAACACATTCAAGTGGTATCACTCTCACTAAAAAACTCCTATGTTTGAAGTATTACTGGACAAAATTTGAGGAGTCATTTCAATTTGTTAAGAAGTGCCAAAAATTTCAAATCCACCAAAACTTGATACATGCACTAGCACAATAATTGTAACCATTCACATCAATATGGCCTTTCTATAGGTGGGGATTGGATCTAATAGGTAAGATTCATCCATCGTCTTCCAATGGGCATAAGTTCATCATCACAACCACAAAGAACTTTATGAAGTGGATTGAAGTTGTTCCTTTGACCACCATCATTGGAAAACAAATTGTATCCTTCATCCTAAATTACATCATCTATTAATATGGCATTCCTCAATCCATTATCACAGACAATGCTAGACCTTTCAAGAATCAGAATGTCCAAGAACTTTGTGAAAGGATTCATATCCAGCATTAGTTTTATACACCATACTATCCTCAGGGAAATGGCCAGGTAGAGGCCTCAAACAAATCCATCCTAAATTTTTTGAAGAAAACCATCAATGATGTTGGACGTAACTGACACATTCAACTAAACTCTACTTTGTGGGCTTACAGAACTAGTATCCATAGCCTGACAGAAGCCATACCCTATGCTCTAGTCTATGGATCAGAGGCCATTCTACCTATTGAGGTTGAGTTACCATCGCTTTGTGTGTCACTAAAGGGGATCATTTCAGATGAAGATTATCGGGTCTCTAGGCTACAAGAGTTAGAACTATTGGATGAACATCATTAGTATGTCATGGATCACTTGAAAGCTTATCAGCAGAGGATAGCTAGAAGTTACAATCATAGAGTAAACCCAAGAACATTTTAGGTGGGTGACTTAGTCTTGAAAGGAAATCCCCATAATCAATAGGATTGAGAGAAGGGGAAATTTGAACCAAACTAGCTAGGTCCCTTTGTTATTGTATCAAATTGTGGATTAGGAACCTATCAATTGTCTACACCTTAAGGGGATCTATTTGATTAACCTCTCAACAACCTACATCTCAAGAAATTCTATAGCTAGTTTATCCAGTGCATCAGAAAAAGTCCTAGAAAAATTAAAAAACATTAGAAAATGTCTTGCAAAATGGTTTCCTTGATGAAAACCTAGAAAACAGGCATCTTGGTGACAAAAAATAAAAATAAAAAATCATAAGATCTGAAAAAGTGTAATAAAAATAAGTAGTGAAAACCTGGCAATAGGCACTATTTGTGATAGATTAGCTTTTCCATCTATTTTGAGCATGTTGACCATTTTATCTCACCATTCGCTTTCACCATCATTCTTCCCATCATTGGAAAGCTTCATGTACATATCCTGGAATCACGGTCATGTCTCACCCTAGGACTAGGGGGAAAATCTCGAACTCACTAGGGACAATAAACTTTGAGCTTAAACCAATAGAAAAACAATAGTAGGACAACACAACAAAAACAACGATCATAGTACAACTTAACATTGAACATTGATCAAAATTAGTAACACATCAACCATTCAAATCAAATAGCCAAATCAATCAAATCAAAGAAAACTTTAAATGGATGATGTTCCTTTTGAATCATGGCTTTATCATGCTGGCATGTCTATTCAACTATTGTACTTTGATTTTTGTCATCATATCTCTGGAGCACCTCGATGATATTTTGAACTAGAGGAGCCAAGATGGAGTATGATTTTTCTTTGTCTGTTGTCTGTGAGTTGATCATTATTAAGTTGTGAAAATTTTTGTGAGATGTTCTCTACAAAGTATCACTGATGAAATTATGAATTTTCATAGGAAAATGATTAACTCTTGTCTTGTTATGTGAGAAATACTCAGGTCATCTCAGTTCAATTATTCCTAGATGCTTGTGTTAACTTGCACAATCAAAAATCATGGAAGTAGTACTCAAGTCATCATGGTCTAATTATACCATTAATTTTTTTACTCGCTTTCAACAATTTAAAGGCTCAATGATGATAAAAATTATGACAAATTGATTGTCCCAAATGACAACCTTTGTATATTAGATTGGCATGGTTAAGTTAGATTACATTCATATTAGTTTTGCATATGTAGTTATGGGGTTTCCAAGGCTTAAAAAATTTCACAATGATGCTATCTCTATTATTAATGGATTGAGTACATTTGGCATTAACCAAAAACACATCATTTTCATATAGTTTCATCATCATTTGCATACATTAGAAGGGTATGTGCAGGATCATGATGGGCCAAAAAGTGGCGATATGATGGGTATGTGTAGGGTATGTGGTTAATGACTTTTCTTTTACCCAAAATTGATGAAATGAAAAGGGTTTTTAAAGGAGATTCTTAGCTTTCCACCAATATAAATTATGCTTTACTTTGAATTAAATAAATAATAATTATTTATTTTCTATTTGAATTACAACTAAAGTCTTGATTGATAGACTGATTGAAAAATCTATAGCTTTCAAATGCTATCACTTTTTGAATCAAATATGCATCACATTCTATGATTTATGCTATAAGATTAAAAAAGAAAAATTGAATTTCATGAAGTTTTGACCAAGTTAAGGTGGTCGACATATGATTTTTATATTTTCTAAAAGTTGTAATAAAAATTCATAATTAATTATTTACTTGGAAAAAAATTGTAAAAAAATATGCATCACATCTGGACATGAGTCTTCTACTTATATCTAAAATATTTTAAAAAATATATTATCATTTTATTGTGGTTAGGGTGGTCAGATAGACACCTTATTTTTTCCCTGAAATTTAAGTACTATTGCATTGAAATTTCAAATTTTCACCAAATAGATTTAAAAAATAAATAAATAAACCTAGTAGTTTAGAAGCTACATTCAATTTTCTATAGATTATCTTGTTATATATTTTTTAAATAATATAGATAACTTATTCAAATTTTTACATCAAGTTGCCTAACTCTGATTTTTCTAAATTTTTTGCCACTTAAAGGCCTATTTTTTCCATGATGATCCGACACATACCTAGAAAGCATTCTCATATCATATATACATTATCACATCATTCATCCATCTATGCATTACATCATAATATCCACATTAGAAAACACAAAAATAAGTGTATAATATCTCACTTGCATATAATCAAAATAATTTCGTAATTAAGAAAATGATCCATTAAGAATATTGAAAGACATATCCAGTAGAGTAAGATTTCAAAGAAGAAAAATTTTCTAAGGAACATGACCGGTAAGCAGGTTTCCCTGTAAAAATATAATTCCATTATTATGAACATCTAAAACTAGTAGTGAAGATATATTTTCCAGGGTGTATGGAATACAACCTGTGAATTTGTTATTACTCAAATCCAAGACTGACAAAGGACTAATTGGATCAACATAATCATCATGTAAACATATATAAAAATCACACATCATTTACATAATCAAATCCATATCACATAGCATAAAACATCATCCATAAAGCATATAGAATCATCAATCATGCATTATCATATCATCATTGCATCCATACATAATCATTACATGAAGCATACATAAACATCACATATCATTTGCATAAGCAAATACATCCCACATAGCATAAAACATCATCCATAAAATCATCATTCATAGAATCATCATATCATCATTTCATACATACATAAGCATAACATAAGCATCATAAAGTAGAAATTAAATGCATCCATCATAGGAATCAATCATAGGAATCCATCATAAATCATATAAACACATAGATAATCATCATCGTTGCATATCATATATATCTCAAAATAATGTCAAGTGTACAAGGATATCCAAATATTGAGAGGTACATGTAGACATGGAAAATATTCCGACACACTTGATCTAGATTTACTAACATCATTTCATCCTGAATCATCTTCTTTGTTGGTCATCACCTTTCATCGCTTAATTAAATAAATCAATTTTATCTTTATTAAGTTGTTCTCTTCTATTAATTAAATAAGTCAATTTTATTTAATTAATCCTCTAATCCCTATTTTATTAAATAATCCATTTTATTTAATTAAATCTCTAAAGAAATCTTATTAAATTAAATAAATTAAACCTTATTTTATTTAATCTAACATCACCCCTCTTTAATTAAATAAATAAGAATCTTTTATTTAATTAAATCTATATCATATTCCTCTCAACTTTGATTTAAATGAATCCAAAAATCTAAATCAAATAGTCACATCAACTAATCTCCTATTAAATTAATCAAACCCTGGTTAATTTAATCCTAATCACATAAATCCTCTAGATTTTGCAACTTGCACATTAAAATGCATTTAAATGATTTATTAAATTTTTATTTTCTCTCAACATGGCATCTTTAGGGGAATATTCCTCTAGGTTTGAAAATCTCTCCAAGTGGGTTTGTCCTTTCAACAAAGCATTTAACCCTCTTTCATATCCTTGTGCATTGAGCCAAGTGGCATTTAATTCATTTTTTTCTCCCTCCAACATGTCATTTCATGAATTTCAAATTCTACCTAATATCATTTATTGTGCACATTCATCAAAATGTGCTCAAGCTTCTTCCATTCACATCTTGAAAAATGACACTTGGCCATTGGAGGTTGAATGATCCCACATTGCTCCATTTTTCCTCTTCATCTCTCAATCTTATCTATAAATAAGAGGCTTTTCTTCTCATTTTGAACACACAATCTTTGCTATTTGCACCCATATCTTAGAGAAAATTTATTATCTCCATACTTAGAGAAATTTCATCCATTTCCATAGCATTTTTTTATCACCATAGCTAGGATTATTGTAGATTTTATCAAGGAATCACATTGTTCTTCATCACCAAGTGGATCAATCTTCATCAAGATCATCAAGCTTGCAAAGGAGTTGGGAAAGGGCCAATTTCCACATCAAATTGGCACCAATTCCCCCATGGGATTGAGAGTTTTCATGTTGAAATAGGATTTCATTGCTTTTCTTGTCTTGTTCTTTATTTTCCTTCCCATTTTGAGCATTGTAGATGAATTTCATGGGGAATCTTAGTTCTAACTTGCATATGTGACTAACATTGTGTTTGCTTGTTGTGTTTGTGCAGGTCTAGGATTGGGGTTCACAGACATCATAAAAAATGGTAGTGAATCATCAATTTCATAGATGAATCAATGTATACATGTCCAAAATACATCAAGAATCATATATTAGAGTTATGTTGTGCTCCCCCTAGATGGTGCCAACATCACTAGACTAGTGCCTCCCCCACTAGACAAACTTGCACCAAGATCTCTCGGAAGTGGTTGCGTGACACCCCTGCTGGTAGTCCTAGTGTGAGTACGACTACTAGACTGTGTGTAGCTCTCTTAATGCTCTAGTGGAACAACCTCATGATACTTTATCCTATAAAACTCTGCCTCCCTGGCAGAGCGTTGTACCTCTCTGAAGTATTCTACTATACCTAGGACCTCTGCAACCCTCTGTAATCTCTTTGCTATGCAATCTACCTACTCAAACCACTATCTCAAAGTGCCCCTCTCTGCTGTGAGCATGGCAATCTATGCCTGTGTGTGAGCCTAGGCCTAGGTCTGTGCCTACAATAAAGCTTGTGCCTACTCCACCTAATCCTACAATGTTTGAACCTATAATGCAGCTATCTATGTCTACTGCTGCTATGAGGGCAGTCAGATCTCTACATGTTGCTGTGCTATAGCTACTAATTATTTCCTCTTTCGAGGAACTTTGAAGTCTCGAACATTAAGAACTAGACCTCCATCACCCCCATCACCTCCATCACCATCACCTCCATCACCATCTATGCCTCCTCTATCTCCATCTTTGTCTCCCTCATCATTACTTGCCTCCTCCACATCATCATCTCCTCCATCTCTCCTCCACCTATGTCCATGTACTACTACCCTCTCCTCATCATCTAACAATGGCACTTGCTCATCTAGGATAGAGATCTATGGGAATGGATGTAAGAAAAGGTATTGTGCTTACTCCTCAGATATTAAAGCCTCAATAATCTTTGGTGATAATCCCAAATAATGGCATATAGACCCCAATCTTGTATACTACAACATTATATGATAAACATGGCCCCCACTCTGTTGCATCAATCCATCATTGTACATAATGGGCCACTCCCTGGGGCATGCCCATTACCCAATCATACTGTTGTAGCACCTTCTTTAGTAGAAATCTCTCAATAATGAATTGTGTCTGACCAACCAAGTACATAGACTGGCACAAAAATGACATCTCGGTATTGTCCTCTGGCCACTGCTCACAATCAAGGTAGGGCCACCATGTCACTATCTCTATATCATCAAGTACTCTCCTCTAGTATTCTAGTTTTCCTAGCCTAGGCTAAGCAACTAGACTTGTATATGCATGAACATATGGTCTCATGGCTGGTTGTTGTATATATGCTACTAGACAAGTGACTACTATATGCTCCCATACCCATATTTGAAGCAATGTGATGCTAGTTAATAAACTGGCCCCTTGGAGGTAGACCACCTGATGTAAATCATGGTACAAATGAGCGAGCATGCAACATCTCCATGCATATCTAGTACCCTAGGTGACCATGCTCTCAAGAATTGGACCCCATCCAATTGGGAATCCCTTCGACCTATGGTCTGGACAAAGGAACCCTCCAATGAAACCAACAAGCACACATGGCAATGTAGCATAGTGCATTAGTCCCCTCCTGCTCAACAAAATCATATAATACAAGCTCTCCAACAATAGGTATCTATAGAATCTGAAAGACATCCTCTAGTGTCACTGTCATCTCACACATGGCTAAGTGAAAGGTGTTATGCTCACTATGCCACTTCTTTACTAAATTTGTCAATAGGCCCCTATTAATCCCAATTTGGGGAATATCTATCAAAGAGGACAATCTGCATCATGCAATAATGGCTATCTCATCCTGCACCAGGTGGGGTATCAAATCCCACATCCTAGGGAAATCCTCTCGAATCTATAGATTCACTAAAGGATCCTATTATCACAAAATATCGCAAATTAGTAATCTTGTCAATCAATAAAAATCAATCAACCTATCAATGTAATCAGCTCTAGTGAGACTTTGATCAAATCTTGTGAGCATCAATCTATCATTCAACCTTTCCTATCATGAGGTTTATCAATCAATCTATCAATGCACCTTTCCTATCATGAGGTCAATCAATCAATCAAACTATCATTGATCCTGACCTATCATGAGGTCAATTATCATTATCAATCATTAAATATCACCTATCATGAGATCAATAAACATCTAATCTATCAGGATCATCAATAAAAATCAAATCAAAGGCTTATGTGATCAAAAATCATCAAAATCAAGGAGTTTAATGACAATTATATCATTTTGACTTGGATGTGCTAAAACTATGTCTAAAAGTGCTAAAAAGTTGAATGCACTAGAAAACTACATGAATATGCCAAAATGATCAATGCACCATCAAAATCATTCAATGCACTAAATTTTGACTTCTACGCACAAAATCATTGAATGAACTATAATATTCACTAAATGTGCTAAATCCTACTATGTATGTGCTACATTTTAACCTGGATGTGCTACAAGACTTGACCTATGCACTACAATTGCAAATGCACTATTCAGTCTATGAATGCACTACATTAGGCTTTAGATGCACTAAAACTCCAAAAAAATGAATTCAAATGTGAAAAGGGATGGGAAAATGAATTACATAATTTACGAGGAACTTTTTTAGGGTAAGTAACCAAGGTCCATATGCTACTAGGCGGTTGTTATGTTGCACACACTTGAATCGGTGTGTGTGTGGTAGGGAATCATCATTTTGTTCAAATTTAAAATTTTGCTCAATCACTCTCAAATTTTAAAATCAAAATGCACAAATGAAATTCAAAATCACCTTTTTAACCTTTTAAAGGTTAATTAAGTGGGACTTTTATGGGATAAATTTATTTTATTTTTCAAAAGGGCTTAATTAATCAAATCATCACCTAGTGGGTTTAAAAAAAAAATTTGGGAGATAAATCGATTCTACATCATTAAATTTTGAAATCAACATCAAATCATTCAAATATCATCAAAATTTCAAAAAATTCCAAAAATCCTAAAAAATTCAAAAATTCATCGATTTATCTCTTGAGGGGGCATATATCCATCATCACCTAAAAATCAGCATCTGGGGCATCAAGTTTTTTGTTTGTCAGAATCAACAACAAATTATTCTTTGAAGCAACATCTAAACACATTACTTCAAAGAGGGGAAAAATGTATACACCTAAAATTGGTCAAGACAATTAATTAATTAAATAAAAGTTATTTAATTAATAAACCCCTTCAATTCATCTACTTATAAATAAATTCCAAATTTATTTATATAGTTCACACTCTTCTAATTCTTCAATCTAAAATCACATTCTTCTATTTTAATTAAATAAATAAATTCACATAGTTTGTTTTATTTAATTAATAATCTTTTCACTAAATTTAAATCCCAAATTTGAATTTAAGCACATGAATCTAACTTTTCCTCTTGCCACCTCATCAAGTGTCACATGAATAATTTAAATATGTCTAATATTTAAATTGCATTATCCTCAACCAATTCCAAAACAAACCTTGGACACTTGGCTTTTTCACACATTTTATCCCTCATACACTTGGTATGTTGCCCTTGGTCAAGGGAACATTCTCCATGATGCTTTCTAACTTCTTCCATATCCACCATTCATCTCTCATGCTAAAATCTTGACCGTTGATTGCTGCCACATCACAAGATGCTTTGGAAATCCTATAAATACAAGCCCACTCTATTGAATTTGTAATCCCATCATTGAATAAACTTACTATACAAAAATCACATTGGAGAATTTGAGCATTTACAACAATTTAGCATTTAGCATTTGAGCATTGTAGAATCATTTTAGTTTAATATCATGTCTTAGTTTAGTGTTTGCATTTCCATTATCATCTTAGCTTTTATGCATCATTTGCATCATAATATTTAGTATCATATCCATTTTCATATCCCCAATTTCATTTACAACATCATAATCTTAGCATCATATCATTTTTATATCAATCATGTAGCATTTTAGACATCTCATTTATTAGGTTGTCATCCAAATAGTCATAGTGAAATATACCAAATCTGAGAGCACTAATGATTTAGAGAATCTTTGAGAATAGAGAACAATAGAACAATTTTAGATAATTTTTTTTGTTTTCAATTAGATTATTTTTATGATTCAATTCTCTCATGTAATACATTTCATTGCTTGTGACTTTATTATCCTTTTACACATTTTACCTCACACAGTTACAACAACATATTCAACACTCATACTAGCAATGAACAATAACAATATTTTTATTATTACTACTATAGAACAAGGAGATTCCGTAGCCCTAATGTTTAAACAAATATTTTTTTAATACTCTTTCACTAACTTTCTGACTTTTCTGTAGCAAACTACCTACATATTTCTTATATATTCTATAGCATATCAAGCTAACATTCCTATAGTGGCATGTGAGTAACTTATCACTGTCATAATTTTTTTTTGCATCTACCCTAATCACCTTTTACAATATACTATGATTGCAAAAAGATAAAAACCTAAATATTATCCTTTTTCATGTTCCTCCATCTGCAAAATTTTAATACTTTTCTGGAATAGTTTAAGGATTTGATGCTTCTTCTTCTTTTTAGACTATCTTCCATTAATAAAATATGTCTCTTCTATATTTGAAATAACATAAATGTCATATCTCTTTTGCCTCCATTTTTCCACTTGAACAATAGCTTACAATCTGATATCAAATCAATAAGAAATAGAAAACCTAATCTAGTGCATCACCATCTTTTTAACAGCCTCAACAATAGGTATGAAAGATTAAAAAAAAACTTTTCATTTAGTGTTTCTTCAGAAGGAGACTTCACCTTCAAGCAAAGAATAACCAAAAAATATGATTTTTAATTGAATCATATTGAGCACAATACAACTTAGAAGATATGGAAAAATATTTAAAGCTTTTCATCCAATCACTACTATAGAAGTTTTCCTAGCAAGCAAGGAATAGAATTAGATTTTGTTTGAACAATAAGGAAATAAGATTTTAATAAAAGAAAAAAATATGATATCACCACCTTTCCATAAGTGAGGTGTCAACTTCAGGTTTAATCCACCCTACCTAGTGTTTAAAAAAAAAATGACTCAAGGTTAAGTCGACTACATATTATCCTATAGCTGTCAATGACATAACTGAACCAATCACCTTCAGCCATGTCAAACAACACTCCACACATCCATAAACCCTAGCAAGAGAACAATGACTTAATCAATCAAATATCCACCTCATCACCAAGTTATTACTAACACATCATCATGCCACAAATTCTTTACAACATACATTAAATTCCATGTCAATATTCTCTAAAGTTGTTTGTTTGCATATTTAAAATATTGACCACTACTGACTTTGAATTAAGTTGTTAAGTCTTTGTCACTGTGAAACTCTTGTCGCTATGCAGTAAACTTCCTGTCTCATGAACTCCACACAACTGTAACTGCAAAATTAGATGTTTCTATAGCTATACCTAATCCTATAGCTGCATACAAGATCTTGTAGCTGCATACAAACATTGTATTCCATGAGTTGACATCAATAGAAATCTCATGCTATCCAATCAAAAATAAAATTCCAACAAGCTGCATCTAATGCCAACAATCTCCCCCTTTGGAATTGATGTCAACCAATTGAATCACTATGCTACCAAACTAAAATTTGATCTCCATATTATATAGATAAAATTCACCTTCAAGATTCTTTCTCCCCCTTTGAAAATAATGACAGAGTTCCATTAAGAGCATTTACAAATCAAATACCACTATGCTTCCATAAATTTCAGACCATCATCTCCCCATTTGCCATAAAACTAAATAGATAGCTAACTAAACACACCACTTTCAGATTGTCCCCCCCTATGATGAACATAACAAGGTGCGTATTTAGCATTTAAACAAAAGATAATGCATGTTCCAGCATAAAGAGTAGCAATAATATTGGATAACAATAATCCTCATTGTTAGGAAACATGTAAAGGGTAGTAAAACATTAAAAATTACTATGAGAGCAACAACCATCTCTCCTTCAACTTCAAACTTAACACTTCTACCCCCTTGGAGTAGAACAAACTTAGGGATGTAAGATGAAATACAACAAGCTCCCTCTGAAATATAAACTTTCATATCCAACTAAGTGTTGGAAGAGGGAGATACAACTCCCAATCTCATTCTCAAATACTCAAATGTCTCTTTGAGAAATGGTTTGGTAATAATATCAGCTATTTGCTCACCAATATTCACATATTCAAGTTGAACTTCTTTCTCACTCACTTTTTCTCTCAAGAAATGGTACTTAATAGATATGTGCATGGTTCTTGAGTGCATGTCTAGATTTTAAAGATATTTATTACACTAGAATTGTCACACATAATGGAAATAGGTTTTGAATATTCTACATGAATATCTTTTAGTGTTTTTTTCATCTAGAGAACTTGAGAGCAACATGAGGCAACAAATATGTATTCTACTTTAGTTGTAGATAATGCTCAATAGATTCTTGATTTTTACTGTGCCAAGAGACCAATCTACCACCAAGGAAGAAAGCACCTCCACTTGTGCTCTTCCTGTGATCTATACATCCAACCCATTCTGCATCTGTGTAAGCTTGTAAAGTGAAGTCATCATGTTTAGCATACCATAAACCTGTTAAATAGGTGTAGGACAACTAAGAGGGGGGTTTGAATTAGTTGTCACACAAATTCAAACTTAAAACTTTGTCACTTATCAAATCTTCAACCACACTATTTTTTTATTAAATATGACCATGAAACATAGATAACATAAAGTAAATCAACACAATGAATGCCATATTTTTACATGGAAAACCCAATAAGGGGAAAAACACAGTGAGGGTTAACTCACAATATAAATATTATAAACTAAATACAAAGGCTCACTACTAAGGGCCCATTGCCCAAAGAGGACTTACTGTCAAAATACAAAGGTTTACTGCCTACAAATGACTCACTATCCAACAAGGAGGCTCACTACCTATAGATACAAAAGAGAACAAAAGATCCACCACAACAATTAAATCACATTCACAAGATTACAAAAGCCTTCAATTCACTGCCTTCAGCACACTCTTTCATCACTTTACGCTATCATATAATTCTTCACAACCTGCCTTGCTTTTATCATCATGGAAAAAATAGGCCCTTAAGTGGCAAAAATTCAAAAAATTAGAGTTAGGAAACTTGATGTAAAAATTTGAATAATTTATCTATATTATTTCAAAAAATATGTAAAAATAGAATCTGTGAATGAGCTTGAATGTAGTTTCTAAACTACTAGGTTTTTTTTAAAATCTATTTTGGAAATTGGAAATTTCAATGCAAAACAACACTAAAATTTTAAGGAAAAATAAGAAGCAGGTGTTTGTCTCACCATCCCTAACCACAATAAAATGATAATATTTTTTAGAAGATTTTAGATAAAAGAAAAGGACTCATGTCCCAATGTGATGCATATTTTTTTGTAATTTTTTTCCAAGTAAATTTAATTATAATTTTTTTATTACAAATTTTTAAAAAGATAAAAATCATATGTCTGACCACCTTAACTTGGTAAAACTTCATGAAATTCTTTTTTAAAATCCTAAAGTATATGAAGCATAGAATGTGACGCATGTTTCAGATTCAAAAAATGTGATACCATTTGAAAGCTAGAGATTTTTTTCAATCAGCCTATCAATCAAGAATTTAGTCATAATTCAAATAGAAAATGAATAATAATTATTTATTAAATTCAAAGTAAAGCATAATTTATATTGGTGGAAAGCCGAGAATCTCCTTTAAAAACCCTTTTCATTTCATCAATTTTGGGTAAAAAAGTTGTCAGCTACATACCCATCATATCACCACTTTTTGGCCCATCATGATCCTACACATACCCACCATTCTCAACCTTAGAAACATTTACTAAGGTTGGCCACAATACACCATTTCGTAAATTCAAATTAGGTCAAAAAATCTAAATTCCCACAGTGGAAAGGAATAAGACGGGACCAATAAAAACATAAAAATAATATTCTTGAATCTTCTACATGCTTCCTCAATTAAATTTTATTCTTCGAATGAAGTGTAAACACTAGGTCATCCAAACCTAATGAAAACCCAAATTATCAATGATGCACACACTTCCCAACAAGAGGATGACATGCAGATGACACAACATTCTTCATTATGCATGAGACTACATCTCAGAATCTTCTAGATACATCTGCAGCAAAACAAAAGGCTTCAAACACTGAACTCCTTTCACCAGTCAATACAGGCTATGTAGACACACACATAAACATTGAAACATGATTTATTGATCACCAAACCACAAAAATTTTCACCAAAGCATGGGAAATACCTTCACAAGATATCTACTAGATTTGCATGATCTAAAACAAATCAGTAGAGGAATGCAGAGCAAACATATTTCTCTCAGTCCACATAACACTAACACTGCCAGTAGAACACATATACTAGTGGACACAACTTCTACGTACCATCTCATTGGAAACTAAAAATTAGCCTATATCATCATTAGATCACCATAAACACACCTTCATATCTACACAAACATAGGATCACCATAGGAGAAATGTGGAGCACATATCGAAGCACACACTAAATACACTCAACACTTTGACTTAGATCTTATTTATTAATTTTCTCAAAAGCACTTGGAAACTCATCATACCAAAATATCTACAACACCATAAATTTAGCTCCATGTACTCACAACATGTCACCAACATCTCAACCATACATGTACAATCTGCAACATACTAAACAGTGTTGACATCAATGACAACATTAATGACAACACCATTAGACAAGCTCATACTTGCAGCAATCTCCCTATTTTTCATTGATGGCAACACATAACCTTTTCTTCCCCCTTTGACATCAATGGAGAACAACAACTGCTTTGATTACTCCCCCTTAGGAGTACACTCATACTGAAACAATGAGAAAGCTTTTCTACTCCCATTGCGGAGTAGACACATGAATCAATCCAAGAAAATGAAGAATCTTGGAATTCATTGGACTGATGCACCTTCATGTGCACCTAGTTAGGAGAGAAAATGACCCCCAACCTTTCCCTAAGATTCTCAAATTATCCTTCAAAAGAGCCTTAATAAATATGTCCACAATTTGTTTCCTTGTAGTTACATACTCCAATCTAACCTAATTCTCTAGTACATTTTCTCTCAAAAAATGATACTTGATAGATATGTGCTTCATTCTTGAATGAATAACTAGGTTCTTTGAAATGTTTATTGCACTTGTATTGTTAAAGAAAATAGAAATAGGCTCATCACATACTACTCCAATTTCCTTCAGGGTTTGCTTCTTCCACAAAACTTGTGTACTATAGGATGCCGCAACAATATATTTAGCCTCTGCAGTGGATAAAGAAATTGAGTCTTTCTTTTTACTCAGCCATGAAACTAGTCTTTCACTAAGAAAGAAAGCACCACCTCTGGTACTCTTCTAGTCATCTATACATCTAACCCAATCAACATCTGTATAAACACTCAGGGTGAAATCATTACTCTTAGTGTACCACAGTCCATAATCTGGTGTTCCTTTAAGATATCTAAATATTCTTTTTACAGCCATAAGATGTTTTTCACTAGGATCTTCTTGGAATCTATCAACTAAACCCACTGCATGCATAATATCTAGTCTAGTAGTAGTGATATATAGCAGTCTGCCAATCATGGATCTGCATTTTCTCTGATCAATCTTAGTAGATTCATCATCCTTTCTCAATTTACATCCAGTTACCATAGGGGTACAAACTAATTTAGAATCCTCCATCCCAAACTTTTATAACAATTTTTTTACATACTTATATTATGAAATGAATATCCCTTTGTTAGTTTGCTTCACTTGTAGACAAAGGAATAAATTCAATTCACTAATCATAGACATCTAAAATTCTTTCTACATTTCTTTAGCAAATTTTTTACACATACATTCATTTCCTCCAAAAATTATATCATCAACATAAACTACTACAATCAACATCTTATTACCTTCCATTTTGAAGTAGAGGTTGTTGTCAGCGGAACCTTTGTTGAATCCTTTCTTTGTCAGATATCTATCCAGTCTTGCATGCCAAGCTCTGGGAGCTTGCTTCAATCCATACAATGCTTTCTTCAATTTACAAACCATGTCTGAATTTTCAGATAGGTGAAACCCTTCAGGTTGCTCCATGTACACTTCTTCCTCTAGCCCACCATTCAGAAAAGTTGACTTAACATCAATCTAATATACTTTGAAGTCCTTGTGTGCAAAAAATTCCAAAAACATTCTAATAGCTTCCATTCTAGCCATAGGGGAAAATGTCTCCTCAAAATCTATGCCTTCAACTTGTGAATATCCTTTGCATACCAATCTTGCCTTATTTCTTACTACTTCTCCATTTTCATTCAATTTATTCCGTAACACCCATTTTGAGCCAATCACATTCTTGTTCACAAGTCTAGGGACTAGTTCACATGTCTAATTCTTCTCTATTTTATGCAATTCCTCTTTCATATCTCTCATACAACTTTCATCTTCACATGATTCCTTTACAATTTTAGGTTCTATTTTAGAGAGTAAATAGAAATTTACCTCAGCTGCAACTCTTCTTCTTGTCTTCACACCTTCACTCTTGTCTACAATTATCTGATCTTCTAGATGATTCTTCTATAAATATTTAGATGATTCTTCTTCTTCTTCTTCTTCTTCTTCTTCTTCTTCTTCTTCCTCCTCCTCCTCCTCCTCCTCCTCCTCCTCCTCTTCTTCTTCTTCTTCTTCTTCCTCCCTCCTCCTCCTCCTCCTCCTCCTCCTCCTCTCCTCCTCCTCCTCCCCACTCCTCCTCTCTTCTTGTTCTTGTTCTTGTTCTTCTTCATCTTCTTCTTTTTCTTTTTCTTCTTCTTCCTTCTCCTTATTTTCTTCAGGTATATGTCCATAGACAGGATCATTAGGTTCAACTTCAATTATCTTAATAGGTTTGTGTATGTCCTCATCAACTTTTGTATTAGCACTTTCAATGATCTTCCTTAATCTTTTATTAAAGTATTTGTATTCCTTGCTAGTGGTAGAGTATCTAAGAAATATTCCTTCATCACATCTACCATCAAAATTTACAATATTTTCATCATCTCTTTTAATATAGCATCTGCTTCCAAATACCTTGAAATATTTCACTGTAGGAATCTTACCAATCCATAACTCAAAAGGTATCTTTGTGCTGTTGTGTCTAATCTAAACTTTGTTAAGAACATAAACAACAGTATGTATCACTTCTCTCCAATATACATTTGGTACATTAGATTAATTCATCATAATTCTAGTAGCTTCTTGTACTGTCTTGTTTTTCCTTTCAACTACTCCATTCTATTATGGGGTTCTCGGAGCAGGATAATTTCTTTTTATGCCATGCTTCTCATAGAATGTATTAAATGCACCAAAATTGAATTCACCACCTCTATCCAATCTTAAACATTTTATTTTCAGAATTATATCATTCTCCACTCTTCCTCTGAATACCTTAAACCTATCCAAGGCTGATTCTTTTCTCTCAGAAAATCAACCCATGTCATATGAGTATAATCATGTTAGTAAACATATTTGTCCTTCAAAAAATGAATGAAAAAAAATGACTTAGAATTCCCAACAAGAAGAACAAATAGTACTAACAGTTGAGTCACTAGCAATAGTATTTGTAATTTCTCTCTACTTATTTTACAAGGAGCAACTACCTTTCAAAGATATGCAATGAATGGAAATTACTGGAGTATGCTTGTAACCAGAAAACAAGTAAGGAACACTAACATTTACCCATAACCATGAAAGTAAATGCAATGAATTGATTTAGAATGAAGTGAATGCAGACAAATGATACAAAGCCCATTTATTCCACACCCATAATGAGACACAAGAAAAGAATGAGTAGTAAATTTCCCCTTCAATAGATGAATTATTTTCCATTCAAAGTTCTAGAAATAATTACACATACTGTTTGATATAACAAAATCAATATTGGAAAGAAATTGCAAATGTCCAAATTCTATTGACAATCAAACAAACATTTGTAAATGCAAAGATATGGAAACACTTTCTTTATTCTCCGATACCAAAATTGTGAGCACAAAGGGCCAATATCCTGTACAACCAACTATATTGAAAGAAAAACCTAAGACTACCCTTACTTCCCCTATTTCTGAGAATAGCCAAAAAGATGCCCCCCACTATTAACCTTGAGGCCTATATATATGCACCCCAAAACCATTTCAATACAAAAGTAATGGTCTTGATAATGATTGATGGAAAGGATCGTGAAATGACAACTATTTTTAGAAAAGACATTATTATTCTCTATTGCAAAAAGATTCCATGCATGTCGCTAAACTGGTGGAGGTTTAAAAAATTTATACAACTCTAATTGCATTTCCATAACTAAATTGTGAAATTCAGCTCATTCTTCTTCTTCTTCCAAAACAAGGATCACCCTATTGTACTCAACATAACTAGTTTTCTCCTTCGAGGGTAGCGGACGTAGCTGAGAGATGATGCCAAATTTCTCTTCCTCTGGTCAACTAAAATTAGGTTGCAGGACAAGAACAAGTTCATCTTTCCATTCCCCGACATCACCAGGAAGTACCATTTTGAGAAAACTCTAGAATCAAAAAATATTGCCACCTTCCCTTGTATGTAGGATTATTTAACTTCAGTGGCAAAAAGTGGTCATTTGTTTGCTAAGTAAAACGTGTCAAATCGTTTTGCCAACTTTATTATTAAAGAGTTGTCCTTTTAGGGGATATTTAAAGATTGCATTAAAATTTATGTTGACATCTCAAGAAATTTGAGAAGACATTCCTTAAAGGTGTTGTACAATTCATTAAATGCACAAACACTTTAGAAATGGTATATCCTACCGAGGTCACCTTGTCGCTACAAGCTAGAAATTTGTAACCATGGGTTGGAAGTTTCGGAGTTCCAAGAACTGTCGATATCCCAACTACATAAAGCATCACTTCTAAAGGTTGCAAGAAGGTCGGGTGATTTTGAAATTTCAAAGCCTAGCGACTTAGTTAGGGAACTTGACAAGACCATGATAATTATAAGATTTGTCAAATCTGTGACTTAGACATAAATGCACAAGTTTAAAAATTATCATGAGAGAAGAAAATTTAAAACAAAACGACTTGGAATAAAATTTGTGGGGTAACATTGGCTCCAACTAGGGACTGTATTTTTGTAGAAAATGCAAAGAACTCTAGTATCATTAGGGCCAACTAGTCCAAGTCCATTGGGCATAGAGTCAAAAGAAAATTAAATGATAGGGGACAGTTCGTGGAAGGGTGGAGGGGAATTAGGAACAAACCAAAATGGAAACCAACCCAACAAAAGAAAGGAAAGAACAACCTAAGACTCCTATATGCACCCAGACTAGGTGCAAAAACTCCAATTTTCCTTATGGAACTATGAAAATTCATTTACAAGTTCAAAAAAATAGATGCTAGAATGAAAAAAATGACTATACTAATGGGGCGTTACCACACTTAGCTACAACTTGATGCTTTGAATAGAAACTATGTGATCTTTGATATATGTAGATCCTCTAGATGAAATACTGAATTCAAATAACTGTTCCTCATGAAAAGCATATGAATCAAATAACACTTCAATGTCCTTATGCATGTTGAGAAACACTTCCTCTTGTATGGATTGAAGTATAGCAATCTCAAATCTTTGAATGTATCTTTCATGATTTGATTGTAATTATTCTTTAATTTGACGACTCACATCTAGATTGCTGAGTGGATGATTGACAACATTAATTTGTATAATCTCATATGTGACATTGTAATGCATTTGACTATACAAGCAAGGATTAATCAGCTCTCAAATTGGACAACCCACATATAAACCATCAAACGAGAACCTCCCTTTGGTACAATCCACTTTTATAGAAACATATGATCGAGAATTATCCTCAGCTGGAAAAACTCTACTTTCTTTTATGACATTTGATTCAACAACTTCATGACTCACTTCATTACTCATGTTTATAGCTTTAACATCAATCGATTTAGAAAATATGAAGGCTTCAAATCCAACTTGCATGCAAATTGGAGGGGATACATTCAACACCTCATTTGTATGCTGGGCATCCTAAAATTGCTCTTCATCACTGACAAAAGTAAATGTTTCCATTTCTACAATAGATAAAGATGAAAGAGCAACATTATTCTCATTACCCTCATTATACCTTGCATCTTGGAAGGATGGTTCATTTTCTTTACCATGTGAGGGATTTTTAGGTTCATGATGCAAGTAAAAAGCTTCAATTCTTCCATTTATACGAGACTCACTTCTACAACACTTCTTTTATTTCTACCAAAATGCTTTGAATCAAAAATAGTGAGGTTAAGACATTCAATAGGAGGAGGTTACATATATTGAAAATCTTTAGGTTGAGGAACTGACTTTTGCATGACAGCCTTCCTCATAAATTCACATTGAAAATAGTTTGTAACCTAATTTGCTTTCAACAATGCACTTAATATCAAATCATCTTCAATATTTATAGCCTCTTGTTGAGAAATTTGAATATCATTTACTATACTTCTTTTTAATTCAAATTGAACATCAGAATGCAGAGAGGTAGTAAAAGTACAAAGTTGAAGTTGCTCACTTGGTTTTATGGGGGTGGGAATTTTCTTGAGTAGCCGGTTAAATCTATCCATGAAATCTCTGATGGATTCACCTTCTTGCTTATAGATATTGAAAATTGATTTAGCAAAGTAGCTTCATCAGTAAGGCCCTTGTATCTTCCCAATAACTTATTCTTCAAAGAGTCCCAATAAGTAATGCATCCATCTTCTAGATTTTGAATCCATTATGTTGCTCGTCCAATGAGACTCTCAACAAACAACTGCACAAACACATCTTCTTCTTGAACTCCAAAGATTCCACATGCAACAGTGAATGCTTGAATATGATAATCTAGATCTTGAGAATCTTCACCAGCAAATTTAGGAAAATACTTTCTCGAACCTTCAGGTATGGTTGTATATTGAGGTAAAGAAAATGGTCTAATTTGAGTTCCCCATGGCTGGCCATGAAATAACACTAGAATTCTTCTACCAAAGAAATATTTCATAAACATAGAGTCACCAACCTCCATCCTCGAGGAGGTACCCTCAAATTTCTAAGGGAAGAAAATACCAGCCACTTCAATTTATCCCCAAAAGAGTCACCAAAAATCTGTTAGTAAGCAAATTTTTCCTTCAAAAAATGAATGAAAGAAAATGACTCAGAATTCCCAATAAGAAGAAAAAATAGTACTAATAGTTGAGTCCCTCACAATAGTATTTGCAAGTACTCTCTGCTTATTTTACAAGGCGCAAGTACCTTGGAGAGATATGCAATGAATAAAAAATATTGGGGTATGCTTTTAAATAGAAAATAGGAAAGGAACGCTAACATTTACCCATAACCATGAAAGTAAATGTGATGAATAGACTCAGAATGGAGTGAATGTAGAAAAATGATACAAAGCCCATTTATTCCACACCCACAATGAGACACAAGAAAAGAATGAGCAGTAAATTTCCCCTTCAATAGATGAATTATTCTGCATTCAAAGTTCTAGAAATAATTGCACATATAGTTTGATATAACATAATCAATATTGGAAAGAAATTGCAAAAGTCCAAAGTCTATTGACAATAAAAGAAACATTTGCAAATGCAAAGATCTGGAAACACTTTCTTTATTCTCTGATATCAAAATTGTGAGCACAAAGGTCCAATACCCTATACAACCAACTATATTGAAAGAAAAACCTAAGACTACCCCAACTTCCCCTATTTCTGAGAATATCAAAAAAGATGCCCCCACTATTAACTTGGAGGCCTTTATATATGCACCCAAAAACCATTTTAGTAGAAAAGTAACAGTCCTGAGAATGACTGACGATAAGGATCGTGAAACGACAACTTTTTTTAGAAAATACATTATTCTCTATAGCAAAAAGATTCCATGCATGTTGTTAAACTGTTGGAGGTTGTGAAACTCGATACAACTCCAATTGCATTTCCATAACTAAATTGTGAAATTTAGCACATTCTTCTTCTCCTTCCAAAACAAGGATCACCCTATTGTACTTGACATAAATGGTTTTCTCCTTCTAGGACAACGAATACAGCTGAGAGATGATGTCAAATTGTTCTTCCTCTAGCCAACTCAAATCAGGTTGCAAGATAGGAACAAGTTCATCTTCCTATTCCCTAACATCACCAGGAAGTACCATTTTGAGAAAAATCTGGAATAAAAAAATATTGCCACCTTCCGTTGTATGTAGACTTATTTAACTTCGACAGAGGAAAGTGGTCATTTATTTGCTAAGAAAAATGTGGCAAACCATTTTTCCAAAGTTCTTATTAAAGAGTTGTCCTTTCAAGGGATTTTTAAAGATTGCGTTAAACTTTATGTTGACATCTCAAGAAATTTGAGAAGACATTCCTTAAAGGCATTGTACAATTCATTAAATGCACATACACTTTGGAAATGGTATATCCTACTGAGGTTTCCCCATCGCTATGAGCTAGAACTTTGTAACCATGGGTTAGAAGTTCTGGAGTTTCAAGAACTGTCGATATCCAGACTACATAAAGCATCACTTCTAAAGGTTGCAAGGTCAAGTGATTTTGAAATTTTGAAACCTAGCGACTCGGTTAGGGAACTTAACATGACTGTGATAGTTATAATATTTGTCAAAGTTGTGACTTAGACATAAATGCACAAATTTAAAAACTATCATGAGAGAAGAAAATTTAAAACAAAATCACTTGGAATTAAATTTCTGGGGGTAACAAATCATCAGTAAGAAAAATGAAATATCTATCACCATTCAGGCTTCCAGTCTTAGTCAGACCACAGAGATCAGTATGTACCACTTCCAGCATACTGGTAGTAGAATATTATTTTCCTTTAAAGCTACATCTTGTCTACTTCCCCAGTTGACAACTTCTACAGATAGTGTTAGCAGGTCTTGTGATTCTAGGTAGTCCTCAAACTATTTCCTTTTTACTGATCTTGACCAGGTTATCAAAGTTCACATGTCCCATTCTGTAGTGCCATAACCAAATTTCACTGATATGAGATACAAGACAATGACCATCAACTCCCTTCAGCTGATAGATGTTTCTATGAGTTCTTCCAACAACAATCATATCTCCATTTTTAGATCCTTTCTTGATTTCACAGGTCTTGTTCTGAAACATAAGTTTAAAGTCATTGCTACACATCTAACCAACACTCAAAATATTATGCCTCAAACCCTTCACATAATATACATCATCAATTTTATGCACTCCATCAAAACTAATTGAACCTTTACCACAGATCTTAGCTTATAATCATCACCAAACACAACTAAACCACCATCATATTTTTCAAGTTTAGTGAACTTACTCTTATCTTTGGTCATTTGATTTGAACATCCACTATCAATTACCTAGTAGTCTTCATCCTGTCTTGCATGAAATAGGGTAACCAAATTACCTTCCATCCTATTCTTCTTAATTTCTGGAGCCCTTTTTCTTACACACTTTCCAAGGTTAGTGGATACAGATTTATTTTTCGAAGCTATAAATGAGCATTCAATATCATCAACCTCATTTTCAAATTCATCATCAGAAATACCTGCCTCTTCCTTAACATAGTACAAGTTCTTATACTTCTTATCGTTTCTATCCTTATCCTTATAATCCTTGTTCTTCTTATGTACAACCCTATTCATACATCTTGAAGCATAATGAACAATATTACCACAACTAAAGCATTTAAAGGGAAATATAGCTTTATACTTTCCAGTATTCATCAAATTCTTGGTCAAGTTAGCTTACAACTCATCAACATCATCACTATCTAGTTCCTCCTCAATCTTCATTGCCTTAAATTTCATTTGTGTATTTTCTTCTATCATCATCATTCCAAAACTTTCTCAATTCAAATGCTTACAGGGGACTGAACAAGTGTTCCAAGGTGTACTTCTTAGGGTCATACCTTTCTTAAATCACCAAGTTCTTATCATTGTAGTAGTTTAGTAGGGTGATCAAGATCTTCTCTATTATGTATTCATCTACTAACTTTCCTCCTTGATTTCTAACATCATTTGTAGTCTATTCAACCCTGTAAAAGAAAATTGTAAATTCTTCACTGTCTTCAATTTTCAAGTTCACAAATCTATGCTTTGTTGCTAATCTCTTTGTCATTTTCACTTTTTCATTCCCTTCATACATGTCTTCCAGCTTCTTCTAGACTTCATATGTAGTATTCAAAGAATTAAACTTGATTGGTCATTTTTAGATAAACCACTACAAATCACATAGTTCACCCTCTCATTTTATTCATAAGCAGAGATTTCATTTGTAGTATTAACACCACCGAAGGAAGTGTATATGGTGCAGGAGCACGCCTAGGAAACAATCTAGGTTGATTTTTTGTTTGGGTATGTTATTGTGAAATTCATGTGGACCATTTAGTTAGCATATATGGATTTTGAATAAAACTTGATCTGTTGTGATCAGCATAATGAGAAGTGAAAATGATAGTTGAGTGTAGTTCCTCATCTGGTTTAGGTTGGCAACATTTGGAAAAAGTTGGAAAACACAGTAGGTTTTCAACTCTTGCTATTTTATCATTAGAAGTCCAACCTAGGGTTGTTAACTACTTTGAGAACCTTTTAAAGGTGGCCCTCGACCTGGAATAGAGGTTGGAAAAGCATTATACCTTTTGGAGTTTACTGTTCAATTGAAAAATGCAATGAATTTCTTGCAATTTTCTAGTTTCAAGTTCTTGTTAGTGTGTTAGTGGTGGATTCCAGGCTTTGAGCAGTGTGTGGCATGTGTGGTATACATTTTACAAGCTTTGTGTAGTCATTAGTGGTGTTGCTTCATCGTTCTTTAGCTTTGTTCTTAGTGTTGGAATTCAGTTCCAAATTATCCAGAAAATCAACCTGCAAAACCAACCTTCACATCCGAGAATAATCACAAAATAATGTGATAAGCTTAATTAAAGCTAAGATGATTGAATAATCATGTACATAGAAGCCTATTAAATAGGCAAGAAAATGCGGTGAACAAACTCACCGTCACAAAACAAGATGAGTCACGAGTAAAACTACCCGAGACAAATCTAAACAAATATTAAATATAAGTGTCCTAAGTTAAGCTTAAGACAAAGTGTAAAAAGTAAAAACTATTTACACCAACACCCCCCCTTAAGTGCAAACTTAGGGAGATTATTATGCAAGATGAAATGCAAATATGAGTCCCGGCTACGGGGTCATATTAGGTACTCATGTACAAATGCAAATGAAATCTCTCACAAACGGAGGAAAGGAGAAAACCCAGTGGGACAAAACTCCTCCACAAAAGAGAGATACAATACAATAATGATATCCATCACAATTCCAATCAATCTCTATCCATACAAAGGATGATAAAAGAGATCATAGGACCCCCCATAAGAGATAACCTGCTGCAAGAAGAAGCACTGGAAGTTCACTGCGGAGTAACACTGGAATCTTGAATGCGGAAAGCCAGGAAAGATACTTCTGTTTGCTAGAAACCATATTAGAGTCACTCAAGGACTCAAGCCGGAATCATGATAAAGCAACAACAGACCCGATGCCAAGGAACACTGGAAAACTCACAAATTGGCACATCTCTGGAATCTATGAAGCAACAGTCGATTGAAAGATGATCTAGAATTAAACTGAAGTACAAAGAAAATTTGAAGAGCACGGGAGTGCAACACGACCTTTAGACTTCAATGAGCAATAAAAGCTACTAAATAGCAAAATTTTGAAGAAACATCAACACCACTAGAAATTTGAGATTGCCACCTTTCCGACGATATTTCATTTGCAAAATTTTGCCATATGGAGCTAAAGTTATGTAGAAATGAAAAAAGCCCTGAAAAAGGACCTTTCAACACTAATTGAGTGCAGAAACTTAATACTAAACAAGGTCAGAAATTGGGCCCCTGATCGTCCAATATGACCACCTTATTCAAAAAAGTAGAACAATACCACCGCCACCATTGGTGGTGGGTGGGCGGAGCTGACAGAGTGGGGTGGTGCCCCGGTGGCTGTGCCACCAAGGGGCACCCCACCCCAATACACCTTATAAAACCATCGGCCCTACAAAACTTGTGGTCAATCCCAAACATTTAAAGCCAAAAGTTTAAAAATATAAAGAATGCCAATAAATTTACTATTACGACTACCAGCACCATCGATAAATTTTGACGATCACCAACGAATCAATGCCATGTACCCTCTAACTGAGACTAATATGAAGGAATCTTCGGATCCACCAACATATCAATGCCGATGTCAGCGACCAAGGCAGTAAATGAATGTAGAGTATGTCGCCATCGTGAGCACAATACACCAAACCACCGTTGGAAGGTGTATAAAGTAGCTGACAGGAGCAAGATCTGACCAATGGATTAATAAACTATCAATGCAAAAGGAGGGTAGGCCGTTGATGATAACTAAGAACCTAATCGTGGAGCCGCGGAAGGGCACTGATAATTACGTTTATAGTGACTAGTCAATCGGAAACTTAGAAGGACAAGCTGCGTAAATTCTAAGCGTGGAAATGATAGTGGACTAGGCCGGCCCAATGCGATAGTCACCAGAATAGACTTGCGGACGGCCAAAATACGTTTCGTGGCTAAGCAATGCCCACGCAGGAGATCAACGGAATATACTGATCCCAGTGATGATGGTGTGCAAACCACTCAAATCACTGATTGATGGAGGGACGACTTGTTCCCTCTGCTCAATGCCGACATACAATGCAATATGCTGTGGATGGTGATGAAGAGTTAGACGTGGATTGTACCTAACCAAGCACAAGTCGATGTAAATACCACCACTGGTGGAAGAAATACCTACTGATCCAAGGATTTTACCCACCAATGTATGACAGATCTGATACAAATGAAGATGGAGAATGGATTGATAGAGATCAATGTGGATCTCTACAAGTACAAGAAAATGTGCGCCTCGACCCCTTCAAAGCGTAGAAACTAGTAAAGAAGTCTGCCAAAAGGACGGTCAATGATAGTAAGGGACTCTAGAGAAACAAGCTAGTGTTAGTGAAACTGGCCGCCTGGCTGATAAAATAAATGCTCGGGCCAATAACAGAAGGCAAGGAGAGAATGATGGCTGGATCGTAATTTCTCTACTTCAGTGATGAATGAAGAGCAAACATACCACCAATACCAGTACCCGAAGCCAAAAATGATGCATACGAGAATATATTCTCAAATTTCTGCTAACTTAGCCGATCACTAAACAAATTTCCTGATAATAAACAAAATTTTGCCCCAAAATTTTTCAAATTAAATCGTGAGAAAATATTTAAATCGAAATATTTTATTGCAAAAATTGAAAAATTATATCGTTTTGGAGGTTCGGTATGGCCTCCAGGCAAAAAAAATTTCCTCAGCTTGCAACTAACAGTGCCCAAAATTGCTTGCAATATAAGGCCAAAAATAGAACCCCCCATAATCTCCAAATGACAATCTAAAGGCACTCTAATAGCTCTTATACCATGTAAGAACTGGCTTTGAAGGTAGCCACCCAAGATCTAGAGGCCTAATAGAAAGCACAAGCATAAGAGAGATAGAAACAAGATGACAAGAATAAACTGTATTCTGCCAATAATGCAAATATGATGGAATGGTACAAAAGTACATAGAGGACACCTTGGTTATATAGCCAAGGTGAGAACATAGAAGGGCATAAGATTATGACAAGTGTCTTAATCTTTTGACATGAGACAACTATGAAAAGCTATCACTCCACCTAAGGTGAAGAGATAATAACATGATGTGTCCACAAAAAGTGGAAGTGATAAAGTAATGACATGTCAAGTCCACCAAAAGTGGAAATTCTCCAACAACCTCCTATGTGGTCCCTAAGTAAACTTAACTAAGGTGTAATTATGACCTAGGACAGTTGCACAACACATTTAATTACACCAACATACTTTGAAGAAAACAATGAGTGGGGATGTGTATGCCCCCATTTTAAAAAAATTGCTAAACACCAAGCTATGAGCAATTAATTGAAAGTAGAATATGATAAATACCAATACATGAGATCCATATTCAGAAATCCCTACATGTAAAATATGTGTTTCCAAGTAGAGATACATCATGGAAAGGAGGTTCCCCCAATATGAAATCCTAAGATAACGCATAAGGGATCCATGGATTTGGGGTCAATGTTTTTCATTGTTGCAATGATATAATCAAGATCAGAATAGTCATCATTCCCCAAATGACTCATGGAACAACGAGCACAAAGGAAGAATGACACATAGAGAGTGGAAAAAAGAGAAGATTTTGGGTCAAAATGGAAGAGACTTGAATGTCTCGATGCCTTGCATCATCCCCAAGAGTAGAAAAAATAAAAGAAGTTTACAACATATAGAAGAATACAAATAAAAATAGAAGAATGTCACAATAGATTCACTTCCTTTGTATTCTTGTACCAAAGGAGTGGCAAGGGTCATCCAAAGTAGGCTCAAAGAAATATAAATACACACCAAGTAGCACAATAAGAGGGATCACATTACACATGTAATAACAAAGAGAAAAAGAGAATAGTATGGCACATGTGAGTGAACCTATAGAAATTCATCTGCATCCCAATCTTGTTCATCATATGCGGAAGGAGAATAACTAGCAAAAGGGACAATGACAAGTTCTATACTAGGATTATCACTAGGCTCAACACATGGTGAGCTCCTCTTGTTAGGAAGATCATCATGGTTGTTATCATTTCAGCTCATGGAGGAGGAAAACGATAAATTTAGCTCATTGTGCACTTCCTCATCAATCTTAGCAATCTCATCACCATCATCCAAGTTAATCACAACAAGAGGCATAATGAAAATTTCCATAGAATTTTCTTGTTGTTTTTCTTGTGGTCGAGGTGGAGAATCATCATGCTTTGTTTCAATTTATGTTTGATCTTGATTTTCTGTTTTACTCTCTTCTTTTAATCTACAAGCAATAGCACGACATCTATGTCTATTCTCTTTAGCATTTTTATTTATTTTTGTATGATTTTCAAGTTGTGATTATGTAGGAGAGGGTTTATCAACCATAGGTTTCTTTTATTCCCACAAGGGAAGAAAGAAAGGAACCATGGAAAGTTGTTTGACCACTTTCTCTTTAGCTTTATATATTTGTTTGATCTTAAGAGGGACAATAAGACTTATTTGGTTATCTCTTGGTCTTTTATAGGAAATAGGTAAAGGATTTTTCATAGGTTGGTCTTGGTTGTTTAAAGTGGATTTTGGTTCTATCATGGTTTCATCAATTATAGGAGGCTCAATCATGGGTTGAGGCATGTTACTAAGGGATAATTGTACTATTTTTTTTGCCTTAAAATTTTGATAAAATTTCAAAAATAATTCTTTATGAGTTTTGATAGGTTCCATAGGTCAGGCCTAAACAAATCTATTGAGAAATTCCCATAGGAAAAAAAAGGATTAAATCCACTGTGGTGCACAATAAATATCTCATTGCAAAATGGAAACTTTAAGCATTTATGCACTATCAATGGGACAAAATTCATGGAGCATAGCCATGAGTAACCAAGATTTACATGGAATTAGTTTGGTGATGATATGATGGAGAATGAGATATTCAATTATTTTGGTTCCACTTGTAAAGGAAGAGTGGTTGAACCTATCATAGGGCAAGTAAAACCATTTTGTATTTTGATCCATGTTAACATTACATACCTTCTAAAATTTTCCATAATTCAAGCCCTAGATCTAGTATTTGCATTAATTTATATTGCATTTCATTTAGAGTTTTCAAAATTTCCTTAGTTTGCATTTCATTTATGGTTTTAAAATTGCATCTTGCATCATTTAAAATTTAATTTGGAATCATTTAGAAGTATATTTTACATCATTTAAATTCACAAAAGTCTAAAAATATTGCATACATCTTGCATGCTATTTGTATTAAGAGTATGTTTTAGTTAGTTATTTCTAAAATTTCAATTCAATTTGCATTAAAAAAGTTATCATTTCATTCACTTGTCATTAGTTGCGCTTTCATTTTGACATCAAAATCTGAAAAAAATTGTCATAGTAATAATATTCTGCAGCTTGGAATAGAGAACACAAACAATAACTCAAAATTTTCATTTTTTATTTTTAAAATCATTGTACAAGGACCCAATCACCCTTGGGAGAATTTGTCCCTGCATAGGTGTCCTCACGAACTTCTACATACTTTAGTATCTGTATTTTACTTCTTGTCTTTGTGTTCAAATTGTTCTTTTAAATTCTGACAAACTATTATTGCATGTGAAAAAAAAAGTGTCATTTTGTTTGAACTATTGTAAATTTGAAAAAATATTGTATTTTATATACACCTAAAATTAGTCAAGACAATTAATTAATTAAATACTAGCTATTTAATTAATGAACTTCTTTAATTCATTTCCTTATAAATAAATTCTCAATTTATTTATATAGTTCACACTTTTCTAAATTCTTCATCTTAAATCACATTCTTCTAAATTTAATTAAATAGACAAATGTCTATAGTTTGTTTTTATTTAATTAAATATCTTCTCACTAAATTTGAATAATTTCAAATTTAAATTTAGTCACATGTCTACAACACTTTTTGGCCACACCATCAAATGTAACATGTATTTAAATATGACTAATATTTAAATTACATTATTCTCAACCAATTCCATAACAAACTTTTGACACATGGCTTTCTCACACACTTTATTCTCTCATATATTTGGCATGTTGCCTTTGTTCAAGGGAACATCCTCCATGATTCTTCCATCTCCACCATTCATCTCTCATGTTTGAATCTTGACTGTTAATTTTTGCCACATCACAAGATTTTTTGGAAATCCTATAAATACAACCTCTTGCTACAACATTTTACATTACATCTTTTAGCAAACTTATTATGCAAGAATAGCATTGGAGCAAGTTGGAGCATTCATAGTTGGAGCATTTAGCATTGTTTAACATTTAGCATTTAAATTTGTTTTATCATTCTAACTTAGAATCATGTCTTAGTTATAGTTGCATTTTAGTTATTATCTTAGCTTTCATATATAATCTTATCATAAGCATTTATCATATTAATCTTAGCATAAATCTTCATTTTATCATAGCAACATTAATATCATAGCATCATGGCTTTAATCACATAGTTTCATGTAGGAATTAGATTCTTGCATTTTGAATAGCATTTCATTTCTCAAGTTGTCATTCTAACAATCATAGTGCACATACAAAATCTAAGAGCCAAAATGATTTAATGAATCTTTGAGAATAGAGAATAATGGAACATTTTAGAGATTTATTTTTCTGCAATTAGAGTAGTTTTATGATTCAAATATTTAATGTACTGTCTCACTGATGTTTGTGTGTCTTATTATTGATTTGATAACTCTCACAATTTCACACTTAAATAAATTGGCACCCACCATGGGGTTGAATCCCATTTTTAATGATTTTATGGAAAAAACTTTGTAAATAGGTTGGATGTGACCTTTTAGTGTGATTGTGAGTTCTTTTGGCATATACGAAAAATATTTTAGTGCATTTGATTTATATTTTAGTGCATACAAAAAATCTTTTAGTGCATCTAGGGACTGTTTTGGCGCATACAATATTTCTTTCGGTGCATACAAAAACTATTGTAGCGCATCTAGGGAGTTTTTCAGTGCTTTCAGTCAATACTTTAGCACATTTAGTATCTATTATAGCACAGATACTTGTTCTTTTAGTACCACATTCATAAGTTCTTATATCATATTGGATAGTTATTTTAGCATACTAGAATAATCGTTTAGTGCATTCGATGACTATTTTAACACATATGTTAAAATTTGCAAAAAACTTAAAAATTTTGAGAACTAATTAATGTTTTCTACTTGTAGGTGGATGATACGCCGATAAAAGACAAATTTATGCAACTATTGATTATTTATGCAAGGGCTTGAGTTTTTTAATGCTTTCTTTTGGTTAAGATAAGCATCTAGCTTAATTAGAAGTTTAAAGAACCCCTTGTCATTCATGCGTGAAGTGATAGGCCTATGCTCTCCCCTTAACTAGGTGATTAGAATGCTAGACTCACTATTTATGCTTTGTTAACACCTTTAGAAGGCTTTCCATACTGGGAAAAATTACTCACCCTATGGGAACGACCTAAGCCAGGTTTTCTGACCCACTATAATCACAAGCAAATTAGGGGAAAAGTCCTCAATTCGACGATAGTGTGCAAGATAACCATCCCCAACGCCTTTTTTCTAAAGGTTGGGAGGTCTCCTAAGGGATCTTATCTATTGCCACACTAAATGGAAACCCTTATTACGAACCTTA